>RWGZ01001060.1:0-181502 GCA_009725065.1 Utricularia reniformis
CGCACCAGTCCGGAAATGAAAATTCAGTCTCAACAGGAAAACGCCAAGGCAGTGTAAGGGCGGGAATGCTAGGGTGGAAAGAACGAGAAGTCACATAAAAGTAACGATGTTTCCAATCATGATTGAATTTCGATAGTGTGAAACAGAAAGGACAGTTCTTTTCCCGCACACGTAGATAATAATACCCTAGAACCCTTTGAGAGGAATGGGGGACAATTTGGAAAAGTCTAAAAAAAAGTTCAACAGATCTCTTTATTTTTGCGGCAGAGGTGAAAATAATGAAAGCTACGATATAGTTGTAGGAATTCGGGTTCAGTTGAAAAAAATTAATCTTGAGGAAGTCTAACATCTCCAGGATAAAAGGATGCAAAGGAAACCGGATCCCATTTCGAAGATGTTTCAGGGACACGGTACACCAGCCAGGAGGCGGTGTTAATATTCTCCCAAGAGGCCACGAGTGTTGGATGATAAATCCATCCGGAAAGTAGTAGTCAGACCTCAATGAGGCCCAAGCGGTTTTTCCCATCCGAGTTTTTTGATCATACGACACAAACTTCTTTACGATAGACTCATATTGTCCGCCCATCGGTCTATAACCCTCCAGACCCTCATAAAATTTAAGGTTCGAAGTGCGCGAGTTAATTTCTGTTTGTTCGATGAATTCGGAATCGGGCGATCCGTTGGAAGACATATTGTTAATCCTTATATTTTATTAGTTGTTTCTTAAGTCCGATTACATTCGGGAACACAAACGTCACTGAAAATCGAAGTTCGAATCTGGATTTTTAGCTAAGCCAAAATTCCGCAATAATTTTGCAAAGGATAGGATTTCCGCAATAATTTTACAAATGATTGGATTTTCGCGATATTTTTACAAAGGATTGGATTTCCGCGATAATTTTGCAAAGCTGGAATTTCCAAGATTAATTACCAAGGATCGGATTTCCGTGATAATTCTGTTTTCTCTGAAAATCTGCGAATGAAAGTGAGACTATGAGGGTTCCAACCTGGTATTTATAGGAGTTGGCCTACGGGCCGGAATTTCGAGAAATTTTCGAATGTGTCCGAATTCAGCGTGCTTATTGTCAAAACGGTCGTATCGACGAGAGGAATATTTTGAGTTGTGTGATTTTTATCTCCGAGAGTCCGACAACACATTGGAATTCGTGCACATAAGGAATGTTAGTGGTTTATGACTAAGAGGCTGAATCTGCAAACCAAAAGACTATTGATATTTTAGTAATTCGCATACCCTGAGAACATTCTCGTACATTCCCCAAGGTGTTCAGGATATTTCAGTTCAAAGGGACACTGGGATATTTTCGTAATTTTGATATCCCGGGCGCGATCGACACGCCTTGATGGTATTTTCGGTATTCTGATGTTATTTGGGGTTGAAATGTCGTCGGGGGTATTTTCGTAATTGGGACACCCCTAAGTCCAATCGGTACGCCCACTATAGTGTTTTCGGTATTCTGAAGTGATTTATGGTCGAAATGGCGTCAGGGGTATTTTCGTAATTTGGACACCCCATGGTCCAATCGGTACGCCCACTATTGTATTTTCTGTAATCTGATGTATTTTTATTGCCTTTGGGCATGTGGAGGCCGCATGGAAAGTTTCCGGAGGAGACTCAACTATTTTCGGATAGTTACGAGTCGGAGTGTCTCAAAGGGTATTTTCGTAATTTAGTGTCCTGAAGATGCTGCAACGCAAGTTCATCGACAGTTTTATATCTTATGAATTTAATGAGGATTGACTTATGTTGAGTGTGCTTTGGCCTCTGTACACATGTCACGGGTCGATCAAGCAGCGCCCCGTGAGATCGAAGAAATTATGACTCATATCCGGTGTGAGATCGGATATCTTTGAAGAGGCTGGGCCAAATCAGGCCAAATTGGATAAGATTGGGCTGTGAACCCATGGATGAGTTGATGGGCCTAAATCCCCTATAAATATAGGTCACAGGTCATTTGGTGGAGGTCGGAATCAAAGTCGAGGAAAAACTCACAATCTGAAATGTTAAAACCTTCGAAGTCCCGGAATCCGCGATAATCTTGCTTAGGAGTTTAAATCCGCGATAATTTTGCCCAGGAGCTCAAAATCCGCGATAATTCTACTCACAGTTCAAATCCGCGATAACATTCTATTGAGGTTGAAATCCGCGATAAAGATTAATTTGAACAGAACTTGAGTTGAAAAATTGCGGTGAAACATTTTACGATCCGAAAATCCGCGAGTATTTAATATTAGCTCCCAATCCACGACCAAATGCTTCTGCTTTGAAAATCTGCGATAAAGTTACATATTGGAAGTGAAATCCACGACAATTTTTATAGATGAACATTGCTTCGTATACAAAAACGATCATAAAACTGAATTAGACTTAAATTCGCGATAAAGTTGCACATGAAAGGCTAAATCCACGATAAAGTTTCCAATGAACAATAATTTCTGCACTTTTGCCTTTGTTTTAAGCATCGAGCTCATTTTGCGTACCTGATCGAGATTATAACATTTATTTGGATCGAAGAGGCTATATATTTTGTATTTGTGAACTTTTTATCATAGTGAAACACCCAGGTAGAGCTTTGTTCTCCCGAGGACGTAAGCCCACATATTGTGGGTCCAATTTCGTAATTTCTCGTGTCTTAACACCAAAAAAAATTCAACTAATCAAAAACATCAAAAATATTTTAAGACAAGATCAGGTATATGACAACCCTGAAACTGTGCACATCCTTCACTTCTCAATCTATGCCTTGGTGACAAAACTTTAGAAGAACAGCCAACCAACATTTTCACAAATTCAACCAGATTTTTCTATTTTCTATTTTTCTATTTTGGTGACGTTAGTTTCTGTGCTTGTTCTCTGGCAGTGTATAGGATATGGTATTATGAATAAATATCCCAAGTAAACAAATGAATATTCTCTACAATGTGTTTGAATGTTTTGAAGAGGATAAAGGAATTACGAGGTAAGACTTATGTGCAAGAAAGAATGCAAATATCATAAATACAAATAGTGCACTAAATAATGAAAAAATCTACCTAAATGATAAACTAGAAAAGAGGCATAAAATCCAACTCATTTGCGAGAAACTTGATTTCTTTTCAAGCCCACAAAGAAGCTCATTACTAGTACATCTTCTTTGAAATCTATTACAAGAACAACCATTGAAACAATTTTTTTTTAGGAGTACCAATTGTCACCGGATCTCAATCGAATACATGATTAAAACCTGATTTTTAATATTTGTAGTTGATGTGGAGACAACTTATGTTTAGAAATGAATGAAAACACGCAAAGATTTTAATGTTGGAAACCTCAAAAGACGAGAAAAAACCACATTGTCAAGGAGAGGAATCCCCTCGACGAAAGCACTATCACGATGTATCCTTGTACAAAATGATTACAAAAAGAAAGCTAAAAGCACACTCAAAAGACTGAGGTCTCAAGAAGATGGAAGAAGATCCCTAATAGATTGAAGGTTTCAAGCCCGTCTTCCGTGAGAAGAGTTCATGTTTTCTTATAATAGAAGCTCACTTCCCATAGAGATAAATTGTTTTCTTAAATCTCACGGACCTTTTAAGTATCGGGACCACTCCAACATCTTCAAAATCGATCTCGCCACGAAGTAGCACCCAAGGCCGGCTATCCACAGAGGACCGCTCCAATACTCAAGCCAATCTTCTGATGAACTCTCTCTTGGGTCTAACTATCCCCAATTTGAATCAAGCTTCATCTTGAGGTGATTCTTCCTATTGGGCAGGGTCCCCTTGATAGTATTTGGTCTAGGGGTTCCCATGAGAAACATATATAATAACAAATAATCATGTATCTATTGTTGTTGATGAAGAGATATAGTGCATGCAAAGATGATATGTTGATTGCCAACAAAATATCTCTAAGAATTCAAAAGGATAATGTCTACTAAAGATGTTGCTTGCACCCAATTAAAAATTAATCATGCATTCCATGCTCTTCTACTCACTTAAACATGCTAGAAAATCAATCAAAAAGCTACGGAAGGCAATTCGAAAAGTGTATGTCCGTAGCTTGTGAAGTGTGTTACCATGTCAATTTCATGAGATTTTGTCTTTTCTGTGATAACTAGTGGCTAATCCAATACATATAGTTGATTCTTTTCAGACACACTTACTAGTACTAGTAACGAACCCAATGATGTGATGATTTCACATATGGTATTCTGAAAGTTAACCATGTATCATCTTCTGGTAAGTTGATTCATAGATAGAAGATTTACTTCAACCTCCGTAACCCAAAGTACATTTTCAATATATCTTTGGTTGAATGATGTGTTTACTAAGACTTTAATCTTAATTTTACAGTTATAATGAAACCATCTCAAATTTTAACTTGAGCTTAGTATTTTTCATCTATTTTATGAAATGTCAATCTTACTGAAACCATATGTGATGAACATCCCGATAATTAAGTCATCCATTGCATATGATAAACTGGATAGATTTGTCACCAAACTTTGCATATTTTCAGCAACAACAAGTGTTTGACCATTTTGATTTTCTTATGATTTCTTGGTTGGGCATAGTCTTTCCACCTATGTTAAACGGACACCACCGTGGCACTACGGGGACTCTGACTCGGGGACTCATATTTTTTAAAAGAGTCCGACTGGTTAGTATGATTAATAAAATATAAAACTGTAAAAATTGTGAATTAAACCTAGGTTTTAATCAAAATTCAATAAAAACTACAATATAGGCTATATTTTGTTTGAATACACTTGATTTTACCAAATTTACAATGTGATATGTATGAATATTATTTGGCTCATTTTTCACATTGTTCCACATGTTCTAGTTATGCTGATTTTGATTTCAATTACACTTGAATTGATGTTGTTAAAACATGAATACATGTTGTTAGAACCAATAATAACTTGGTTATACCATGATTTATGTGATTAAAATATATTGAAATGCTATGACATGAAGTCGTGTTGTTATGACTTGCACGATTATTCCGTTTTCAAACTTACTTTTTTTGAATATACAACAAGTATTTATGATGCTAGACATTATTTAGTTTGAATACACTTGGTTTTACCAAATTTACAATGTGATTTTTATGAATATCATTTGACTCATTTTTCACATAGTACCACATGTTCTAGATGTGATGACTTTGATTTCAATTAAACTTGAATTGATGATGTTAAAACATGAATACATGTTGTTAGAACTAAGAATAAGTTGGTTATACCATGATTTATGTGACTAAACTATAGTTTAAATTCTATGACATGAAGTCGTGTTGTCATGATTTGCACGATCATTCCGTTTTCAAACTTACTTTATTTGTACATACAACAAGTATTATTGATATTAGGCTTTATTTTTTTTTAATACACTTGGTTTTACCAAATTTACAATGTGATTTGTATTAATATCATTTTACTCATTTTCACATAGTTCCACATGTTCTAGGTGTGCTGATTTTGAATTCAATAAAACTTTAATTGATGTTGTTAAAATATGAATACATGTTGTTAGAACCAACAATAACTTGGTTATACCATGATTTATGTAATTAAATTATAGTTTAAATGCTATGACATGAAGTCGTGGTGTTATGACTTACATGATCATTCCGTTTTCGGAATTACTTTTTTTGTATATAGAACAAGTATTCATGTTGTTAGACTTTATTTAGTTTGAATATACTTGGTTTTACCAAATTTAAAATGTGATTTGTATGAATATAATTTGGCTCATTTTTCACATAATTCCACATGTTGTAGGTGTGATGACTTTGATTGAAATTAAACTTGAATTGATGTTGTTAAAACATGAATACATGTTGTTAGAAACAAGAATAACTTGGTTATTCCATTATTTATGTGATTAAACTATAGTTTTAATTCTAAGACATAAAGTCGTGTTGTTATGACTTGCACGATCATTCCGTTTTCGTACTTACTTTTTTTGAATATACAACAAGTATCATTGACGTTAGGCTTTATTTTGTGTGAATACACTTCTTTTTACCAAATTTACAATGTGATATATATGAATATCATTTGGCTTATTTCACACATAGTTCCACATGTTCTAGTTGTGCTGATTTTTATCTCAATTAAAATTGAATTGATGTTGTTAGAACATGAATACATGTTGTTAGAACCAAGATTAACTTGGTTATTCATTGATATAGGTGATTAAACTAGAGTTTAAATGCTACGACATGAAGTCGTGCTGTTATGACTTGCACGATCACTCCGTTATCGAAGTTACTTTTTAGTATATACATCAAATATTCGTGATGTTAGGCTTTACTTAGTTTGAATACACATGGTTTAACCAAATATTCAATTTGATTTGTATGAATATCATTTAGCTCATTTTTCACATAGTTCCACATGTTATAGATGTGATGACTTTCATTTCAATTAAATTTGAATTGATGTTGTTATAACATGAATTGATGTTGTTAGAACCAAGAATTACTTAGTTATACCATGATTTATGTGATTAAACTTTATTTTAAATGATATGATATAAAGTCGTGTTGTTATGACTTGCACGAACATTCCGTTTTCAAACTTACTTTTTTTGTATATATAAAGCGTATTCGTGATTTTAGAAATTGTTTAGTTTGAATACACTTGGTTTTACCAAACTTACAATATGATTTGTAAGAATATCATTTGACTCATTTTACACATAGTTCCACATGTTCTAGGTGTGCTGATTTTGATTTCAATTAAACTTGAATTGATGTTATTAATACACAAATACATGTTGTTAAAACCAAGAATCACTTGGTTATACCATGATTTATGTGATTAAACTATATTTCATTCAACAAATAACTAATAAAAAAGATAAATGAAAGAATTTTAAAATTAAACACCTAATTTATAATATTAAACTTCCTCGTTCCCTTTGCAATTTGCACTTCACTGCAGTTTGTTGAATAGTCTTGCTTTGGGGGGTATTTATCAATTATTCAATTCATTGAAATTGGGGTTGCGATTGGTGGTGGTGAAGCTGAGGTTGGAGCAGCAGCCAAGCAAAGCAGTAGATGGGGGCAGGGATAGGGGTTAGGACTGTTGGTTGCGATTAAGGCTAAGGCTTGGGTTGCGCCGGATGGGGCTGGCCTCTAGCTGGAGAACGAGCTACGACTGGGGCAGAGGGCTGTGAATGGAACCTTCGGCTCACCGTTGAGCCTCCCGAACCCATTTTCTTGTTCTGTATTTTTGGATTGGGCTCATGTCGTCCGCGTGTCCGAGCGGAATCCGTGTCCAACACACATTCGACTTTGGTGCGCTGTTGAAATTACCGAGTTGGTTTAACATAGCTTTCTGTTGGAATGGTTTAAATCAGCCCATACACAGATCGAAAATTCCTGGGCCAAAGGAATTAATAAACAAGACGGCACAATGTCCAGCAAAACCCAATTTTGCAAGAGATAGTTAAATTGAATACGTCAATTAGTGTAATTGAAGTATGGTATGGAAACGTGAGAGTGGAGTAGTGGGATGAACCTCCCAAATAAAACCCCACTGCTCTCAACACGATACAGAAATGACATCAATCTAAATTGTGAAAAACTTCTGAGATCCTGAGATCGGAGAAATAGAAGTTAGTGATTAGAATGATGTATGATCAAAGAAAAAGTGAAGAGAAGTATCACTTCTCAGATACGAAGAAACAGCTCAAACAGTGTTTTATTCCAGAAATTACGATCTTTTTATCGTTGAATTCTGTAATGTATGTTACTCCTTTAGTGAATTGGACCTAGCCTTGGTCCCGTGGTTTTTCTCCGGGAATTCCGGTTTCCACGTAAAGTTTCCGGTGTCTTGAATTACTTACTTTAAATTCCTGAAAAGAATCAACGTCAACAAATTAGTCACAAATTATCACAAACTTAAGGAAGATCAAATTCCTAACAAAGTGGTGGCCCATGCAGGTCGTTTGAAACCTGTAGAAAATTTCAGGAATTAAAGGGCACAGAGAGTGAAAAACTGAAAGATCAAATTCAAGAAAGGAAACACACTATGGCAAGTGAATCATATGCCATGATTCGATTAACATCCAGCAATTATCCGGAATGGAAAAACAGGATGGAAGACTTACTAAATTGCAGGATGTTGAATGATCCTGTTGAACTTGGGGATGAAAAGCTCGTAGAACATACACCTGAAGTATGGAAGAGGATGCACAAACAGACATTGGGCTTCATAAGGCAGTGGATTGATTCCTCGCAATATCACCATGTAAGTTCTGAAACAAATGCAAAGAAATTATGGGAAAAGTTAGAGAAGATTTTTGAATCCAAATCGACACAATGTCAATGATCTCTACTTCATAGACTTTTAGGAATGAGGTACAAAGATGGAATATGTATGACAGATTATATTGGAAAATGGATGGAGGTTACAAGTCTTATGGCCACCGCTGATCTCAAACTTGAAGAAAAACTAACCTGCTTATTGCTACTTTATTCACTTCCACCCTCATGGCAGCTCCTTGTTATGTTGCTCCACGGTACAGCACCAAAAGAAGGACACAAATTAGAAGATATCAAGGAAAAATTAATAAATGAGGAGTTGAGAAGGAGAGACTACAAATCATCAGAGTTTGGCAAAGAGACAATAGCCTATTCCACTGAAAACAGAGGAAGACAGAAGGAAAAATTCCAAAATCAGAAAAGAGGAAAATCGAGGGAAAAGTCATCAGACAAATGGTCACAAGAAAGGAAAAATCAGGGAGGGAATAATGATAAGAAGGAAACCAGAACCTGTTTTTATTGCAAGAAGGCTGGACATCTAAAGAAAAATTGTTATTATTGGTTGTGGACAAAACAGAACAATCCAAATGTTAGTGAACAAAAAGCTACATAAGAAGAAGAAAAATATTGGTTCTAGCATCCGAGGAAGAACACAATGAAGGAAATAAAGAACTAACAGAATGGATTGTTGATTCTGGAGCTTCATGTCATGCTATTCCGAATAGAGATGTGTTTTCAGAATACATTGAAGGAAATTCGGAAAGATAAAGATGGGGACAGATTCTTGTGCAGAGATTGAAGGGATTGGAAGCATACAAGTGGAAACTGATCAGGGGCTGAAATTAACACTGAAAAGAGTGAGATATATTCTTAAATTGAGGTTGAGTCTACTTTCTCTACATGCACTGGATCAAGATGGATATACGAGTACTATATCTAATGGTCTATGGAAATTGACTAAATGATCACTTGTAGTTTCAAAAGGATCTGCTCTACACAACCTATACAAGACCTATTTAAAGGTGATACCAGCCTCTCTACAATCTGTCCAAATGAACTCTGAATTTGAATTGTGGCATAAAAGGCTTGGACATTTATCAGAAAAAGGGATAAACTGTCTGAAGAAGAAGGAACTTATCAATACTAGCGAGAATACACTCAATGATCTATGTGAAACATGTGAATCTGGGAAGAAACATAAAGTTTTGTTCAAGACAGTCATGCAAACAAAACAGAACCCTCTTGAACTAGTATTTTTAGATGTATGCAATATTGATACTGAGTCACTTAGAGGAAAACGATACTTTGTATCCTTTATAAATGATGCTACAAGAAAATATTGGGTCTACCCTATGAAAACAAAGGATGAAGTTATTGATTACCTAAAATTGTGGCTGCCATCAGTTGAAAGAGAAGTAGGGAGGAAACTAAATGTTTTAGGTCTGATAATGGAGGGGAATACACTTCAAATGAAATAGAGACATATCTAAGAGATCAAGGGATAAGACATGAAGCCACTGTTCCCGAAACCCCACATCATAATGGGACAGCAGAACGTATGAACAGAACTCTACTAGATAGAGTAAGGTGCATGTTGAAAACAACAAGTCTACCAAAAGGGTACTGGGCAGAAGCATTAATAACAGCTTGTTATCTAATAAACCGCTCTCCTACATCAGCACTGCACTCAGAAATTCCAGAATGGAAATGGACAGGTAAACCTCCTAATTATAAACATTTAAAGGTGTTTGGTTGCAAGATATTAATACATGTGCCCAAAGAAAAAAGAAAGAAGTTGGATGATCATGCAAGTGAAGGAATATTCCTAGGATATGGTGACAACAAATTTGGTTACAAAATTTGGAACTCAACCACAAATAAAATCACAAGATCTAGGGATGTGACTTTCCTAGAAACAAGAACAATGAGAGATTTGAAATCTGAAAGTGAAATATAGGAAGAACAAACTGTTAAGTGGACAGAATTACCTTCACCGATGAACATGCCAACTTAAAGAGACTTGAGAAATCAAGAACCAACTGAGAGTGACACTGAACCAACCCCTGATCACCCACAGGTTTCAGACTCAGTTGATGAACCTGTGGAAGAAAATCAAGATACAGTAAACAGAAGCCAAAGAGTAAGAATTCCATCAAGAAAATATTCGACCTCAGATTATGTTATGGTTACAGAAAATGGTGAACCTGAGAATTTTCAAGAAGCCATTAATCATAAAGACATCAAGCTATGGTGGAAAACTATGATTGAGGAAATGAACTTACTGAAAAAGAATGATACATTTGAACTAGTATCACTGCCTCAATGGAGAAAACCACTTGAAAACAAATGGATTTACAAACTGAAATCTGAAGCTGATGGTACTACAAGATATAAAGCGAGAATAGTAGCAAAGGGTTTCACTCAAAGGAAAGGAATAGATTTTGAAGAAATATTTTCTCCAGTGGTAAAACTAACCTCTATCAGGTTACTGCTATCAGTTGCTGCATTTTTGGACATGGAAATTGAACAACTAGACGTGAAGACAACATTTCTAAATGGAGACCTTGAAGAGGAAATTTTTATGAAACAACCGGAAGGTTTTATAAAAGGAGGAACTGAAAACATGGTATGCAAGTTGAAAAGAAGTCTCTATGGTTTAAAACAGGCCCTCGAATGTGGAACAAAAAGTTTGACATGTTTATGATCAGAGCAGGCTTCAGAAAGGCAGAAAGTGATACATGTGCATATTTCAGAAATGAAGATGATAGAAATCTTATAATTCTACTGCTCTATGTAGATGACATGCTCATAGCTAGCACAAGCAAAGAGAAGATCGACAGATTAAAGAGACAATTGGCAGAAGACTTTGAAATGAAGGACTTAGGGCCAGTTAAGAAACTACTAGGAATTGAGATTTATCGAGATAGATCTCAAAGAAAGATTTTTCTATCACAAAGGAAATATGCTGAGCAAATAATAAAAAGGTTTGATATGGAAAATTCTAAACCATCAGTATCCCCCATGACATCTATATCAAAATTAAGTAAGGAACAAGAGCCACAAACAGAAGAAGAAATTGAGAGAATGTTAAAGATACCGTATTCATCTGCTGTAGGGAGCCTGATGTACATGGCAGTTTGCACCAGACCTGACATAGCACAAGCTGTATCATCCGTGAGCAGGTTCCTGCATAATCCGGGAATGGAACACTGGGAAGCTGTAAAAAGGATACTAAGATACATCAGTGAGACAAAAAATGCAGAGCTATGTTATGGAGGAGAAAACGAACTGAAATTAAGAATATATGCAGACTCGGATCTGACTGGGGATTTTGACACAAGAAGGTCCACTTCTGGATTTATATCTATACTAAATGCATGGGGGCATATCATGGATGTCTAGATTACAGAAGAGTGTCGCTCTTTCTTCTACAGAACCAGAGTACATGGCTCTAACAGAAGTGGGAAAAGAACTGATTTGGATAAAGAGACTCAACAATGAACTAGGACTGAAAATAAACGTTTAAGAACTATATTGTGACTCTCAGAGCGCTATTGAACTAAGCAAGAACGCTACATATCATGCTCGATCCAAACACATAGACGTAAGAATGCACTGGATTCGTGAAACGATAAGTACTGGAGAACTGAAACTGAAGAAAATACTTACAGACGAGAATCCGGCCGATTTCTTGACAAAAGTGGTGACCACCATGAAGCTTCAGCTCTGCTCAGCGATGGCAGGGTTGAAATCCCGCTGATCGCGAACCCTAGATCTGTGCCCTTGGTCTGAAGGGGGGCATTTTTTGGAATGGTTTAAATCATCCCATAGCACAGATCGAAAATTCCTGGGCCAAAGGATTTAATAAACAAGACGGCCCAATGTCGAACAGAGCCCAATTTTGCAAGAGACAATTAAATTGAATACGTCAATTACAGTTACTGTAATGGAAGTATGGGATGGAAACGTGAGAGTGGAGTAGTGGGATGAACCTCCCTAATAAAACCCCACTACTCTCAACACGATACAGAGATGACATCAATCTAAATTGTGGAAAACTTCTGAGACCCTGAGATCGGAGAAATAGAAGTTAGTGATTAGAATGATGTATGATCAAAGAAAAAAGTGAAGAGAAGCATCACTTATCAGATACGAAGAAACATCTCAGACTGTGTTTTATTCCAGAAATTACGATCTCTTTATCGTTGAATTCTGTAATGTATGCTACTTCTTTAGTGAATTGGACCTAGCCTTGGTCCCGTGGTTTTTCTCCGGGAATTCCGGTTTCCACGTAAAATTTCCGGTGTCTTGAATTACTTACTTTAAATTCCTGAAAAGAATCAACGTCAACAAATTAGTCACAAATTATCACAAACTTAAGGAAGATCAAATTCCTAACACTTTCCACATGTCTTTGTTGTCAACATACTTTGCATTTTGCATTAGGTCTAAGAAGCAAAACTTCTCCATATGTGATGTTTTCCTACATATATGTCAAGGTGAGTAATTATTATTATTCTTTTTTATGTCCTTCAATTCTTTTGTCTTGATATCAGTTTCTCATCTATTTTGACAAATGAAGGTTTTTTAGTAACATTATTTTTGTGATACCTTTGATTGAGAGTTTAAAGAGATCAATTGACCTTGACTACTATAAGTTGTCTAGAATCAGAAACACATTCGAGAGCACTGACCTTTGGTTTTAAACTTCTTATAGTGTGGAGTATTTTGGTACCACAACAAACTTTGATTTGTTGGAGAGCAGCCCACTACATCCAATGCCACTGTTACCAATTCCTCATAATATTTTGCAGGTAACACAATCCCTTCTAATTTAAATACTCGTTGGATTATAGACTCGGGAGCAAGTGAGCATATGTGCTCAGATCTACGACTCTTCGAATCTTTTTCGAAAAATGAGGCAACGGTAAAATTTCCAAATGGCTTCACCGAATCGGTAACTCACACCAGGATAGTACAAATAACCACAAATATGAAATTATCTAATGTTCTTTTCATTCCTATTTTTAAAGTAAACTTATTATCAATAAATAAACTCACAATTGATAATAACTTGTCTATTACTTTCAAAACTGATAGTTGCATTTTGCAAGAATCGTCTACATTGATGAGGATTGGTATGGGTAGCATGCTAAACAACTTATATTTTATTGATCAAACTTATGCTTTAGCACCTATCTCGAACTCTCACTATTTTGATTCTAACTCTTTTATGAATAATTATGTGAACGATTTGACTGAAGCATACAGTTTACATGATGGCTTGAATGATTCTATTTTTGATTTATGGCATTATCGTCTTGGGCATGCATCACATGATACAATAGAACACATAGCTAGACATGATAGTTCAGTGAAATGTATGAAACATAAAATTTGCTTAACATGTCCTCTAGCAAAGCATCGTCGCCTTCCTTTTCCTAGTCAAAGTCTCACTGTAGGAAATTTGTTTGATTTAATCCATGTAGATAATTGGGGTCCCTACAAAATAGTCTAGTTATGAGGTCATCGTTTTATTCTCACATTATTCGAAGACCACTCTAGGTACATGGACTTACCTTATGCGACAGAAGAGTGAAGTGGATTCCATATTGCCATCTTTTATAAAAATAGTGGGGCATCAGTTCAGACATTTTGTGAAAATTATTCGCACAGACAATGCCCCAGAATTTCGCCTTACTCAATTCTATGAAGAGCAAGACATCCACCATCACACTTCTTGTGTTGAGTCTTCTCAACAAAATGGTAGAGTTGAGAGAAAGCGCCAGCAAATCCTTGGTGTTGCTCGAGCCTTACTCTTTCAAACTAGCTTACCTATCTAATTTTGGTGACAAACTACACTAACAGCCACTCACCTCCTCAATCGATTACCTCAAAAACACCTCAAATACTTAACACCATATGAAAAAATACTATGAGTAAAATCCACTTATAGTCACTTAAAGGTCTTTGGTTTCCTATGATTTTTCTCGACTTTAAAACGAGATCGATCAAAATTTGACCCTCGAGCAAGGAAATGTCTCTATCTAGGTTACTCAAATGGTGCCAAAGTACACCAACTGTATGATCTTGACAAGCATGCTTTATTAATTTCTAGAGATGTTACTTTTCATGAGCATATGTTCCCATACTCACCTCAATTTGCATCTTTTCTAAATGCCCCATTACCTTCATTGGAAACTATCCATTTCAATGAGTTTGGGATTACGATTTGATATACTTCAGAACCAATAGGAACGAAAGGATAATCCGACTCTCCATCTCATACTAATCTTGATCTAGCGGAGCAAATAACATTCAAAGCTCCACCATCCATCCCTTCTCTACATAATGGAGCACTCTCGAGGAAAGACCTCGACGCACCTGAAGCCTTCCTACTTACCTATACGATTATTATCACAACAAAGCATCATCAAATGCAAGATATTCCACAGAGCATCCTATTGGACACTATATGAGCTCTCAAAGACTTTCCCATCCTATAAAGCTTTCACAATGGCGTTAAATCGAGTGATCGAACCCATTACAGTTGAAGAAGCGGCTCAACACTCTGACTGGTGTTCTGCTATTAACTCATAACCTTAAGCTTTGCATGAAAAAGACACATGGGAAATAAAACATATGTCATCTCATCAACATACCGTTGGATGTATATGGATCTTCAAAGTCAAGATGAATGCGGACGGATCAATAGAACGACACAAAGCCCTACTTGTAGCAAAAGACTATAGTCGGATTAAAGGTTTGGATTATGAAGAAACCTTCAGTCCAGTTGTCAAACACACCACCATCCATCTCTTCATTTCTCTTGCCGCTACACACAATTGGCACCTTCGATAACTTGACGTAAATAATGATTTTCTCAATGGAGACTTGGATGATGAACTCTATATGGATCTTCCTTCTGGCTATAAGATTGAAGGGGAGTATTCACCAAATCTTAAACCAGTATGAAATTAATCTATGGCCTGAAACAATCTTCTAGATCATGGAATAGTAAGTTTACAAACCTTCTGTTTCAAGAAGGATTCTCTCAGTCCAAAGCAGATCACTCATTATTCACAAAGAAATTATTGAATGGATCATGCCTTACACTCTTGGTGTATGTCGATGACATATTAATAGGATGTAACTCTTTAGATATTATCGACAGTACAGTGGAGGTATTGGACAAATGGTCTAAAATTAAGGATCTAGGGACTGTAAGATATTTTCTTGGACTAGAACTCGCAAGCTAAAAGGGTATTATAGCTTGCCAAATAAAGTACACTATCGATCTTATACAAAAATTTGGATGCAAGCCAACCAACACACCTATTGACTTGGGGCAATCCTCCGATATAAAGAAGACATGAAACAATAGACTCGACACACTACAGAAAATTAATTGGTAAACTTATATATTTAACATTCACTCAACCTGATATTTCTTTTGTTGTACATGTACTCTCACAGTTAATGAGTCAACCTTCCCATATACATTTAAAAGCTACATTCAGAGTGCTACGTTACCTGAAAAAGGATCCTGGAATTGACCTTTACTTTCAAAGAAGCCCATGTAATGGTTTGCAAGTATACAGTGATAGTGATTGGGCAAAATTCCCAACGATACGACGGTCTGTCACATGCTATTGCGTCTTCATAGGATGCAATCTCATTAGCTGGAAGTCAAAGAAACAATCCACCATCTCAAGAAGCTCCACGGATTTGCAAGTATATAGTGATAGTGATTGGGCAAAATTCCCAATGATACGACGGTCTGTCACATGCTATTGCGTCTTCTTAGGATGCAATCTTATTAGTTGGAAGTCAAAGAAACAATCCACCATCTCATGATGCTCCATGGAAGCAGAATACCACGCCATGGCTTCGGCAGCATGCGAGGTGACTTGTTTATAGAATCTGTTGACATCCTTCCAAGAGTATTTTGAGGACCCGATGATACTTCTATGTGATAACAAATCAACCATCCAAATAGCTAAAATCCAATTCTACACAAACGGACCAATCATTTTCATTAGCCATCGTTCATGTTGCATCACAAGAGCTAAAGCTAACAATTGATTGGGCTTGTAGTACTACCACTATAAAAAAATATCTCTATCTTAGAGAAGATAGGAAAGTATCCGTTGTATTACTAGGATAAATACTTGTTTTTACATTGAATGAAGTAAGAAAGTATTTTACAAACTTACAACCTGCTTTCTCCCACACTGTCAAATTCTCTTCTCTCTGTCAATAGTTTCTCCAAGTATTGTTAATTGATTTACAATGTTAGATACTCAATCAACATAGTGTTTCACTAATTATGATGAGTTCATCTCCAACTGATCAAAATCTTGTTGAAGCCCTGATATTTTAAATTTCTTCGTTCTCTCATATCTTTAAAATTCCATTTTGAGTTTATTGATGTTGCGTTGGCGGTTCCACATGACTTGATCATTTGAATTATGCTTCTATCAAGACTTGAGGTGATTTCTACATTGGCTTGTCCACATCTAGCTACAAGTTCTTTGTAGCTGGCTATAGAGGCAGTGGAGGTGGTTGTAGATGGATGGATTATTGATTCATCGAAAATAGAAAACCACAATTTTGTTGTTCCAAAAATGACTACACCTGGTTAGTCTAAATTGAATAATATTATTCGTTTAATTCAAGTGGCATCTATCTTATTCAGAGATTGAGCAACGAATTTGCACGTGATTATGATGAAACTTTACTTTTTATTTAATGAACATGGCACCAATACCTATTTAATGGAAAAATTAGGATCGAGCATATTGGTCTCTTGTGTGTTGGAGTAATATGACCAAACAAACCAATTTAGGCAAAAATGTTTAGTACGTAAGAGAAGGAAAAGAAACTTGTGCATGTATATGTATGCAAGTGAAGAAATAATGATGATGAACAAAATAATAGAATATAATTTTATTCTATTTTATAATAACCCAGAGTCTTCACTAGATTATTCGCATTCTAACTTTGGAGCAATCCAGTTTCGTCGCTACAGGTTCCTCGAAACGTCCCGAGAGTTCAAGATTGAGTTGCTTCCTCTCTTCCTACATTAATGCTACCTTCAAAATTTTTACTGTATGGGCCTACCTCTATAGAAGTAACATATGCATAAGTTAACATTGATCACTGCTTCAAGTTTCTGAAAGTGGGAGAGTGCATTGTGAACTCCTAGATGACCTTTTTATTACATCTATTCAAATGATGTGGCCATCTATCTTGTATTGGCTAGGAAGGCTCAAGGTCTTACACTAACTCGGAGTTGGCGCATCATAGGTTTGCGATTTTTTCTTCATTATTCCTCAATGCATCAAACTTTGGTTACATTACATTACATACTAGTGCGAGCCCGATCACTCTAGGGCAATCTAATGCCGAATATCCGCTAGGAGCGAGACTTGCGTATGTTGGAACACATGCTATTTGCCAATATAATCGGCTCAGTGTTCCCTAAGTTCACTCGTATGTGCCCACTGTAATGCTTCCAGGATACGGTCATGTTCAGCTTTCAATTCATCCATCTCCATGCGTGGGTCTCCTACTGATTCCAAGTCAAATTTTATGCTCCCTGCCATGTTATTTCCCCTTCCAATTTCTCATAATTGAGGTGTAAGTGCCTCATCAAGAAATATTAAATAGCAGCTGCCACAATACTCAAATCATCACAAATTTCTTCTAAATGCAAAATGCGAGAGGAAAATTTATAAATCTTGATCGGGTGGAACTTGTAAAGTATTGATCCATAGTCAAGAAGATCTACCTCTTCTGTTATTCGCCACTTGCTTCCCGTATAGTCTGGTTGCACCGCTGGTCTACTATAGTCCGTGAAGACCATATGGTTGTTAGGGTGCAAGACGCACACTTTGATGTCTAAACTAATGCCAAATATAAGTACATTGTAATTAAAAAATAATTGAATTTTTTCCATCTTTATTTTGCACTTGAATTGTTATTTTTTATTGCAGAAAATGCTTCTATCGATGCTAGTGAAAATGCACATGAGGGGTATAACAATCATTTTAATGAAGTTGAATCATACAAATTGCAAGTTCACGATGATGGTTGAGTGAGTACCAATGTTTTGGAAAAAGAAATTTAAAATATGAGAGATTTGTTCAATGACCGTATACCTCCAATGATGGTAATTCTATTGATATTCCAACTAATGTTGTCAATGATGTTGATTAAGATGATATTATCAGAGGTACGTTGTATAAAAGTAAAACAGAAATAAAAAAGAAAGTGCAAATATATTCTATTCATATTGTACAACGACCTTATATTGTGTGTTGTAGTAATACTAAAGTATGAGAGGTTCGATGTCATTATAGAATTAATGATCCTCCATGTATGTGGAGGATTAGAGGTATATTGGGAAAAAACACAAATGTGAAAGATGACCATTAGTAAAGGCCCTCATACGTGTTTTATAAGCTGTAATATGTCGCTTAAGCATGATAATTTGAGTACGCATAGGATTGCTTCTGAGTTGGCAGAATATATTCGAAATAATCATGCTATTGCTATTAATGATCTTCAAATAAAAATCAAAGATAATTTTGGATTTAATTACATGAAAGCTTGGAGAGCTCGTGAACTTTTGATAAGAGAATTATACGGAAGTTAGGAGACATATGTTACGATGCTGCCAATTTTTTTACAGGCTGTAGAAAGAGCGAATCGAGTTATTTACATTGTTCTTGTATACCATATAACATATTTGTCTCATAGTTTAGTAATACTAATATGTTTACAATTTTGTTTATGTACTATTATTCGTTATTGACATTTATTGAAGAATGATGGTTCAATGTTGAACTATGTATTTTGGGCGTTTGATCCGTGTATCAATGCATATCAAAATTGTCAACTAGTTATCATAGTTGACAGAACTCATCTTTATACCGATAATCGTCACAAGCTCTTGGTTTCGGTTTCACTCGATGCAGGTGAACATATACTGCCTTTAGCATTTGCTGTAGTGGATGAGGAAAGTACTGATGCATGGAGTTAGTTTCTTGAACTCATTAGTGAGCATATAATTCGTAAAGAATGTTATACATGTCTCATATCTGATCGTAGTCCTGGATTAAAAAGAGCATTACGTAGAATGTCTGCATTCAATGATCCTGTGGATTGTTATAGATTTTGTATTCGACATGTGGCTTTCAATTTTATGGGTAAATTTCAGAATAGTTATCTTAACGATTCGGTTTGGGCTACAGCATATGCAACTAAAGTGTCAAAGTGCGATGAAATCATGGAGAACATTCATACAAAGAGAGAGTATGATTATAGATGGTTGCCAAATATAAATCCACAACGATAGACGTAGATTAATATAAAAGTGATTATGTTTTATTATGTTTCTTGGTATGAAGATACTACAAAGTTGATCTAGACAGATTGTTACTAGATTAGTATGCTATTGAAACAATGGTAGGTATGTAACGACCCAAAAATAGGACCCCGGAAAAGGTACGATCATAGAGGGTGAAATTTTTTGACGTAACGGTTAAAGTTGTGACTCAAGAGGGTTTGTGATAAAAAGCAATAAAAGAAAGAGAATAAAGGACTAAAGTGCAATTAGAGTAAATTAAAAAGACTGTAAATAGGGGTTATGATGGACTAAGAAGAGTAATTGACAAGTTGACACAAAAAAACCCGAAAAATAGCCCAATATAGAAAATCCGTGATGAATTGTTAGGGAGTAACAATTCACCACGGAAAATTCATTGCATAAATCCCAAGAGACAAATTCGCCGAGGATAATTATGGAGATGAAATCACCACGGATTTTCAACATATTAATTAGCTGTAGATTTCTTTGACATGTAATTCACAGCGAAAAACAAAGTTGGATAAAATTCGCCACGGATTTGGAGTGAGGCTAATTCACCGAGGAAATATCAAACGTGTAATTCACCACGGAATCTCGAACACGTGCAATTCGCCGCGGAAATTGGTAAATTCATTGCTGATCCATTCTTACGTATAATTTGCCGCGAAAACGTACCTTTATACGATGGATTTGTTGAATAGTAGGCTACCCGTGGAAATCTCGAAACAAAGTTTGATTCGTGGTGGGTTCGTAACGAAACGCTAGGCTGGGGACTAATGAGGGACTACGGTAACTAGAACCCGAATATATAAACGTAACATTAGGGCAATGTCCTAGGATATAGTAATAGTGAGTATCTTGAATGCATGAGAGCTACTAGGGACGAGAAGCAAGACAATAGGTAAGCGGGATGAGTGGTAAATTTACTCAAGGTCCAGTTTTTCCAAACGAGAGATAAAACCAAGAGATGAGATATGTTTTCCCGCCAAGTGTCTCGAGAGATAATTAAGAAGGATATGTTAAGACTCGAGAAAGGTGGACACACTAACCTGCCACCATGCCAGTTCACGTGAGCCACAAGGCAAGACAAGCCCCAAGATAAGGTAATGTTACATGAGGGCGGAACCGACTAAGGTTGGGAAGCAAGGATGGTTCGTCGAGATTTGACCCTCAAGGAGAGGTCAGCTGGGCGAGACATGTTCACGAACAAGTAAAAATTCGGTCGATGGCTTTTCGAGATCTGACCCTCGCAAGTGAGGTCGGCTAGGGCGAGACATGGTATCAGACATGTTAAAACCTGACAAGATAGAGTAAAGGCTAGAAAGAAGAGAACCAAGAGACATAAGAAGAAGTTTTTCGAAGAATGTTTTATAAAAAGAATTTAAAGTTTTATTTTCAGTTCTTTACTATATTTGATGTTTTTGTTATTAGACGATGACCATTGTACATATTTCGTAGTTGAGGAGAAGCCTTGAGCTTGGATGGGAAGGAGGGTGGTCTGCTAGTCCCAAAGGTTTATGAGTCATCGAATCTTTAGTGCTTAGTGTGATGTCTTGTTTAATGAACTACTTGTTAAGGTCCTACCCGAGTACTTAGTTGTTTTGCGGCTTATGTCCCCATTCGCTACATTACTTTTAGTTCGTAACTTTTTATTATTCCCATTTATTTATTTAATTGCTTCGTATCCATAAAGGGTGCGATAGTGTCGGATCCCCAACCAGCTAGGCCTGAGTTCGGGGCGTGACAAGCTACATATGCATATCAATTTAAATATCCAGAAGAGTCACGGTTGGAAGATACACTTTTTCTTGAAAACACAAGAACTTACAAATTCAAAGACAAGATGAGAATAGATGGACCAAAGATTAAGACGAAAACGTGCTAAGAAAGATGCATCGATAGAAACGTAAAGAGATTGCTTTGTGATATTTTTAGGGTTCAAGCAATATGTATCAAGTTCCGCTATGCATTTGAAGATTGTCCGAATGTTTAAAAATATTATTAAGATAACATTTTGTTATTTATGAAGTCATTTTCACCTTTGTCAACATGCTGAAGATATTAGATGGTTGGAAGGGAATAACATGATTGATTGGGGTGGAGAACTGGATAATATGATAGATAAAAAATTATTCATATGGACAAAAGCAAAGGTTGGGCGCATATCTAGGATTTACATTTTGTAATGTTTTTAAAATTTCAATGAACCCTAACTTGTAATATAATATATCAGAATTTTTTATAATTAAAAAAATAAAAAAATATAGTTTTGAAATGTGATTTAAAAATAGTGTAGTTTTAAACAATGTTTTCATACTGGACCGTATAATATCGGTATAACGTCGGACACATCGAATATCGGGTTAGATCGGTATTTTTTTTCGTACCATCCAGTACCTGATATTCGGGTCGGTTTCCGATTTTTTTCAGATCCGATCTTAAAAAATTAAATAAATATTATTTTTGAAAAAATAAAATAATATTTGATATCCAACGATATACAATCCGATATATGGATCGTTCCGCTCATACTGATTTGTATCGGTACAAAATTCTGAACTGATATGAAAACATTGGTTTTGAAAGGTGGAATGGAAAATCGCTATACTTCTGAAAAAAAACCCATCAACTTAGCATCATGCTGCGGCGTTTCAACATGTTTGCATTGTCTCATAATAAGTTTGAAACAAAGTAGATGTATGAATGTGTATGTTGGATCATCTCAAAATCCGTCTACCTTCACCGCATCAACAACTATATCATAAGCATCCTTTGATCTCGCCTTCTTCACACCAGCAGTTGTGAACCACAGTTTATCAGACTTGTAACCTTCAATATTAATGCTTGTGACCTTCACCCATACCAATACCTTCGTTTTCATCCCTTCAATCCCTGAGAGCTTTCCCTTGGACAATGTTGCCTTCACACGGTTGGAGTACCTTACGATCGATGAATCCTTAAAACAAATCTCGCAAGGAGACACCAAGTAGACAATGAGTTTGCTTTTCGAATCGTCAAATTCATAGCAAGTTATGTTTTGAGGAAACAGTCCCAGTGGTAGATTGTAATCACGGAGGAGATCAGGCAATGATTTGAGAGGCTTTCCTGAGATTAAAAACACATAAGCGAGGAAACTAATCGTAAAGCATCATATATGAAATATAAACATCCCATTTATGCCAGGAATAGGGCTGCAAAAATGTGCTGATCTTTGAGATTTCTCTGGCTATTCATCCAATCGAAAAATATGAAATTTCTACATACCTTTGAGCTTATTAAAAATCCATTTTGCCTTTTCCTCAACGGTGTTTGACAATGTCTGGGGAATTACAAATAAGAAACTCTATTTCAACAGATCATCAAAATAAACAAGCAGAACAAGAGGCAACTAATGAAAAACAAGACAACATACGAAACTCGTATGGATTCACAAATTATAGAAATACCAAAGAAAAACAAAATGCGGATCAATCAAACAGAACCCATTTCGATTTGAACAAGAAATAGAAACGGAGAGAGAGCGTACAGATAGATCTTGAGAAATGTTGGAGATCTCTTCTTTAGCTTTTTGGGAAACCCAGAAAGTTCCAGCTTTGAGACTCCCCACTTTCATCAGCGCTTTCTCCATCGTCGGATCGACTCAAAGAAAAGGGAGATTCTTGGCACTTCAGGAATTTGAAGAGGGAGTAGTACGCAGTCTCTTTTTTACACAGAACTGTCTGGTGCCACTGCCATATCGCAAGACAGCTCATATTGTGATGGATTGGGAAAAAAATTTATATGACATTGACATTAATTAGTTTTTTCATTTATAATTCTACTTTTAAAAATCATTCTTTAACAATACTGATATAAAATATATCAGTTTCATACAATATTTTAAAAGTTTTACATATATCATTATATATTAAATATTCTTTAATTTATGTTAATGAATTAAGTTTCATACAATATTTTAAAAACCCATATCCATATATCATATGCATTTAATACATTATGTGTATTGTATATGTATCAATATATTATAATAATAGATCATAGAAACACATTTTCTCATTTCAATATCAAATAAGTTATAAAAAGATTCAAAACATTTTGTCAAATATCTACTTGAACATATTAATGTTATATTTTAATACCGTTGATATGTCAAATAATATATAGTATCGATATTTTGTTCTGAAATCACTTGATACGCGATTTTAAAGTGAGATATAAATTATTTTATGATTAAAATCTAGAATATCAAATTGTTTATTTCTCTATATTAATAATCTAGTTTATTTTATTATTCCAATATTATTGATATAATCTAATATCGTAATCTATATCGATTATATCGTAATAATAAAATAAACTGCTATATCATTATATCGACTCTTATAAGATTTCATTCAAATTGAAACATTAACTCATATATTACAAATATAATATATCTATACATGTATTAGTTTTTAAGCATAACAGTGTGTTAGAGTTTTTTAATAATAAAATAATTATTTATAAAATGAAATCACGGCTATAATGGTGAACTTTTTTTGTCAGTGTTAAACGAATTCTAAATGAAAAATTAATGGTAATAAAAAAATTTAAAACTCTGATATTGGTATGCCACGGGTAAATTTACAGAGTAACAATGTGAGGATGTGTGTATGACAGTTACTTTTAACAGTTACTTTTACAAGTTTGAAAAAGTAGTATTGACATCATTTATTTTTTCATTTGTAGCAGTGATAAATGTATTGGATTTGATATTTTTAAATTTTTAATTTTAATAGTTCGGTTTCATTTACTTTCGAAACCAACCTAATAATGATTTTTTATATGTTTTTAAAAATAGTTCGCTGGACAGCAAAGCCCGCAAAGTCTATTTGCATCTAAGCCTTCGGCACATATTATTTACCTGATTTCCGATCTCTTATTCTAGGTCAGGGTATCCGCGGACTCACAAAATAAGCTCGCGTTGGGCTGGCTCGACAAATAAGTTCGGAGTTTCAAACTAAACAAAACTGGAATGGGTTTGGAGAAGAGAATGAGAAATGGGAAAAGGAGAAGAGAACCTCCTGCGAACGGTACACGAATGAATTGGGAAAGAAAATAATAATTAATGGGTCACCGTCAATTACTACTATTTATACAAATTAAAAATGTGTCATAGTAATTTATTTATATAAAAAAAACGAGTAACATATTATTTAAGTTATAATTCTGACACCGCTAATAGAGTTAAAAAATTCGAAAAAACTCCACATTATCACTCACTGAAAATGGGGAAAAATGTAGTGTAGCAGCATCAGAATAAATTTATTTCATTAATACCATAACTTTTTATGTTCTTGCTCTTTTAACAATGACACTGCTATAGTACTCTTTTATTGCTCACTGTGATCAGTTTTTGGAATTCGCAGAGTTTAAAATAATCGAAATCGGAGTCGGCTCTCTCTTCTTTAACTTATTTTCTTACTTTACTTCAAACCCATTTGCTTCTTCTCCCTAAGTTTTTCCCGGGAACAACCGCCGCCCGTTTTGCCGCTGGTTTCACCGGTTCCGTCACCGTGCTCACTGCTATCTGTCTCTTCTTTGCGGCGGGTAACTTTTTTTACTCCACCGTCGCTCTACACTGGGAAATGTCTCAACGTATAGTTTCTTCTATTCCCGACTGGTATGACGTTAAACATGCTCCGGACCTCGGCTGGGGACGCGGCATTCTTTATGCATTTAACTAATTATGCATTTACTTTATGTATTTTCATTATAAAAGAAAGTACAATAAAAAGTAAAAATAATACTGATGAGATCCCCGAAACCCGGTACCCCGAACCTGATCATGGCCAAGCTTAGTCAGATCAGCTCAAGTAATATAAGCCAAACTTGGAGGCCCAGCCAGGACAGTCGGGACCGACATCCCGTTCATATCGGTCGGTCCCGATCGATAGGGCCCAGTTTTCTCCCCCTCACCAGGATCGATCGGTCCACATCTCACAGGTTATGCTTCGGGCCATCCACATCCCTCAACATGCTACAATAAGCTCCGACAATTATGTCAGAGGTATGGTTCGGCGGAGTCATATGAGCCTTTCTTAGTCGGGAGATAGCCGGCTAGTAGCGCCGAAAGGCCTAGCCTCGTGCATCCCAATTAAGCCATGCCCTGCGGCTGTCCCGCCTGACACGAGCCGACCTAGCCGTAGAGGACAAGCACAAAACGACACCTTACTATTCATGCAACACAGTAGGCGTATAAAAAGGACACTTGGGAAGCGAAGAAAAAGATCATCTTCTGATTCTCCTTGCTAATTTCTTAATTAGCCATCTATCGATTTATTTTCGATAAGCTTTCTTCCCCTTGTTGTCTAAAGAACAAACATGGTATTTGTGATTAGCATTTTGTTTATTGAATCGATTAAGGGCATTTCGAGCTCTTAGTCAAGTGGTTTTTTCCTCAACTTTGAGGTTTTCCACTCAAAAACTGCATTGTCTCTTCTATACTTGATTTATAATCGTCTTCCACACATTAAATAAATTACAACCGAGTTCTTCTTGCAACGAACCAGACGGCTATTGACAAACCCAGTTTTTGAACCACAACTGTTTGACGCCATCCGTGGGGACGATTTTCTAATCGACATTCAAGATCTTTACCCGGGATAGGATAATCAAAGGCATGGCAACCGGAATTTCGAAGAACGATAGTGATACACTTCCCAGCAGCCTTCCAGCATTAACGTTCTCTTTGTAGGACCTGGAAGGTGTAGTCAAGAAAGTTATAATAGGAAGTTACGTCAGAGAGGAGTGGAACAGAACCACCGGCTATCACAAGCTCTGTTCCAGCAAGCGGAGGGTACGAAAGCGACCCAGACACCCAAAGCTCCGATGAAGAGGAGATCATCAGGCACGGAGTGACGATGAAGAGGTCGAGATACCAATCTACTCCATCTCCTCAAATTAGAACTCCAACTCCCGTTCCTGAGACGGACCATGAACAGATACAGAAACGCATCGACGAACTTACCAGGGAGTTGGAGACCCTGCGAACGCAGAGGGATTACGGGGCTAATATGGGGCGCAATCCTGGACTATTTGATCGGGCCATGGATGCCCCGATCAGGCGGAGCAAAGATGATGACTGGTGGCATAATCTGCATGTAGCCCAAACATCATCCATCAATCTGGAGGTGTCTCCACCGTGTTGGGAGATTTGATGCTCTCTTTCTCCGAAGAGATCTGGGCGACAGTCCCCGATCGATACTGCCGCAACCCCGAAGGGTTCCCGGTATTCCGAGGCGACGGTGATCAGATCGATCACGTCGCGGATTTCGCGCTGAGGATGGGGACCGTTTGGGCCTTTGACTCACTGAAGTACCGCATCTTCTTGGCAGGGTTACAGGGCGATGCCCGGACCTGGTTCAAGAACTTACCGGCCCGATCTAAAAAGTCGTATGGTGGATTCATCCTAGCTTTCTCGGAGCAATTTGCTCCAAATGTAGGACCGCCTTGAAGTAGGCAGGAACTATACGACTTGAAGTATATAATTCAAACATGAGTCTCCGCTCTTTTATGGAGAAGTTCAACAGAACCGCTCGTGGTATCAAGTTGGAGCTCCGAGATAAAATTGACATCTTGCAACAGGTCTTGGGACCGTGCGGCCTTTCGGCCAGCCTTGTGAAGAGCCCATCGTCCACCTTGGAAAAGCTCCTTCAGAAAATCAACAAGTATATAAAGGTGGATGAAGTGCTAGGAGCGGGATATCGAAAGCCTAGCGGGAATTCTGATCTCGTAGGAGATCATAGGGTGTCTTACCCTAAAAGGCAGCCGCGGGAAGTTGCGGTTGTGACTGAGAAGAATGTCCCCCCGAAAAAGGAGGACAATCGGGTTTATTGTGAGTTGCATCACAACCGCAATCACCCAACGCTGAAATGCCCGCTACTGCGAGAAACGGTGGCGGCAATGAATAAGGAAAAGCCCGATTATAATGATCAAAGGGGCAAGCGAGCGGACTCTCCCCGAACGAGCCATCAAGGTGACGATCGTCACAGATCGAGGGGGGAGATAATCGTGGCCAGCCCGGACACTACAACGATTGGGCAGGAGACCGAAGGTCCCCCAACCCGAACAAGATAGAGGCCATCACGGTCAAGAAAACCGTGGCCAAGGCCGAACGAGGAGATGACGGGGCCGTGGAGGCAGAGCCCCGCCAAACGAAGGTTGTAGGCGGGAGCATCCAGCTCCCCCACCTGCTGAAGTAGGCACCCAACCTCTCCCGAATGAGGAGGTGCCTAGGGAAAGAGAGGTCGCGGAGACATTTATGTTATCTCCGGCGGAATAAGAATTAACGAGTCGGTCAGGGACCGAAAAAGAGCAGCGCGTGAGGAGTTTCCCGAAAGCTCTGAATCTGTGGCACTGGTCAAATATGAATCGGCTGAGCAGTCCTCTACCTTCGAGGGCGATATCACCTTCACCGCAGCCGATCGAGAAGGAATTACCGATCCATGTGATGATCCCCTCATCATCACTGGAATGATCGCCGACCGACGGGTCCATAGGATTTTGGTGGACACCGGAGCTTCATGCAATCTGATAAAGTGTGAAGTGGCTGAGATGCTGGGAGCCGCGGCTCATGATCTCCCTATCGTCAACATAACCCTTTGGGCATTCGACTAGAGGAGTGTCATCCCGTGGTGGAAAATTCTTTTCCCGGTCACTTTGGGTGAGCCAGGTAGGGACCGATCGGAAACCATAGAGTTCATAGTCGTTGAAGTCGATCTAGATTACAACGCCATTATTGGACGGACCGGCCTCAGTAAGTTTGAAGCGGTCCCTTCTACATTCCACATAATGCTCAAGTTCCCCTCCACTCATGGAGTGATTTCTGTCAAGGGGAACCAGAAAGTAGCAAGATAGTGCTACATGAGCTAGTGCTGAACGTTGGCACCAATCAAGAGAGATCGGGTGGATCTTCTCGAAGAGCCCCCGCACCCGAGGCAAGCCATGGAACCCGTTGGGTCAAACTTATCAACTTGGTTGAGGATGACTCAACCAAGACTACTAGTATCGGGGCACATTTGGCCCCTACCTTCGAAGAAGAGCTGGTCCGCTTGCGGAGAAGCAATGTGGACATATTCGCTTGGACCCCGGACGATGCGCCCGGGATTTACCGATCCGAGAGTGAGCATCGGATCAACACTAAGCCCGGAACCAAGCCTATTAGGGAAAAGAGGAGACGCTATTCTCTCGAGAAGATTGAGATCATCCGGGCCGAGGTGGACAAGTTGCTGCGGTCGGGTTTCATTTGGGAGATTCACTACACTTAATGGGTTGCGAACCAAGTGGTGGTCTCCAAGGCAGATGGGAAGTGGAGGATGTGCATTGATTTTAATGACGTCAACAAGAGGCGTGAGTCGGATCCTTTCCCACTGCCACATATTGACATATTGGTGGATGCTGTAGTTGGCAGCACAATGATGAGTACTATGGACGCTTACTCCGGGTACCATCATATCTTCCTTGCTAAGGAAGATCAGAAGAATTCATCATTCATGACAAAAGAAGGCGTTTATTGCTATGAGGTTATACCTTTCGGCTTAAAGAACGCTTGAGCAACATACCAGAAGTTGGTCAACAATATCTTTAGGGATTTGATTGGGCCATGTTATGGAAGTATATGTTGATGATATGATTGTCAAGTCCATGAATGATGAAGACCATATTCCTTATTTGTCTCGTTGTTTCGAAGTATGCCGTAAATATAAGCTCAAACTAAATCCGAACAAGTGTTGCTTCGGTATTCGAAGTGACAAGTTCCTCAGATATTACGTTTCTGAGAAAGGCATAGAGGTTAATCCGGAGAAAGTCCAGGCGATTATTGACATGCAACCTCCGAGAAAGAAGCGAAAATTTCACAGGCTAACTGGCCGATTGGCAGCACTGAGCAGGTTTATCTCTAGGTCCACGGATCGGGATCTCCCATTTTTCAGGGTATTAAGAAAAGCCAGCCACCTTGGCTGCACCGAAGAGTGCGATTGGACATTCTCAGACCTGAAGACTTATCTGAGCACTCCTCCTGTGATGGTGAGCTCGACTTGCATGAACCCTTAGGGTTATATCTAGCCGTATCAGAGCCGCAGTCAGCGCAGCTTTGGTAACCATTAGGGATGACGTTCTCCAACCTGTCTACTACGTGAGTCATTCCCTGGTACCAGCCGAAACTAGATACACTACCTTGGAGAAATTCATGCTGGCCTTGCATAAAGCTATATCAAAGCTTAAGCATTATTTTGAAGGCCGAAAGGTTTATGTGTATACTGATCAGCCTTTGAAGGCAGTTTTGAGTCAGGCGGACTCCAATGAAAGGTTGGCCAAATGGAAAATCAAGATCAGCTCCATGTGTTTGGAATTCGTTCCCCGAAGGGCGATCAAAGCTCAAGTCCTCGCGGATTTCGTGGTCGAGATGACCCCATCAGTCATATTTCTGAATCAAGAGGACGAACGATGAGTCATTTATGTTGAAGGATCAACCTTCAGGGGAAAAGGAGCGGGCATCACCCTTACTACACTTCAAGGCGACATTATCCACTCCGCGGTCAAGTTCTTGTTTTCTGGAACGAACAACGTGGTGGAATACGAGGTCGTGCTGTCAGGGACAGGAGGCTGACCGCAACCTCTTATATTGCTTCGGGGCTTCCTCTTCAGGGCCCCGCTTGCTCGTCGACGCGGGGACAGGAGGCTTCGACACTCTGTCCTCTAAACAGGAGGATGGGCGGACGTCCTCCGCCCGCATTGATGCCTGAAGCAACAACCGCACGACGTTAAGAACCAGGGGGGAGTTATTCCCGATTTTGTACATAGCGGGAAGGCCTAACGAGGGAATTCTTTTAGAGATCACCTCGTCCACCTCATCCATCGATCGGGGCTGAGACCTCTGGATGCTGGAGCTCCCCTCGGATCGTGAAGACCCAACAGCGGCGTTGGGCTTTGGCTTGGACGCTTGCAGCTGGGCGTCCTTTTTGACCTTTGCAGTAGCGGCAAGTCGGTTTACAGACATCGTATCGGTAGAAACTGCAAAAGAAAAATAATAAGGATAAGGAGATATGAACTAAAGGAATCCAAAGTCGTACTCGATCCTTCTGACCCCAACAAGTCGGAGCTAGAGAATATGCCTTTCGGGGTAGGGACGATAGTTCTACCTGCTACCCCTATCTCTAGCAACTTCTTCTCCCGAAGTATGTCTATTCGTTTCAGACGTCTTTCGAGAGGAGGAAGCATTGCCAAGGTATTGGGAATATCTTGGCGGGATGGGTTGAACCGGTTTCGGTCCAACTTCCCGATGTCGGGATGGGAGGTTAAGAAGGTAACCTTCAACAGGTCCTCCCTCGGGATGTCTATCCAGACGTAGCAAGATTCCCATTCATGAAGGGAATCTTCCTTATCAACGATAATTCAATCCTTCGTTCGGGTCGCTGGATAATACAACCTACGACCCCCTAACAACCTCCTTCCCCTGCGGGATCCCACCAGGAACAGGTTGAAAAATGTTTTAAGGGTTGGATCTACCCCCTGTTTATGGCAGTAGAAAATGAAGGCGATTATATAGACATAACTGCCCAGGAAAAGAGTAAAGGTTGGGCAATGGATCTCCCGGAGTACGGCTGCGACAAAAGGATGAAGGAGAAAACACATGCCATACCTTAGGGAGGCATAGTTAACGGGTATGGCGTTAGCCGGAACATTCATCTCGGTGGGAAGGAAGCACAGAACGTCTTCCTTTCCCCTCCAGATGGAATAATGGGCAGTGATTGAAAATTTGGCCCGAAATACTTCGATTTCCATTTCAGAAACAACTGGATACCTAGCCCTACGAGGTGCCATGGATGGTTACCTTAAGTTTTGTGAGAAAACTGGAATTGGAAGATGGTCGAGCGAAATCACCAGAGAATTCTAGGGCTCGGAGAGATTTTCGCAAAGTTACAACGATGGTTGCACAGGGCTGAAATCCCAAATTTTATAGCACCGCATTATCCAATCACAGGGTGACACGTCATTACTGCAGGCGGCTGCAGTCTGACAGCTTGTCCCCCCTTTGGAATACGGAAAGGCGCTCGCTACTATAGAGCCCAGAATTGCACTTTTACCCTTAACCGTTACAAATTTCAATTTGAAATTCACACTCTGAAATTTCTAAGTGCATGATTGGTCCCCAAGGACACTGTTACGACCAGTTCGGGTCCGGTCTTCCGTTGTTTCGATCGGGCACTCCTGCCTCAAACGCTCTCAATCTGATAATCGAACTCACATCACCACCATGGTGGCGATAGAGTCCGAGGGGCTAGTGATGAGATCATCGGAACCCGGTACCCCGAACCTGATCAGGGCCAAGTTTAGTCAGACCAGCCCAAGTAACATAAGCCGAACTTGGAGGCCCAGATTCAGCTCACGTGAATGAACGGCCCAGCAAGACCAGTCGGGCCAGACCGCCCGTTCATATTGATCGGTCCCGATCGATAGGGCCCAGCTTTCTCCCCCTCACCAAGACCGATCGGTCCACATCTCACAAGCTATGATTCGGGCCTTCCACATTCCTCAACATGCGACAATAATCTCCGACAATTCTGTCAGAGGCATGGTCCGGCGGAGTCATATGAGCCGCCCTTAGTCTGGAGATAGCTTGCTAGTAGCGCTGAAAGGCCTAGCGTCATGCAGCCCTATGAAGTCATGCCCGACAGCTGTCCCGCCTGACACGAGCCGACCTAGCCGCAGAGGACAAGCACAAAACGACACCTTACTGTTCACGCATCACAGTAGACGTATAAAAAGGACACTTGGGAAGCGAAAAAAAAGATCCTCTTCTGATTCTCCTTGCTAATTTCTTACTTAGCCATCTATCGATTTATTTTCGATAAGCTTTCTTTCCCTTGTTGTCTATAAAACAAACATGGTTTTTGTGATTAACATCTTGTTTATTGAATCGACTAAGGGCATTTTCAACTCTTAGTCAAGTGGTTTTTTTCTCATCTTTGAGGTTTTCCACTCTAAAACTGTCTTGTCTCTTCTATATTTGATTTATAATCGTCTTCCACACATTAAATAAATTACAACCGAGTTCGTCTTACAACGAACCGGACGACTGTTGACACCCCGATTTTTGAACCACAACAAATACTATAATAAAGTAAATTCAAGTTTATTACTCTCTAATTATTTCATATTTTTGTGTATTTCGTTTAATAAATTATTCATACATTATGATTGGCAGAGCTTTGAGACGGTCAAACTCCATAATGACTCTTCGCTGTCGACCATTAGTTTCCCCATCGACATCGTCAATGTAGGAGAGAGCTGAGAATTCTTAGTCGTTGGGGGCTCCGACCCAGAGAAACGAGTTGTATCAGTCGCGCTGAGAGTCTGGTAGGTCGATGAGATCTTGGNGTTCGTCTTGCAACGAACCGGACGACTGTTGACACCCCGATTTTTGAACCACAACAAATACTATAATAAAGTAAATTCAAGTTTATTTACGTAAAGTAAAAATAATCAGAGATAAACTAATAGTATTATTAAAAGTACTCTTAATTTTGAGAGAAATTTGCTGTGGCAAGATCATGCTTTAAAAAAATTCCACTGAAAATGACTGCGCATTGCCAGCCCCCCTATTATAACTTGGGCCTCGCGCAACCATTAATACACTCCATTTTCTAATAATGCTGTTTATAATAAATATTATATTTTAGATAATTTGTTTTGCAATTTTACTCTCTAATTATTTCATATTTTTGTGTATTTCGTTTAATAAATTATTCATACATTATGATTGGCAGAGCTTTGAGACGGTCAAACTCCATAATGACTCTTCGCTGTCGACCATTAGTTTCCCCATCGACATCGTCAATGTAGGAGAGAGCTGAGAATTCTTAGTCGTTGGGGGCTCCGACCCAGAGAAACGAGTTGTATCAGTCGCGCTGAGAGTCTGGTAGGTCGATGAGATCTTGGTCTTTGTTTTTTAAAAGAAAGTACCATAGTTTGCATTGGCAAAAACATGGGTTCCCATATGTCACATAAGTTTATACACTGTTAAGAAAATTATGATGGTCAGTGGGATCCCTACCCCTCGTAGTAGTGAATGAAAATATGCATTCCAATAGAAACACTATCGTCCGAGGCTTGCCTCACTCGCAACCATGGTTGACACATGAGGCTCGTCTAGGCACGATGCCCGGTTCGAGAAGGTGAATGAGAATAAGAAAGAACCTACACTCCACATAAACCATAAGTGGAGTGTAGCACTAATGGTTTAGTGCTAAACTAAACCATTTACCCTTTTTCGTAATCTCTTCCACTCATCTACCTATGATCAAAAGATTGAATTTTTATTAGACTTTACCACCCTAATTCTAATTTTTCCGAACATCATTACCGTCGGCATCAGTGATGACTTTCATCATGCATCTTCCTAAAACCCACCTTATATTTATACTCCTATTAACCCTACCCCTTATGATCTAGTCCTCCTTTTCTCCTCTAACTTCCAAATTTTCCATTCTATTTCCATTTGTGTCCTTCCTTCTCATAATCATGAGCTCCTTTCTCTTTTGTGTCCTATTGGGCTTCCTTGTATATTTAGGTAGGTCAAGTCACCTTATTGGTCCAATACTATTCTTCATACCCAATTTGATAATATAGGCCACGTCTTCTTATTGGTTCAATCCTACTCTCTCATACACAATTTGATGATGATTGCCACAACCCAATTAGGTCATTCATCCATGTGATTCGTGCGTTGCACGTGATCCATGTTCCCTATTTCTTAACCTCCATATACACGTTTGGCTCTAGTGTTACAATGGACTACACCTATCTCGACCATGATTGAGGCAACGCTACGGAGTAGGGAATTGGCCCATAGCCAACTAAAAAGTTTATGGTTAGGGAAAATGTGAAGACATGAGTACTAGGTAGGTATTATTAGAATATAATAACAAAATCTGCTTTTCTTTGGTTGTTGCTGTTTATCGTGTTTCTTGCTCGGTTCAAGCTTATCTAAAGTCTCTAAAACACATTTAAATATCATGTATATCCTTTAGAAAGTTAATGTATACTAGGAGCAAGGTCTAACAGCTTTCCAAGCCTCCAATAACATAATGCCAACTCAAATATAATGAATATGAAGTCGTTCCTTTGCCATGTCTAATAAAATTCATATTTTCAGCCTTATAATAGTCTCATGTACCATAATTGTTGTTTAAAAAGATCTATAAAATTCCAGAGTCTTACATACACGAATAAAAGAAACGACTTACTCATAGGTTTATATTATCTCATTATGAGATGAAATGGTAAGTTGAGAATGTGAAGTTTCATTTGATAGATTGTGACTGCTTTACAAATTTTGTCGGTAACGAGAACGAGACGTGAGGAGGGCATGGGAAGAAGGTCGTCGATTGTCTGATGTTAGAGTCCGATCTTTTGAACACTTTTAAATTTTTCTTTTTGAACTTTAATGCATTGCAGACTATGTTTTAATCTATGTTTTGAAATTTAAGTATAATCTAGTACAATTTCAACAATTCGGCTAAACCGGATTTAGGGTCGTTACAATAAGAATGAGCAGCGGGTTCAGATGATCAAAGTGTCGGTATGTAGGTAATGAACGAAACGTGTCTTTGTTCTCCAAATCTCGTTCTTTATATAGGAACGAGTTGCCAACTTTCCTCCATAATTTTGTTCCCATTCCGTTATTAGCACCCCATAAATCCGCCAATTTAATCAATATGCGGGCATGCCTGGAATACGGTTATTCCCTTTAGAATAATTCAACACGCACGTGCCAAGACCGATCAGATGCGCTCGGGACCGATCCAATATCTTCTGGACAGATCCAACACTTTGCGCTTTTAGTGACCACAACTTCCATCAATAAATTGTCTTAGCTAGGCCCAATCTCAATGGGTTTTGTCCTTGGTCATCCTAAGCTTGGGCTCATTTCTTAACTTTAGGCTGTGGCCTTTAAGCCTGAGCAACGACATTCATGTGTTATCCTGTAGGGGTGTGCATGAAAATCCGACGATCCGAATATCCGAAGTAACCGACCGTAACTGAACCGATTTTTTGGATACCCGATCCGATCAGGTCGGATTGGTATCGGGTTGGATACGGTTTTTGAAAACTCCTATCCGATATGATCTAATACTTATTATTATATTATGAGCCAATTTGTGTGGTGAATATTTAGAAGAATTGGATGATCTCGATACAAATATATATATATATATATATAATGAGAGCTCCGGAACCCGGTACCCCGAATCTGTGGAGGCCCAAACTAATTTGGGCCGGCCCACGTAACAAGAGACGAATCTATGCAATCCGGGACCCATAATTTACCCAATAATATGTAGGGGCCCGAAGGGTCGAACTTGAGAAAGGCCCAGAAGGCCCGAATACTTGACCGGACATAAGTAAGCTGACAGCTTTCATATCACTCTTCAATGGGGACGTTACTCTATATTTAATGGTGGCATTAAGACGTGCAAGTGGCGGTTATAGAAGAAAAGTTACACGTACAATCACGCCTATAAATATGAGCTTAAAAGAATAGCTCAGGAGGAACCTCTACGTGGGCAATATGAGATGCTACTTTGTTTTTTTCTCTGCTGCGCATTTGCTTTTAGCCTTTGTCATTTTCAGTAACCTTCGATCTTGTGTGATCATCACTATTTAATAGACTAAGAGCAATTTACACTCTTAGTCCTGTGTTTTTTTCCCATTTCTTACGGGATTTTCGACGTTAAATTGCCGTGTTGTTCACTTATTTACTATTTGCAATCGTTCTCCACATAACAAACAAATCAAAACCGGTTCGATTCAGTGCGAACTTGTTGAGTGTTAACACCCCGGTCTTTTAGACCATAACAATATATCTTGTTTTTTTCGTTAATATTAATAATTTAATTTTATCTTTATTTTGCATAAATAATTTATATGAAAGTGCATAAAGTAATCAACATACATATTGATTTTTGAAATTCAAATGAGTAATAGCCAGGAAAAAGGTATGATGGAACGAATAATAGGAAATGTAGCGGTAAAGTCTAGACGATGAATAACGGGGAATATGGGAATGAAAGAACGTAAAAGGAAACGAAAAATAGAAAAGTAAAGCAAAAGATAAAGGAGGAGTCAAAATGGAAAGAATGAGGGGTTAAAGTGTGAATTAGGAAAGTTAGGATGTCGATAAATAGGGGTGGGGAGGCCCAAAAACGAGTTAATCATCATTAAGACACGAAAATCCGGAAATTGTCGCGAAAGAAGGAAATTGTCGCGGAAATTCTGTTCTTGAAAATTGTCGCGGATTTGGATGCTTTGGAAATGATCGCGATTTTTGCAAAGGCAAACATTATCGCGGAAATGTCGAAGGTTAAAATTATCGCGGAAATGTCGAAGAACAAAATTGTCGCGAAAACGCTTGAAGTGTAAATTGTCGCGGATCTTGATTCATGCACAAATTATCGCGGATTTCGATTTCAGCGCAAAATTATCGTGGATCCTAGTTACAGCATAGAATTGTCGCGAATTTTCAAAGCAGAAGGGAATTATCGCGGAAATACTAAGTTTAAGTGTTTTCGTTGCGTCTCGACGTCGGATCGTCGGAGGAAAACGACACGTAGGGTCTACGGTAATCAAATAGTTAACAATAAAATAATATCGTCGGGATTCGAGTAACTAAGACCTGTTACGAAATGCAGGGAAGCACGGGAAGATTATAGCGAGCGAAAGCAAACGGTAAGCGAAGTGAACACAATATAGTAAGGGAAGCTTCCGACTTAGGGAATGAGATTGGATTAATAAAGAAGAAAGGAAAGACACGAATGAACGAGATAAATGTTAATAAGACTCGGGGTGAGGAAGGATGGGCCGTCCGACCGAACCCGGCATCGTGCATAGTACACGATTCGCCAAAGGAAAGGCATGCCTGATGAAGGGAACAATAAGTTCCAAAGAGGAAAAGATATGTACGAAAAGGGCAGAACGGATCCGAGTGGAAAAATGGGTAGCGCCTAAGTACCCACCCGGGAAAGGGAAGCATATGGCCCGCCGAGTCATCCAACAGCTAACGGTTGGCTTGGGCGGGACATGCACCGAGCATGTTACTCTCGGCAACAGTAAAGTTAAAGTATGATGGGAACGATAAGGGTAAAAGAAGAGGGAAATAAGAAAACGGTTAAAAGGAATGATTTATGTGTGTGTGTACGGTGTAATTAAGAAATGTAAAGATAATGTGTAGCGTGCGTGAAGTTTCTTTTAATAGATTGTGACCGNGGTAGTATTCGCACTCAAGATTTGGAGACATTACCTGTACGGTGTGAAGTGTGAGATATTCACCGACGACAAGAGTTTGAAGTACCTATTCACTCAGAGAGAGCTTAACATGAGACAACGGAGATGGTTGGAACTGATAAAAGATTATGATCTGGACATTCAATACCTCCCCGGAAAGGCAAACCAGGTAGCCGATGCACTGAGTAGGAAGACTCATGGCGTACTAGCCAACACGTTGGTAAGGGAAATGGAGAACCTACAACTGGAAGTGGTAGAGTCGACCACAGTCATGTTAGGGACGGTTACCGCGAAGCCAGGGATACTGGAGGTGGTGCTAGAAGCACATATATCATACCCCGAGAAACCCGTAACGCGTAAAGAGGGAAATAGAACCGATAAATCAGAAATAAGCAAAGGAAGCGATGGGCTAATCCGAATGAATTGACGTGTATGGGTAACAAACCGGCCAGAGCTAAGGAATAAGATTATGGCAGAAGCACACAGTTCAACTTTCTCAGTTCACCCAGAAAGTACTAAGATGTATCGGGACCTAAAGACGCACTGGTGGTGGAATGGAATGAAAAACGAGATTGCAAACTTTGTGGCCAAATGCTAAAACTGCCAACGAGTTAAGGCCGAACACCAACGCCCGGGAGGCGAGCTACAACCCTTAGAGATCCCAGAGTGGAAATGGGATAGCATTGGCATGGACTTTGTGGTAGGACTACCCAAGAGCCCACGGAAGAACGACGCAATATGGGTGGTGGTGGACCGTCTTACGAAGGCGGCTCACTTCTTAGCAGTCAAGACAACGTACGGAGTGGACAGGCTAGCCAGAATATATGTGGATAACATAGTCAAATTACATGGAGTTCCAGTAAACATCGTTTCAGACAGAGACCCGAGATTCACATCTAGATTTTGGCAAAGTTTACAGAAATCGCTCGGAACTCAGTTATGCATGAGCACAACCTATCAACCACAGACGGATGGTCAGACCGAGAGAACCAACCAAATTATGGAGGATATGTTACGGGCATGTGTGTTGGAGTTTAAGGGAGGATGGGAGGATTTCCTACCGCTAGTGGAATTTGCGTACAATAATAGCTTTCAGAGCAGCATTGGCATGGCCCCATATGAGGCATTGCACGGGAGGAAGTGTTGTACACCGCTATGCTGGGATGAGGTGGGAGAAAGAACGGCCACGAGGACGGAATTGGTGGAAGTCACCATTGAAAAGGTGGCCGTGGTACGAAAGAACATTAAGGCGGCACAGGACCGATAAAAAAAGTTGGGCAGACGCAAAAAGGAGACCGTTAGAGTTAAAGGTTGGGGATCGCGCCTACCTAAAGGTATCACCGATGAAGGGGGTGCTAAGGACCACGAGGACAGGGAAGCTGAGTCCCCGGAATATCGGACCATACGAGGTGGAACGAAGGATCAGAAACCTAGCATATCAACTGAAGCTTCCGGAGGAAATGGGGGGATACACAACGTGTTACATGTATCCCAACTGAGGTGGAGGGTGACTGAAGGAATTCAAGAATGCGTGGGGGAACCCATAGAGATAACCCCGGAACTAACGTACGAGGAAGTCCCAGTAAAGATCCTAGGCAGGGAGGAAAGAAGACTCAGAAACAAACAAATCCCCATGGTGAAAGTACAATGGTCCAATCAAGGAGAGAGGGAAGCTACTTGGGAAACGGAACGAGAAATTAGACATAGAGCGCCGGAGTTGATGGAGGATTGGTACGCACGAGTTTCGTGACGAAACTCAAAATGAGTGGGGAAGGATGTAATAGCCAGGAAAAAGGTATGATGGAACGAATAATAGGAAATGTAGCGGCAAAGTCTAGACGAGGAATAACGGGGAATATGGGAATGAAAGAACGTAAAAGGAAACGAAAAATAGAAAAGTAAAGCAAAAGATAAAGGAGGGGTCAAAATGGAAAGAAAGAGGGGGTAAAGTGTGAATTAGGAAAGTTAGGATGTCTATAAATAGGGGTGGGGAGGTCTAAAAACGAGTTAATCATCATTAAGACACGAAAATCCGGAAATTGTCGCGAAAGAAGGAAATTGTCGCGGAAATTCTGTGCTTGAAAATTGTCGCGGATTTAGAAGCTTTGGAAATTATCACAATTTTTGGAAAGGCAAACATTATCGCGGAAATGTCGAAGGTTAAAACAATCGCAGAAACGTCGAAGAACAAAATTGTCGCGAAAACGCTTGAAGTGTAAATTGTCGCGGATCTTGATTCATGCACAAATTATCGCGGATTTTCAAAGCAGAAGGGAATTATCGCGGAAATACTAAGTTTAAGTGTTTTCGTTACGTCTCGACGTCGGATCGTGGGAGGTAAAGGACACGTAGGGTCTACGGTAATCAAATAGTTAACAATAAAATAATAACGTCGGGATTCGAGTAACTAAGACCTGTTACGAAATGCAGGGAAGCACAGGAAGATTATAGCGAGCGAAAGCAAACGGTAAGCGGAGTGAACACAATATAGTAAGGGAAGGTTCCGAATTAGGGAATGGAATTGGATTAATAAAGAAGAAAGGAAAGACACGAATGAACGAGATAAATGTTAATAAGACTCGGGGTGAGGAAGGATGGACCGTCCGATCGAACCCGGCATCGTGCCTAGTACACGATTCGCCAAAGGAAGAACATGCCTGATGAAGGGAACGATAAGTTCCAAAGAGGAAAAGATATGTACGAAAAGGGCAGAACGGATCCGAGTGGAAAAATGGGTAGCGCCTAAGTACCCACCTGGGGAAGGGAAGCATATGGCCCGCCGAGTCATCCAACAGCTAACGGTTGGCTTGGGCGGGACATGCACCGAGCATGTTACTCTCGGCAACAGTAAAGTTAAAGTATGATGGGAACGATAAGGGTAAAAGAAGAGGGAAATAAGAAAACGGTTAAAAGGAATGTTTCACGTGTGCGTGTACGGTGTAATTAAGAAATGAAAAGATAATGTGTAGTGTGTGTGAAGTTTCTTTTAATAGATTGTGGCCGCTTTACAGATTTTGTAGGTGACCCGGACGAGGTATGAGAGGGGCATGGGAAAGAGGTCGTCGGTTGTCCGGTGATAGAGTCCGGTCCTTTGGAAAACACTCTAAATTATGATGTCGAACTTTGATGTTTTCGAACTACGTTTTAAGTTTACATTCGAATGTTTTCATTTTATTTATCACGTTTTAACAAAACAGCTAGGCCCAACACACCGACTATAACCCGGGTCCTGCTCTGATACCAAATGTAACGACCCGTCTTTCCGCTTGCACGATATTGTCCGCTTTGGACTAGGCTGACCCTAATGACACCCACCTAGTCCTCACGATTTTACTTTTTCTCTAGCTCCCACACTTCCCAGTGGGTCACCATCCCTGAATTGCTCCAGGGTGAGCACGCTTAACTTTCTAGTTCTAACGTTCCGCTTGCCACTATGCTAGGGAAAAGGCCTCGTGCAATGGGAGACAAATCATTATACTTAACATACGATCGTTCCCCATCTATAGCCGATGTAGGGATTCGCCTAAGGTGCCCTCTCTCTCGCACCCCCGAGGGGACCTCACACCAACGAAGGCTTTCCGACTACTTTTCCTTATTCGTTGTCCATTTCCTATGGTAGCCCCCTCTTTGTCGGGGGGATGCGCTACCAGAAATCGGGCTTGAAGCTCTCACCTTACCAAGGTGAACCCTTAAACCCTAAAACCTCAAACTTCCATTTTAAACAATGCATAATTATACTTGTAGCTTTTAAATCTTACAATCATAAATGTATGCAATCATATCACGTTTTTTGAATAATAACAATCTTTTGATAGTTGTATCTTTCATTCAAAGTTTTTCAATGGACAAATTATATGTTGTAAGATATTTAATTTTCAATTTTTATGGAGATGTATTGAAGAAAAACCAAATTTGGTTTTATCATGTTTTATTATGTTTATTTGGTACCTCGATCAAATTAGCGGTGAAGTGCGGTGATATTTCCAATTGTGATTATTTTAATGCACACAAAACACAAGCTTGCATGCGATGTAACAATCGTTAAAAAATTACGATATCATCACAGTTGTTAAAACCAAATGTGGTCTTATCGTGATTTTGGAAAAGACGCATTTATCCTTACTTCTATTAATCATAATATAATTATATTTATTATTTTATATATGTAAAGGTATATTAGTATTTTTACATAAATCATAATCATAATATCACAATTTTACCAAACATACTTAAAAATTCACGATCATCATATCTCACCACATCTCATCACACATCACTACACCACAATTTTAAAAAATTGAACTAATCAAATTCATATTATCTAGTTTATAGTTGAAGTGTGATGTTTTATAGTTTCTTCCAAACATTTTATTTCAAGATGAGTTTCTAAACTGAGAATGCATGATATGTAATTTTGTCCACTAATTTCGAGTGTTCGTAACTCAAGTTTTACAAGATTTTTCATATCTTGTTATTTTGAACAATGTTAGGAAAAAATACAATATGTAAATACGTTATTATATAAATAGTGCGATTCATAATCAAGATTTTACATAATGTACATCTATAATTACTTAAATACCTTGAAATAAAAAATTGCAAATTAATGGGATTCTTCAAATTTGTTGTATATGTTTCCACACAAATCCAACATATTTATATACAAAATTTAGAAATAATAGTGGTTTGAGAAATGTTAATATATTAATTTGTGTATTGTATTTTTCTTCGTTTTTTCCTGGTTGTATGGGTTATATTTCTTTAATTTGATAAACATCCACCTTGAATCCATAACAATTTTAAAATATAATATGTATTAGTATATATGTATTGTATATTTGTAAGTTAAAAATTTCAATGTTTTCATACCGATCCGGCATACCGTTTCGGTCCGGACCAGTATAATTTTTTTTTAATTTAAAAAATTTAAAAAAAAATTATTTTTTTTCGGGTTGACCCAAAAACCCGATACGGGTGAAAATAACGATAATGTACGGTGAAAACATGTGTTAAAAATAAGGGAGCTCTTAATTGACACTACGCAACACTTGAAAAATGAAGCATCCGTTTGTGTAATTCTGAGATGAAAGATTAAAATAAATGTGAAAAATCCCACCGTGCCGTCCAATTGATGACTCCATCGTCGGGTTCTTTAGCCTGTGTTGGTGAGAAACTCACGCTATTGATCTTGAATTAGAGTTTTTAGGAATTCCCTTCGCCATCTTGTGACCAACATGTAGCAACGGCAAATTTGACTGAATCTGCTTCCACTGGCCTTGTTTTACTTACATAGTAACGCAATCGGCGTCTGTGGTCACCATCTGGATTATGATTCGGCGTCCCGGGTGCTCCCCAATCAGCATTTGAGGGTATTTTGGGGGGTCAAACTAGCCCCAAACATTTCATATTCTGTCATTTCTTGGCTCTTGCGTTTAATTGGCGGTTTCAAGACTCTTGTTGAACCAGGGCAGAAGAAAAAGGTTGTTAAAGCACGATCATTCGTAGAATCCATTCTTTGCGATTATCTAATACAAATGATTCGTTTTGGATTTTGTACCTTGAGATTTTCAACGGGACTGCTATATTTTCCCCCTTGCTTTTCTATTACCCTTTCGATTTTGTTGGTTATATAAACATGCGTTTCTGGATGATGGTTGTTTGTTACTTTGAGTTGCTGTGCAATTATTGCTTAATGTTCATTTTCGTTGTAGATAGTTGCTGTGTTTATCTTAAAAGTGAATTTTTTTTTCAGTCGCATGTTAACAAGTGTGTCTGATTCAAAAACTTTGGAATACGAAAATTTATCCTGCCTGACTAAGATATTTCCAGTCATGTTTGGTGGTAGGAATAATTAATGGAGGAAGGAAAAGAAAGAAATATGTGACTTAGGTCTGTTGTTTGCCGGTATCCTCTCTGTTTTACTTGTTTCAGCTTAACATGAGCTTGTCAAACCACTTTGGTTTGTACTTTGTGAATGATTCTTTGCCAGTTCTTTTGTTTTTCGAACTACAATGAAATATCATTTATTGTTCTGCAACTAACTCCTACCTGAAGGTCTGTTGGATTTTAAAATTTTGTATTTGAAATTCAAACTATGGAAGCATGTCTATTTGTCTCTGGAGTTTCTTTTAAAAAGATTTGTGCTTGGACTTACTTAACTTTTTGCGGTGAATAGACTGGGATAGTTACTGTGCTCCTTCTAAGGCACTATACTGGAGTTTGATCCGCATTTTCGTTATACTTGAAAGAGCAGCTGTTGAAAAATGATATTGCTGAATCTGCATACTTTGAGGATTTCAGGGTCTTGGACTTGAATAGAAATACTTTTTGATTGCCGAGGAGGTGTTGCTCATATTTGTTATTTGGTTATCCTGCACTGGTAGGCTATCACTTATCAATCTGCCAGAAGTTTCATAGGGTACTTTCTTATACTGGGATTTCAGCTTTCCGAATGGATACCAAGAGCAGTGTACTACTGCAGAGGTATGAACTTGGGAGGCTATTAGGCCAAGGTACATTTGCAAAAGTTTTTCATGCTAGGAGTGTTCAAACGGGGCAGAGTGTTGCCATCAAAGTAATAGACAAGGAAAAGATTATGAAAGTGGGAATCATAGATCAAATAAAGAGGGAGATATCTATTATGAGGCTGGTAAGGCATCCTTATATAATCCATCTTTTTGAAGTTATGGCCACTAAAAACAAGATTTATTTTGTGATGGAATATGCTAAAGGTGGCGAGCTCTTCAACAAGTTAGCCAAGGGCAAGCTAAAGGAAGATATTGCTCGGAAATATTTTCAGCAGTTGATATATGCGGTTGATTTTTGCCATAGCAGGGGTGTCTACCACCGAGATCTAAAACCTGAAAATATATTGTTAGATGACAATGAAAATCTCAAGGTTTCTGATTTTGGGTTGAGTGCACTATCCGAGTCAAAGCGCCATGATGGTCTTCTTCACACCACTTGTGGTACACCTGCGTATGTTGCCCCTGAAGTTATAAACAGAAAAGGTTACGATGGTGCAAAAGCTGATATCTGGTCTTCTGGAGTGATTCTGTTTGTTTTGCTTTCTGGTTATCTCCCATTTCACGATTCAAATTTGATGGAAATGTACAGGAAGATTGGAAAGGCTGAATTCAAATGTCCCAATTGGTTTCCACCTGAAGTAAAGAAGCTTCTTTCAAGAATGCTGGATCCGAACCCAACCACTAGAATTTCAATTGAAAGAATCAAGGAAAACCCTTGGTTCAAAAGAGGACTTACCTTGAAGTCATCAGTGCATAACACTGAAAGCAATAAATCATGCTCAGAAGGGACATTTGCATCATCATCTATTCACCACGAAAATGGCAGTACATTCAGTGAAGAGAAAAAAGATGCGCCAAGAGTTTCAAGCATGAATGCGTTTGACATCATTTCTCTGTCAGCTGGATTTGATATATCCAGTTTATTTGAGCAGCCTTGTCCAAATAGAGAAGCCAGATTCATTTCTTGGAAACCTGCATCTGTAATAATCTCCAAGCTAGAAGATCTTGCCAATCATTTGAAGATCAAGATTAGTAAACGAGATGCAGGGCTTTTCAAGTTTGAAGGAACCAAGGAAGGTAGAAAAGGGTTTGTGTCCATTGATGCTGAGATATTCGAGCTCACCCCTGCATGTCATTTGGTGGAAATGAAGAAAACTGGTGGAGATACTCTGGAATACCAGAAGATATTCTTTGATGGGATTAGACCTGGCCTTCAAGAAATAGTTTGGGTTTGGCAAGGTGAGACACAACCTAAAGAAGATAAATCCATAAAGATTCAAGAGGAGCTTCTCCCAACACCACTCGAACAGGAGAAGCAATCTCAGAATTCGAAACAGCCACAAGATCTCTTGGTTCAACAGCTATTTATACAGGAAGCTCTACCCTGATTCTGGGAAGCTCTAGTTCACTGCTAGCATGTTGTATATTTTCCAAGTTATTCAATGACCAAAATTTGTAGGTTTTGCGTATGATCCCTTTGGATGACTGCAATCTACCCTGTATATTGTTATATATTATATAATCTGGAATTATATTTGTGATCCATTTGGTGCACGTGAAACCAAATGGATGTTGGTTTCCTGGAGATTCAATTTGTATCTATTAAAACTTAACCGATGTCATTTGATGACGAAGCCATTCTGAACTGTACGCGTTTGAATCAAATTGGAATAAACTTTTTTAACATTACAGGACATGGCCACTTACCTCTGTCAGTAAATTACAATTAATGAATGCCAACGTGGCTAGTCTCATGATAACATATACATGTGTTTAATACTTAATACTACGTATAATACAAGGATGTGATAAGATCCTCAGGTATTTTCCACACTATTTATAGTGGCAAACAATTATTTTTCACTGTCAACATATAGTTTAGAGATAATTTTACTTTTAGTTTTTCAAGTTTTTGAATTTATTATTATATCACTTATTTTAAAAATCACAAATAAAATTTATCAATTCGATATTGCTATAATTTGGAAGTTGAAGTTCATCTGGAAAATTAGACTTTGTTTTGGGTTGTTTGGAAAAAAAAAGGTATTCTGTCAACTTGAGGGTAGTTTTGTACATTCCCGTGGATCGCTTCTTTTTAAGTCAACGAATTTTGTCTCCATACCTCGCATATGATTGTTCAAATATAGGGTTCTTGCGCTTCCTGTTGTGTTCTTCGCTGCCGATTTCATCATTGAGGTTGTGCTCCATTTATTGAATAGATTTGGCTCTTCGTTTTTTTGACCATTTTATTATCCTTCATTATTCTTCCATTTGGATTTCATTGGACGAAATTTGGCATGAATCCCTTGGTTTTTCAAGGGTTCTATTGGACTCTTTGCCGCCAAAGAATATACTTGCTTTGTGTTAAATTTTTAGTCTGGTCAATTTACGTGGGGAGTGTGCTCTACTATGGTCAACCTTCCCTCTTATAAATTCGGATGTGGGACAATTGCTTTATATTCAACACTTTGCTGAGCAAATTGAAAATTCAGTTATTTTTTTCGGATCCATAGGTAACTATGATAACATCATTTCCCCTTATTTGATGCTAGGGAAAGATATTTTATTGCAGTTTCTTGATCTTATAACTATCGAGGACTTGCTTGGTAGCTGCACTCGCGAGCTGCAATACACCAAATTTACCATCTGTTTTACATAAAAACGAGATGAAGAATTACAATCTGATTAGATTACCTCGGATCTGATCTCAGTCCTCGTGACGGATAGTCTCAAACTCGACAAACTGATCGCCTCTGCTTCCTCTCTACCGGCATCGCTGATTATAAAACTTGAGTTTCCAGGATCCTGCATTGATAAGACTTGCTGGATGAAGATGAGAAACAGGCCCAAAGGTCTTTCGTCCCAACCAAGCTTACCTAATATTGAGACTGTTGAGGGAAGCAATCAAGATTGTAGAGGCGACGAAAGGGGCAAGGCTTTCGAGAACAAGAATGTGGTTTTGGTAGCTCATAGGTCATTATATTCCATCCTGGTATTATTCGTGCTGATGATTTATGGGGCTTGGAGTGTTTATTATTATCAATTTGAGAACCTACCTCCACCAGCGTCTCTCGAACAGGTGGGGAAAAGGGGCTTCTCTGAGCAAGAAGCGGTGAAGCATGTCAAAGCGTTGACCCAATTAGGCCCTCATCCTGTTGGTTCTCATGCACTTGAAAGTGCCTTACAGGTGCTGATTCTCATTGCTTATAATGTTCTAATTTTTCTGTAGACGTGTGTACTTGGGAAAAAATATACTATGTATATTCCATCTAGTCAGCTAGTCAATATAAAAAGTATATTTTACCAAGTATGTATTGGGATCATATTGCTTTTCTCCATCAGCTTTTTACATGGCCTTATTTAATTTCCATTGCATATGGATAAGACTCCTATTTGGGACATTATTAACGATAAAATTCATTAACAATATATATGTTTTTGGTTTTGTGGCCTCCTTTGATGCAGTATGTAAACAATGTCATGGAGACAATAAAGAAATCAGCTCATTGGGAGGTTAACGTGGAAGTGGATAAGTTTCATTCGAAATATGGTGCCAACAATTTGGTCGGTGGCCTTTTTAAGGGAAGAACCCTTGTCTATTCAGATTTGAATCACATTGTGCTAAGAATCACGCCCAAGCATGTATCAGGAGCAGAAGAAAATTCAATTCTGGTTTCATCCCATGTTGACACAGTTTTCTCATCGTATGTTTTTTATTGTGTTTTTAGATTTATGTCATGGCATGTGATGACTTATCCTTTGTTCTCATCAACAACTGTTGATGCAAAGTTTCTTGTTCATAGGGATACAATTGTTAACTCTTCTATCCTGTTTTTTTTCAATGGAAGGAGCTGGTGATTGGGCAGTTTTTGCCATATGTTTGCATTTATTAATTCTCCTATCTGTTTTTCTCAGTGAAGGGGCTGGTGACTGCAGTTCATGCGTCGCTGTTATGCTGGAGCTTGCTCGTGGAGTATCGCAGTGGGCACATGGATTTAAGAATGCCATTATATTTTTGTTTAATACGGGGGAAGAGGAAGGTCTGAATGGCGCTCATAGCTTCATCACCCAGGTTGTATCCATCAAGATTCTTCTATATGAAGTGTTTCGAATAGTTTTCAACATTCTACTATATTCAAAATTCCATTTAATGTGATTTTCTGTTCAGCAATGGTTTTATGATTCTAATATGTAAGTGGTGCAGCACCCATGGAATGATACTGTAAGAGTGGCAATTGATTTGGAAGCCATGGGCATTGGAGGAAAATCTAGTGTATTCCAGGTCTGCTTTTCGTAACTAGTTTTATGGTTTTCTTCATGCATTAGCAATCCTGCCTTCGAATTTATTTGATAATCATGATGATCATCCATTCACTCTTTTTGTGTATATTTGACTGTTTTCTATCTCAAAGACTGGTCCTGATCCATGGGCTATCGAAAAATTTACCTCTGTAGCAAAATATCCATCTGCTCAAGTTTTTAGTCAGGTTGATTACATCTTCTTCTTTGTAATTGCATTCTTACTTCTATGTTCTCATGAGTATTCCCACCCACTAGTGCTTTCTATTACTTTTGCTCAGGATCTCTTTTCCTCTGGGGTTATAAAATCTGCCACTGATTTCCAAGTATACAAAGAGCTGGCAGGACTTTCAGGTCTTGATTTTGCGTACACAGATAACAATGCTGTGTACCATACTAAGGTAATTGAGATGGAGAAACATATGTTGGAATTTAACTGATCTGTACTTTTTAAATTTTTATTGTCTTAATGCAGAATGATAAGTTGAAATTTTTGAAACCTGGTTCTCTCCAACATCTTGGGGAAAATATGCTTTCTTTCTTATTTCATTCTTCCTCATCGATTCTTCCTAAAGGCAAGGAATCAGACTCTGATAAGGGATCTCTTGGGAAGAATGCTATATATTTTGACATTCTGGTATCATGATGACCTCTTCTGAAAAAAAATGTTTTTCACATTGTTTGGTTAATACTTCACTTTTTATGTATGCTTTTTCCGTCTGTGTCAGGGAGCATACATGATCACCTTCCCTCAGAATCTTGCCAATATTTTTTACCAATCAATAATAGTGCAATCACTCTTGCTTTGGGCAACATCAATTTATAAGGGAGGATACCCAGCAGTTGTAGCATTAGCATTATCATGCTTAAGTGTCTTAGTTACATGGATATGCTCCATTAGTTTTTCCTCGGTGGCGGCTCTCATGCTCTACTTCATGTCTACTTCTGCAGTGCCATATGTATCTTACCCATTGCTAGTGGTTGGTCTCTTTGGTGCACCTGCTTTTCTTGGTGCACTTACTGGTCAGCATGTGGTTTTTCGTGCCCTTGAGTCTTATTTATTTCGTACTTTTTTTGGACGCAAGAGGAACCTACTTACTAGTTTGCAAAGCACTGTAGCTAAGTTAGATGCTGAGAGGTGGCTCTTCAAGGCTGGATTTCTACAGTGGTTTATTCTCCTTACCATTGGAGTTTATTATCAGATTGGTGCATCTTATATAGCTCTCGTTTGGCTAATATCACCCGCATTTTCTTGTGAGTTATACCTGCTCATTATTTTTAGCACAATAACCATGTTGCTCGTTGATTAGCAGAGCAATATGTGGTTATACCTATAATAGAGTGGGGATTCCCTGAAAGGATCTTTAAATAATCATTTAAAAATCAGCGTCATTCGATTTCAAGATTTTTTTTTCTGGAAATTGATTTATTCTTTCATTTCTTGAAAAATATTGCATTTTTGAACACCATAGATGGTTTGCTTGAAGCAACTCTGTCACCAGAAAGGTTGCCAAAGGCGCTCAAAACAGTAACCTTGATAATTGGTTTGTTTGCGCCATTTCTACTCTCTTCTGGCTTGTTTATCAGATTCTCGGCTACTATAGTTGGATATGCTGTTCGCTTTGTGAGGTAAGAAATCTAAAGGCTCACTATTTGTGTGACCCACATTATCTTCATGCAAAAAAATGCCTATGCATCCAAATCGGTATATTGTTTCTTGGATTTGAATTCTCTAGCATGCAAGTATTAAAATAAAAAAAATGTTAGTTCGTAGAACTTAAGGAAGCCAGGCTCTACAATAAGCATATTTCTTTTACAGGAACCCTGGTACAACTCCGGATTGGGTGGTGAACATGATACTTGCAGTATCCATTGCGGTGGTTGTATGCTTGACGCTCTGGCATTTTCTGTGCTATGTTCATATATCAGGTAAAATGTATTGTTCTTCCTTTTATCTCTTTGCCAGGAGATATTAAACTATCTTTTCATCAGTTTGCTGTTAGATTAATTCTCTAAAATTTCATGTATATTAAAAACATAGGAAAGATAGTTGGATTCAACTTTTATGAATAGGTTATGTTCACATATCAGGTGAAAATGTGTTGTTTTTCTTCCTTTAATCTCTAGGTCCAGGAGAAATTAAACTATCTTTTCACCAGTTTGCTGTTAGATTAATTCTCTAAAATTTCCTATAGTTATATTCAACTGTATGAATGGGTTATGGGTACACGCCAAGTCATTCGTAATACTACGTTGTAAAGTTGCTTCTACATTATGAGAATAATTGTTCTCAATAAATCTCAGTAACATTTCAATTCAAAAACTAATTATCCCTGCCCAGGATATAGGGCATTCTGCCTATTCTGTTATATATTGGTCTCGTATCGCTGTGATCCATGTATGTGACTTATAATATCTTAAAAGAATCATGTTCATTTCTAGAATTGATGACTCATTAACATGCACTCTACTTTAATGGTGTTTTAGAAGGGAAAATGTATTTTGTCATTGCTGCAAGCTGCCTGTTCTTGCTCTCTCTAGCTGCTGTTATGGCAGGAGTTGCTCCTCCATTTACAGAAGATACCGCGAGACCTGTGAATGTAAGTTTCTGTTTTTGAACAATATTTTTGCATATGAAATGATATCATGAATTATATATTTGGCTTTATTTGCCTTATACTACTCTAGTTACTGAAGCAATGATATCTACCTGTCCTCCAATCTCAGGTTGTTCATGTCGTTGATGCAACAGGAACGAGCTTTCAAAAACAGGAACCTGTCTCATATATTTCCATGTTCTCAGTGACTCCTGGCAACTTGATCAAGGAAGCGGGCCATGTTAGCGAAGGGTTAGTTTGTGGGAGGGATAGATACTTAGATTTTATTACTTTTTCAGTCAGCTACAGTTGTTGGACGAGTAAAAATGCTGAGATGGGCTGGCTCAAGTCCGAAATTCCTGTAATACATGTGGAGAAAGATACGAACACAGATATCCATGAAATGCTCATTTCAATTGACACGAAAGCATCTACACGGTGGACTCTTGCAATCAATACGATAGAAATTGAGGACTTCCGGCTTAAGGGTATCTTTAAACTATCTGAAGTAGAGGCTGGTCATTGTTATGTAGTAACTGCAGATTGTATAGTCTCCTTACCTATTTATTATCTTTGAATTTAGGTACCGAAAGCACCGAGGAGCTTATTCCGTTTGGTAAGAAGAGCAGTGTCGATGGATGGCATATAATTCAGTTCTCAGGTGGAAAGAATTCACCAACAAAATTCAACCTCTCTCTTGTGCGAGCAGTGAATGCTACTGAGAAGCAGAAAAGCCATCACCTTCTTCGAATGAGAACGGATGTGAACAGATTGACTCCTGCAACAGAAAATATTATTTCGAAGCTCCCCCAATGGTGTTCCCTTTTCGGGAAGTCAACTTCTCCTCTCACGCTCGCATTCTTGACGAGCCTGCCTGTTTTTTAAATCTTGAGTTGTGTAGCTGATATCTTAATAGACGGTTATTTTAGTACCATTTCCGTTTTTATACATGATAGTTGTTGTTAGTTATTGTTATTGTTATTGTTATTGCTGAAGTATGTACAACTGGCAGCCTACCTCATTCCATTTCCAATCCTATGGGACCGGATTTTTAACATACAGTTCTCTCTCGGTGTTAAGTAGCCTTTCAATCTCTAGCCTGGTATTAGTGGTAAGGTAGGCGTATTTTCTATTATTCATATTTCTTACATGTGCATTCACCGTTGTACTCTAACTAGGCGTCCTTTAGGCAATGTTGCGTGACTCATTTCGCTAATGCTTGTTAGGCACAAATCTATTCATTTGACTTCTTGTAACATTTTACGTGTTGAAAACCATTTTCCCCATCCACATTTCTCTATATATCATAAAAAAATTTACTTCAACTCACATTCTCTTTCAAATTCTCAAATTTCTCACTAAATATTACATTTTAAGTTTAATATCATGTAATATTTGCTATATTACATTGAAATTTAAAATATATTAACTAAAAACATTTATTATAAAATGTTACAAATACATTGAAAATTGATCAAGAAAACGTATTCCAAATATGTTTAATAAGATCATGAATTGATGCATGTTCTCCGGTCAACATAGTCTATCATACGACGGAGATAAGCATGAAAACTTAGATTAATTTCCCGCTACATTGGTTCTAATTCTATAGAGTATTCCAATTGATCATAGTTTCCAAGCGCATTGTAAGTTTCGGTGTCATCATTGTTGAAGTTTGACTAATCTCGGTAATATCGTTGCTTTGATTCATTAATGGGCTTTCGTTAATGGGCTTTATATACATTTATTGGGCCTCGCATGTGGGCTGTGAAATCCTTTTGGGCCTCGTATGTTGTGGGCTTTGATTCACTAATGGGTTTTATATACTTTCGTTGGGCCTCGTATGTTGTGGGCTGTGAAATCTGTTTGGGCCGTGTAAACTGATAGTCATTGGGCCGCTGGGTCTTCTAGAATCTTCGTTTTACGTCTTGGGCTTGGCCTGTACTATATATACGGTTATTCCTTCAGAAATCATTCACTTTTCATTTCTGCATTTTATGATTTTACGCTTTTGCTCTCTAGCTGTTTCTTGCTTATCGTTCTGTTCTTGCTTGCGTTAATGTTCTTGCTTGCGTTAGTGTTCTTGCTTTCGTTAGTGCTTTCGTTGCTCAGATCTGCGCTGTTTTAAGTTTTAAAAGAGCTTTACGTTTTTTCAAAAAACTTACAGCGCCTTCTTTATGTTCTTGAGAAAATCTGTGGATTTTCTCAACGTTCTTGGCCTGATAGTCTGAGTTTCAAACAGATCCTTGACGATCTGAGGAACTGTGTGACTTGGTTAAAGAACGCATTTACATACTGCACTTTACGTTATGTATTTACATTCAGTACTTACATTCAGTATTTTACGCTCTGCTTTTAGCCTAAACTGTTGGCTCTAAACACTTACTGTGAGATTACTTAGTGTTTTGGGTTACGTCTTTGAGAAAACCTTTGGGTTTCTTAAAGACTTGTGTCAACGTAAGTGTTTTGAAGCCAGATCTGTATAGATCTGAGTTCCTGAAAACAAGTGATCAAGATACGTACTGAAGTCTTAAAACATTACGTAGATCTTTGTAAATACGTTTAGCTTGTGTGATAAGAACTGCCTACAGTTTCTGTCCACTGTTAAGGTCTCAAAACGTATATTCTGAAACTGCTGTGTTAACTAACGATCTGGTTGAAAACTGCAGGTTTACGTTACTGACTTCTTAGTGATTAAGAAGTCCAGTATACTGGTGGTGATCTGTTACTATACCATAACTTTAACTTCATGTGAATATTTGTATTCTGTGTTTTAGTTGGTTCTGTGTTCTGTTTTTGTTGAACATTGCAACTAAAATAGTGAATAAATTGCAGAGTGTTGGAAAGTGGATTGCCGATACGATCGTGTCTTAACTAAGACGACGTGATCGGATACCACTATAAAACTGGTGTCATTTTTATCGCTTTTAAGAACGTAGCTTAACTAATAGGATTAAAATAACAACAGTCATCTCTCTCATTTTCAATAATCATATTATGTAATATAATACACGAACACATTATGTCTCCAAAATTTGATCGATCCCAAAAGCTTGAAGGTCGGGTGAGAATCCTCCATCAAGCTTACAATATTCAAAATGTCATCTCTAGATCTTTTCTTGTTCCTTAATGAACAGCAAATAATTTATCTTCTTGAATTTGTGATAAAGTGAGACTTAACAAAAATATGTGAATCTTTGTATATATCATCATCAATAACTCATATTGTACTTATAACCATTGACATTGAATTCAACTTGAGCGATGATCCATTGTGCAACTCGTGTACTAATAGTGATCTGCAAAGAATATTGATATCATTGTTAGAACATGTCATGCCGAAAAAGCATGTCAAATTCATGTATACATCACTGCAATAACTTCAAGCATCAATGTCGGAGCACGCTTATCTCCACAAACGAATTGTCCTCTCAATGTCACAAGACAATTTCTCTATTGTCATGCATATAGTCTATACTACCTCACATTCCAGAAAATCCGCGATTTTTTGCCAAGTGCAGAAGGCGTTGCATATCTTCTAGAGTCGGGCGACGTAGATATTCATCTCCGAAAATTGCTCGAACAACCCTTACAAAATGTCGCAAGTAGTCTTAAGTGATCTTCTCTCAAAATCGAATGTATTCGTCTACTTAATCAGCAGCACAACCGCATGTTAAACATTGTATAGTCACGGGATTTTCTGATGAAACTTGAGGGACGTACGTCTAGTGGCATCTGTCGTTATTTGGAAAAAAATGGGCATGTTCAAGGAATGCAGTCATAATGCAGTTATATACCCATCTTCTATCGTGACCGAGACTCAGATTGATCTCCAACTGATTCATTCTGGCGAAAGTGTTCATCGAAGTACTTTAGGATATTAACAGAAGTAATCTAGTATCTACCATCAATCTTGCGCTTCTCCACTCACGACCCTGTTCGATGTGGTGTCGATTATTTTAAATTTTTTGGCTCCGGGGGTGATTCGTCGAACTCATCTGAATTACTTAAAGATGAGACATGTATGCATGCAATTGTTCGTACATTTGTGGGATTTTAGAGATGAAAGAATCAGTCAAACCATATTGATCATTGTTAGAAAGATTCATATTCAATTTTATGTGTTATGTAAGCAATTTAACTAATGTTTTTTAAAGCAAAAAGTTCACGTATAGAGATGCAGTAGAAAAGTGTGCAATGATTAGTCACAATGATTCAAAACAAACAAAGATAGAAAATCTTATAATGACTAGTCACATCGATTATTGAATCAATGTATACAAGCAATGACTGGTCATTTCACGGTATGTATATCGACAACCATTGATTTTCAAATATTGGTGTGACACAATGTGTTGATATCGAGGGTCATAGAAATGCGTATTTGTGTTTAGTCACATCTCGACATGGTTGTCGGTTAACATCGAAATTTACATATTGATTTGACTAAACATAATGTGAAAATCGAAGTTCTCAAGATTCATGCATCGTTTATCCAGATTTGTCAACTTCGATAATTTCACTTAAGTCATGACAAAATATTTCAACTATATAAATAACATTTATTGATCATTTTTCATATTTAACTTGAAGAAGATGTCTCATATATCAAATATCAATGTTCAAGTGTAATAATTTTCATCCGAAGATGGTCTAGACAACCTACATTGTGACAACTCAGTTGCTATAATAACAAAGGTAGGAACCAAATGTGGATGATGTGGAAGGAGGATCTTGTGGTTGACTGATGGCTCCACACATCTAAAGATCTTATTATTAGTGACTTACAGAAAAGTAGTTCCTTTTGAAATTGAATAGATGACTTCTATAAAACACATGGAGATCCAAGTTGCAAAACTCGAGACAAAGAAACCATTCAGAAAAATGAGAGCAAATCACTAAAGTCGTCTCTTAATTCTGTGGAATATACGATGGTGTATGCGCCCGACATACAAATGGGTGTACTAAAAATTACTATTTAAAGGAGGCAATAGCTGTTTTTCGGCAAAGGAATTGAAAGTATTTGCATACGAACATGCATGGCAAGTCCTGAGGAATGAACCAAAATGGCAGTGGGAACAAGAAATCAGTTCCCACCGTCCCGGTGAAAACTTCGACATACAATAGTCATATCTGACACTGAAAATTCGACATATTGAAAGAGATGTTAAAATAGCACACAAACACAAAAAACATAGGATGAGTGAAAGTTCTTCATCTCGAGTGGAAAGGAAGCAGAAAAAGATTGAAAAATTGACAAGAGCAAGAAACACTTTGACGAATTCAACAAGCTCTATAAACTCCACATAAGAATAAGATTGATGAATATTGATACGAACAAATTGAATCATGCACAAAGAAATTTATTCGAGGATAATCTTCACAAGTTTATCACATGTATTTCAATTAAGATTAGTGATTGATCTCATAATTTTGCTAATAACCCAAGAAGTAGTAGTCATAGTAATGATTTCGATAATATCAACGTTTAATCGTTGCTTATTAATTTGTATTGTTGTATTGTATTCTGTTTCAATGTTTCGGTTGTATTATTTTATTCAACGTTTAATCGATATTGCAGACTTTATATTTAAAAATGAAAGGTTGAGGTCTTAATAAATTCTTGATTTACAAAGCATAAGTAGAAAATCAACTTGATAAATAAATAAAAATGGTCAAATGGGACAGATGTGTGAGTATGTTTATTGGATGACTATTGTGAAATTGAAGGAATAATTTATAAGACTACTCTCCCCACTCGCCAAAGTGCAACGGAAGGAAAGCCACGTACTAGTCGTCTTGTAGGTATTCCAGTCATTGTTTTTTTTATTATTTTTCTTTTTGAAAAACACAAATACTAATTCTACTAAGGGTGTATTGGGAAACAGTTTTTAACATTACACGACATGGGCATTCCACTTAACTCTGTCCTGCTGTAAATTACAATTAATGAATGGCAACGTGGCATGTATCATGATAACATACGCATGTGTCTAATACTATATATAATGTTGGGATGTGATCCTCAGAGTATTTTTCACACTATTTATAGTGGTAATTTCACTGTCAACATATAATTTAGAGATAATTTTACTTTTATTTTTTCAGGTTTTTGAATTTATAATTATATCACTTATTTAAAAATCACAAATCGAATTTAGCAATTCAATATGGAAGTTGAAGTTCCATCTGGAAGATTAGACTGTTTTGGGTTGTTTGGAAAAAAAAAAAGATACTGTTTGCTTGAGGGTAGTATTGTGCATTCCTTGGATCGCTTCTTTTTATTAAGTCAACGAATTTTGTGGGCTTCGCAAAATTTGTCTCCATACCTCGCATTTGATTGTTCAAATATAGAGTTATTGCGCCGATTTTATCATTGAGGTTGTGGTCCATTTATTGAATAGATTTAGCTGTTCGTTTTATCTTCCATTCATTGGACGAAATTTGGCATGAATCCCCTGGTTTTTCAGGGGTTATATTGGTCTCTTTGCCGCCAAAGAATATACTTGCTTTGCTGAGCAAATTGAAAATTCAGTTATTTTTTTCGGATCCATAGGTAATGGCATGATAACATTATTTCCCCTTATTTGCTGCTAGGGAGAAAGATATTTTATTGGGGTTTCGTGATCTTAAAACTATCGAGGACTTGCTTGGTAGCTGTACTCACGAGCTGCAATACGCCAAATTTACCATCAGTTTGACATAAAAACGAGGTGAAGAATTACAATCTGATTAGATTACCTCGGATCTGATCTCAGTCCTCGTGGCGGATAGTCTCACGTACCCGAACTCTGTGATTCTGCTCATGCTCCATGTGTTCTGTATATCATTGTCAAAAAAATCAGCAGCCCGAGTTCCAGTTTATTTTAAAGAAATGACATTTTCTTAATCTTACCGTTTTCACAAAACTATCCAGTTCAAATCCAGCCATTCCGAGGATGGTGTGAACTGGAGCTGTATACGTGCTGAAGTCGTATGTGTCCACTCCATTAGCGTCTTTGGTAGGGAGATTCATGCATTGGCTCTTGTAAACAGCGCAAGTTCTCTCATAGTTGTGAACATGTCCCTCCAATACGAGATCAACCTTGTACTTGACCAACAGTGGTTCCACGGCCAAAACAAATATAGGGTCAACACTATCATTTGGAACAAGGGTATCCTCGACACTTGAAGTGTAGAATGGCCTGTGCCTGAAGTTGTCGCAGAAACCCACTAAAAAAGAAGAACCATACCAAAATGTTTTTTGGAGGGTGGAAAAGTTACCCTTGGAAGATAACCCAGGGGGTTATAGTTCTGTCCACCGACGCCAAGTCACTTTCCATCCACACATACTGCAATGCAAGAAAAGATCATTCAGAAGAGGTTCCTCTTCTGAGAATGCAGAATGAGATGTGCATTTACCTGTTCTGAGCCCTGTGTCCATGGATGCTCAGTTGACATGATGATAAAATGCACGGGACCTTGCTCGATGGAGTACCATGGCTTGTCTTTCCCTTGAGTCGGCATGGGGAAGTATTTCTCGTAAGCAACACCACACTCACCCCCAGAATCTGCAGTAATGTAGACTGATCCAGTACCTGGGAAGTCCCTGGACAACCAAGTTTTGTTTATTAAGATATGTCTCTTAATCTGACTTCCAAGTTGGTGCAGGAAGAAAACTACCTCTCATGGTTGCCAATGCCAGTCATCCAAGCGACACGGGATGCCACGGGGGTGATTTGTCGGAGGAAGTAGTCCCATTCCACGAGGAATCCTGTGGCGTAGCTGATGTCTCCGATGTGGTAAACCGAGTCGATGTTACCATAGTTTATGTCATCAAGCATGGCGTTGATTACGGACAATGCTCCCGGCTGAAAAATCAGAACAATTAAATTGGAAAGAAGTTAAAATTATTAAATATAAAGTAGGATTTATACTGCTTAGAAAAAAATTAAATATATCTGAAGAAAGAAGATTACCTGGATGTAGTGTTCATCGGATTTATCTAGGGGGGTCTTACCCATATCACCGAATGCAATGAAGGTCAACTGTGAAGCCCCTGCCGCCGGGGGGGTTCTGAAACCGATACTTTGGCTCCACCCGACGGAATCACTGCACAAAAATTATGATTAGTCCCAAATAGCTCCACTGCACATTATATCATGTAAAAACTTTCCTTCCATATCTGTAGGTGTAGGAAGATGAAGGGCTGAGTCCAGTCATTACAGCAGTATGAATGAACCCGGGATTATGCCAACCGAAATCCACAGCGGGGCTCGGCTCCAAATCACCTGATGGCTTGAAGGGTGAAACATGAATATTTCAAACAAAGTAAACCAACAAAATATAATAGAAATAAGATATGCTTACTGGTGCACATATCAGAACTGGTGAAGGTTGTCACAGTTGACGTCAAGGCTTTCCCAGATCCATATTGAACTTGTTGCGGAGTCATATCGCCACTGACCCACGCCAATCTCATCTGAATGCCAGAAAATATACACTACTCACTCACCAGAAGTTGTGAGTTTTTCAAGGAGTATTTCTGGACAGAAAACTGGTACATACCGAAGTTCCAGTGGAATCTATACTGTTAAGGTGGCCGTAAAGGGGACTGCTGGGGTTAGCAAATGATACGCTTTTCGACGTGGCCCACACGCAAGGGGTACTATATCCACCCCCAAAGAAGACAGCTTTGAGATCAGTTCTTATGTTTATAGCGTGAAAAACTAGCTCAGCAGTGCACGTGGATAAGATGCATTTCCCTGCTTTGTCAGTGCTTAGGCATTCTTGTTTTTTACAGGGCAGATAATTGGGGTCATTACTAACATATTGAGACTGCAAGAAGCCTCGATAAAAATTAATATATTTTTAAAGATGAGAGAATACGAATATTATTGATCTGAGCGTCACCTTGATAGGATAATCACATACAAGAGGTAATGAATCAAGGTCCCCCGTCTCGACGTACTTTATCTTGTTAGTCAAGCAAGTACTGGAACTGCACACACCAAATGAGACGGTGCTACACAAATTAACCAACGTACAAATAACCGTTTTTTGTTGCAGTTGCAGGTTGGTACTTACTCTGCGGTAGATGGGGACATCAAGCCGACCCAATCATCGCTGTCGGGAAAGAGAACACCAGAGATCTTAACCGTGATCATGCTGTCATCAGGGAGCATCCCGTTCGTTATTATTTGAACCTTATTATTTGGATTGAGGGTTGGGCAGGAAATCAGTTTTCGCCGGTTGACTAGCCGGAATTCTGAGATGGCCGTGGTATTCTGGTATGTAATGGAAGCTTGCTTCAAATTTTGTGGCAGAATCCACGAGTGGGATAAGGGGAACAGAAAGAAAATGGAGACAAGTATGGAGAAAGCACCCATCGTGTAAGTTAGTCTGAGGCCGTCGTAGAGGTGGATGAGAAAACTAATTCATTTTATAATGGGGTCAGGTCATAGTTGATGTTAAAACAGTGTGCTGCTTAAAGTCAATACACTGTTCCATTCCCTGCATGCGATTTTAATATATTCTCCAGTTAAGCTATGCATTTGCAGTGTTAAAGTCAGAACAAGTGGGATTCGTATGAGCATATGCTGGTGCAGGGGGAATGATACTATAGTGTGACATTAATTGCATCGGAATTTTTTGTGGGAAGGCAGGCATTCAAACACTGAGAATATTCCATATCAAGTCAACATGTTATTTTTTTTACTTAAGATTGATATTATTATAGTTTGATTTCCTGGAGTCTGTGATATAGATATACAGAAAAATTACTTCCTTGCTTTATTTAAGACACATATTTGAATCCGTACGGCCAATTGTAAATGTAACACAATAATTCATTAACACTTATATAAAAAATTAGGTATTTGAGTTATTCATCATTTTTAACTCTAAATAACCAGTTTTATGTAACACTAAATACCTAAATCCTATAACTATGGAATCAAGAGAGTGACTTTCTCTTCAGCAATTCTTGTGTTGTGTGTCAACGTAAGGAGCACAATTATTGTTATGTTGTGTTGTTAGCATTGAAGATGATTATTAAGGAAATCTTATTCGAATATGAACATCTAGTAAAAGTGTGTAAGATTGATTCCATTTCCACCATTGTTTCAATTCATAACTGGCCAAATATTGTTAAAGTTTACTTCTTACGTCCAATTTGAAGTAATATAATTATTAATTGGGTGGTTAACTAAAATTTTTAATGGAATTTACTATTATTAATTGATAAAATTACATATCCCAACTTATTTACGGTGTGAATGTCATTCCTTACAACTTACGAAATTGTATGAATATCATTTAAAGTTATCAATTTCGTTGGTTTTTGACCTCTTACATTCTAGCATATGGTTTTTCGTAAATTGAAAACCGTTTGAAATATGCAAATAAGATCCGTTTGAAAAATTATATAAAATTGAATTTTGATGCTCGAGAATTGTGCATAAAATATTAAATATTAACGAGTTTATTAAAGTGTCTAAATAATATTGTAAACTTAAGGTGTTTATGTACATTTAATTGAAGTTTGAAAGCTAAAAATATATATTTTTACTCAAAAAATGTATAATATTTGTAATTTCGTAACTTATATAACATGTCATCATATCGCTTAAGTTGGGGAGCCGTAGTCAAACGTCACTCATTATTAATTATTATGCATTGATGAGAGCTTGGGAGTCCTTTATCCCAAACTAGTAGAGGTACAATGTGTATTGGGCTACATATGCAATGTCTGGGTCAAATATTGAATTTATACTAATATAAAATGGCCGGAGTTGACTAGGCATGGCTATCTTGTTTTTGTTTTGGATCTATATGATTGGCATGTCCTAACTAGGTCGATTATTCGACTTTTGTTTAGATTTTTCATTGACCAAAAAACAGGATAGTTAGAAATCGGTATATAATGGTTTTTGTTAATAAAAATTATTTAAAAGTATGCAATATAAAATCATAAATATTTTAATATTATGTACCAACAAGTATATCAAATGAGCTCTCTACGCATATATATCAGATATGTATTGGAATAATAATATGAATTATATAATTAATATAGAGAAAACACACATTATTTTACTATTTTCCAATTTTTAATTCCATTAAGTCGTTTAACCAGTCTATCGGTATTTTTCCTACCCATAAAATGCATCACCATTCGACTCAAAAGAAATCGAGCATAAGCAAAACCCCACTTAAATAAAATGACAAACGATAATAAATGTATCAAATGACATAATTAAAATGACAAACGGAATGATTTCAAGTTTCCAATATTATTTATAATTATTCACAATTTTCCAGTTTAAAGAATTAAAATGAGAGGACTAAATATATCAAATTAATACATTTCAATGGAGCAAAATTATGATAGGAGGGCGTGAACGAACGGGAGTAAGCGTAGGAAACATACATTTAAAAACATGATCAAATCAATATGTGATGCAATTATCATTCTTATAAATCTAATAAATCACATTTCTTTTAACAATGTGTGACAAATTCTAATATAAAATATTCAAAGTTTAGATTACAAATACAAAAAAAACTTTGATAATTAATTATTAAAATTTATGGACTCAAATATAATTTTCTCATGTATATTTTTGGACTAATTTTACCATCTTATCCTATATTTTAGATAAAAATTGTAATTTTGTTGTTATTTTACCGAAACAGGGTCGGGTACCAGGCACCATTTCAGGACTCGACTGGGCTGCGTTGTCTATTAGAAGTTATAACACACCCACTCGTTTCCCATGTCCACCGTCGACCTTTTCTTCTGAAGCTTTCAGCCATGGCACTTCGATCCCTCTTAGCAGTAAAAAATATGAAAGCCTCGTCTTTGATTTGTGGTATCCGAGGGCTGCGGACCCTCTCGCTGCCTGATCTTCCCTACGACTACGGCGCCCTGGAGCCAGTTATTAGCGCCGAAATCATGCAACTCCACCACCAGAAACATCACCAGGCTTACATAATGAATTACAACAAGGCTCTCGAGCAGCTCGATACTGCGATGTCCCAAGGAGACGCCTCCACCGTTGTGAAGCTGCAGAGTGCCATCAAATTTAATGGCGGAGGTTGTTCCTCTGTCCATCTGTTTATTTTTCGCTTCATGTTTTCGTAGTGCGCTGGGATTTAGGATTGGCCACATGGGATTTCGATTTTGGGAAATTGCGGTGCGATTTGATACCATCATTGTTGACATTTCGGTTTTTGCCCTACTTGAAAATAGGCTACAATAGGATTGGACCATAAAATTCATATTAACTTAAATTTCTTATTTCGTGTGAAATATGGTTTGCTTCAGGTCATATCAATCACTCGATTTTCTGGAAGAACCTTGCGTCTGTTCATGTAAGATGATACTACTTAACAATGTAATTTACAAAATTGGATAAATTTCATGCTTGATTCACAGGAAGGGGGAGGGGAACCTCCTGAGGGTTCTCTGGGTTGCGCTATTGATGAGGATTTTGGTTCCTTGGAAGCACTAATTCAGAATGTTAATGTAGAGGGTGCTGCTTTACAGGGTTCTGGATGGGTGGTAAGATTTTTGCAAATCTTTTGAGCTATTATTTATTGTAATTAAGTGTGTGAGTAGTTTAACTAATGGTTGAAAATTATAGTGGCTGGGACTGGATAAGGAATTGAAACGCTTGGTGGTGGAGACAAGTGCAAATCAGGTTAATGGAGAATTTGTAGTTTGTTGAGAAACATGATATTGAAGGTGACTCTTTTTGTATGATATGCAGGATCCAGTTGGTATCAAAGGGGGGAAAGTGGTGCCATTGCTGGGTATTGACGTGTGGGAGCATGCATACTACTTGCAGGTAGTTGTTGTTGGCTGTCATGGGTGAGTGTGGATCCACATTTTAACTATTTTGTTGTGCTTCGGTTGCAGTATAAAAACGTTCGACCTGAGTACCTGAAGAATATATGGAAGGTCATTAACTGGAAATATGTTGGCCATGTGTACGAAAAGGAGTCTGGAGTCGAGCAGGTAAACTGAGTTTGGTATGCTGTGAGAGGGAACTTGTTCTGGTTTCTAAATAAAAACTTGGGTTTCCATGTTCAGTATGATTTGAAGTACTTTTCCATTTCCTTTTTATTGGCTTGGAGCCTACTAATGTCTACTAACTACTACTATCTCTACTAGGGTAGGATAGGATTGTTACCCCAACATTTCGTATTTGAAATGCATTCTATTCATATATCATCATGTTTACTCGTAATAATATAAATATAAACTTTAATCGAATATTTTCTTCGTTTATAATTTGATGATCAACAAATATATTATTTGTTATATTTAATATATTTTTAAAAAATATTAGATTTTTTTAAAAAAACTATAATCTATCATATTTCATATTATTTCTCTAATATTTTCCCAATTTTTATTAAATTATAGATATTATAATGTTTTTCTCTTATTTTCTTCTAAATATAAAATTATGTTTGTTTTAATTCGTAATTTAAAAAATCAATTTTAGTATATTGAATTTAAATATTAAATTCAAATTGAAGTGATCATTTGAACAATTTGATGATAATCTAAGTGGAGTTGGAATAAGTTATTCGAATGAACATAAATATTATATAATTATTTGAACAATGTTTGAATATAAATTCTCGTTTGAATAAAATAAGAAAAAACATAAACAAGTTCGAAGAAAAGCATGAACAAATATGAACATAAATATTTTGTTTCGTTTGGATCAAATAACAACTCTAGCATAGGTTGTGTGTTCTTACTTGTTTCGGGTCATTCTCTATGTGTCTAATCCCTAATTCCTCTCGTATTTGATTATATTTTCTATATGTAGCTACAAGATATAACATCATATCTTTTTATATAAGAAAATGGAGTCTTAGTATCCAAAATTTGCATAAAATGATAAATTTGGTCCACAGACTTTTAAACATCAAATCTAGCCCTCAAAATTTAATATTTTGATATCTAAAATTTGATTAATTTGACAAATATGATGTTCAGTACAATAGTAATATGCATATTTTATAGAAAATATCAATTTTTTTATATTGGTCCGGCATACCGTTTCGGTTCCGGATCGGTATACCGTCGGTATGACCGATATACTACAATATTTTTTATTTTTTAAAAAAGATTAAAAATTTATTTAAAATAATAATTTTTTTTTAATCGACCCGAAAATCCAATAACGATCGAAATACCGACCGATATATCGACGGCATACCAATCTGTATGAAAACACATAGAAATATAGAATAACCATCATAAATGCAAGTCATAACATTTATGATGGTACCAATTGGGCCTGTCCTAGACAAAAGGGTACCAATTGGGCTTTCTTGTTCACTGGTACACAAGCTGCTCCAGCATTGTGTACTCTATTCCACAATTGGATTTCCAATTTCCATCTACTGGGCCTGCATCCAAAACATAGTTTGCATTAGGTGATGGAATTGAGGGCGTCAGAAGAATATAGCAGATATTCCGCGCGCCGAGCCCTTTCGCTACATTTCAAATCCAAATACTAGAACCAGACCAGATTTCTCCTCACTTTGCTTTTAATATTCAATGCGCCAAGACCGTGGACAGCATTCGAATCTTAAATTCGAAGCGACTTTTTCGATTTGACCTCATTCCATGCAGTGTTGCTAACACAAAAATCTCCTTCCGTTTATTTGATTGAAACTTGGAATTCAAATTCGAATTTGTTGTTTCTTTTTGTTGCTCACTAATGGAAAATGAACCTGGGTTTCCCATCCGGTCTTTCTCCGATACTGGATTTGAATCGAAGGTCAGATTCTGCTTGCTCCTTTTTCTATCTTAATAATTTGACAAGTTTTTTGTAGATATATTCTTATATTGTACTTGACTTGGGTGTCGCAGAAAAGGGTCACTTTGGAAGCCCAAGAATCAATTGAAAGTTCTCACAAAAGAATGAAACTAGGACCTCCCCAAGGCTGGATTTTTGCTTTTTAGTAGTTAAAATTCAATGAAACAACTACTTTCGAATGATTCTAGTTGTTTGGATGATATGGTGATAGTTTGCTTGGTGCATATCTCTTGTCCCATTGTTGCTTTTCCTTATTTTGACTGGTCGTTACTGGAGATGAAAACTAAAACCAATTTCTTTGTAGCTCAAGTAGGATGCGGGAAAACTAATTTGTTGTATCAAGATTCTAGCTGTGGTTCGACTCCAGTTGAATTCAGCACCTCAGATCATGAAGAATTCAAAAGGGGACATTTGGATCTGAGTTTTAAAGATTCATATTGTGCAATTAAACAGCCGTGGATTGCCATAAAACAGTTGAAGGTGCGTAATTCTTTTGAGAATGAACGCATTTTTCAAAACGAGGAGAGAAATTCATTGAAAATTTGGGAAGAGATGATGAGGCAACATGCTTCTGTGTCATCTTATCATGTTGATGGAAGGAATATAGAGCTTGCTGCACCCAGTGTTGAAGGGTCTAAATCCGGGAATTATTAATCATTTGAGAAACCAAAAGCAAGTTTACTCTATAATACAAGCTGTAGTGAAATCTGAAGAAAACTGCCATCAACCTTCTGAAAGGAAAGTTGATGACCTGATAAACACATCAATTCGTGAAGATTTTTTGGGTAAAAGAAACAGCAAAAAAAGCTACTCCAAACCGAATTATACTTCTGAGAATGTAACCAAGCATTTGACATCACAGATATCCAGGTGTCTGTCAAATGTGGAATCAGGAAATGCTATCAGCGTTACTTCTCTTTCTTTTCAAGGTTGAAAGTTTTTCCGTGTGTTCTTCATTGTTTCTGATTCAACATACTTAGTACATCTGGCTAAAGTTTCGTAACATGCATTTCTCTTCCCTGTAGCCGCTTATGTAGCTTTCCAGTGGTTACAACTTGTTTCTCAATATATCAAAGAGCGCCTGGAAGGTATATTTGTTAGGAGTTAGTTTCTCTTTTGTGTTACTATTCATAAATAGTGTTGTCCCCTTCCTGCAGAATTGAGATGCACTAAAATAAGAGTTTACTCAGTTATTACAAAGGAATTACCTTCTTTGATGTCAAGAGAATCTGTCTTATCTAGAAAAACATGAAAGTCCAACTGGACAAGTGCCAACAGAAGCACATGCCATTGGATGGATCACTCTTTTCCGACAGATGGATGAAGCACTTTCTGAAGAAGAAATCCATCTCGTGAGTTGCTGAAGGGATCAATATTTTTTGTTCATTTCAGTAGCATAACCCATTATTTCTGTTTGTTCACGTTATTAGAAAGGTTGGCTTAACCAAGTGAAGAAAATGCAGAACTGTGAATGGGGTCTCTCTCACAGTTCCCCTTGTGCTTCACATGAAAATGTCACAAAAAAAGCAGCGATAGGTACTTTAAATCATCTTATAGGTCAATCATCACAAGAAAAAATGGCGGTGTTTACAGTTAATATTGAGCTTGTAGTTTGAGAATGCGTATTTGGTATGAAGCACCTATATATACTGAATGCAGATCAAGAGTAACTGTTGAGATAGAGAAGAATTTATCTATCAAAGCCGCTGCAGCTTCAGTATATGCAATTAGCAAGTTCTCGCATGAACTGGAGAACTAATCCTGATCTTCCCTTCAAACCAGTGGAAGCCTGATATTGTTTAAAATATACGGTAAAAACGCATTCTTTCTCTTTGTTCTGTGTTGAAGTTGTGCCTTGCTAATATGTATGTTTACTTGAGCTGTTTTAAACTTTTATGTGTTGATGGGAATGTGAAAGCTGGAATAATTATCGATTCCATGAAGGGAGTTGATATATTTATTTTGACATGCGGATGTATGTATATCTGGATGAAGCTGGTGATGAACAAGAGAATAGAGTTCAGAAAGGTGGTGGTGGTGAAGGATTAATGGTGTAATAGGTTTGAAGATACGTCAATAGGAGAAGAAAGATAGCAACAAACAAAGCAATCGCATTCCAAGGACTCTGAAAGTAGCTGTGTATAAGTTGAGCCATCCAAGTTCTTGCTTTGCTGTTGTAATGTTCCTCAATCTTCTTCTTCACCTTGTGGAACATTCCCGCGTTCTCCATACCATATGTTTGTATCTCATCGAACACTCGAAAAACCTCCCCGTCGCTACCAAGATTACTGATCAAGATCCTCTTTTCTCGTAGCTCCTTCACATCTTTGGCGCTGTGTATCAGTGATTTCATTAGGCTCACATAAGAAGAGATACCGTAATCAGTGACGTTGTTGGGGCAGATCTCGAATGCTATGAGGTTGACCAAAAGAATCTTTGTTTTGCTAGAAACAAATCGGACTGGAAGGCGGAGCACAGCACAAAGGATTCCATAGGACTCGAATTCTACGTCTTTCAGACAGGAAGTGCAACTTGGCCTAAAGTAAATCCCTTTTTCTTTGAGTTGTGTGACTGATCGTGAAGTGTAGAGGCTGTTTTCATGGTCTTGGTCTTGTTCTTTCCTGTGAAACCAGTTGAAGCTCCAAGGCAGCTGTTTCACTTTGAAGGAATGGTGGTGGTATGATATTTCAGACAATAGTTTTATCCTGACCGCGTCTAGCAGATGTAGAGGTTGTTGTTGTGATTTATGTTTCTCCGTCTCGTGGATAGGAGTTGCTGTTCCGGCAGAATAACGCAAGAACCTGTCGAGCAAATCACAGCCTTTCTTCCTTCCAAATCTTAGGGTTATGATCAATGTGATAACCCTGAAAGGAACCTGATTCTCCAGCAGAAACATATCTCTATGAACGAAGGAAAACCCCAGCATTCCCAGGTAGTACAAAGAATCAACAAGCTTCTCGGAAGAGGTTATAGCTTCGATATGGGACACTGCGAAACAGCCGTCTAGTAGCATCATCTCAGCAAGAGAGGCGTCATCGAATTCCTGGGTAGACACGGCGTCGTACGATTCACGGATCTCGTCAATCTCATAAAGAAGTCTGTTGTAGAAGAAACGTTCATCTTTCCCACTTTGTGACAGGAAAACTTGAAATGTTTGTTTCTTGAAGGTTTCTCCAAGGTGGAGTTGAGGCTTTCCATGGTGGAAAGGGCCCAGAGATACCAGTTTTGGGTCGTAGTCGTTGCCATTTTCCTCCTGACGGAGCAACGGAGGAATCCTTCTAATCTTGGGCGGGGCGTGCTGCACTTGCATCTTGCACAACTCCCCAGGGATCTCCATTCCCCCTCCTCCTCTAGCACTCGCAATAATTTAGTCAAAAGTGTTCGTGATAAATTACATCATCTATTTACCAACTCTCTCCGTGTGCTGTGAGTTGGTAAAATAAGGGAGACCAACTCCACTAGCCACTAGCACACAATAACCAAATAACTTGAAACTTCAAGTCGCCAGGCAAGGCAATGATATGAAGAAGCCTCTTCTTGCCTGTATACTAGTAGACACAGAAAACAACACCATCATCCCGGCCATGTTTGCTATTTTCTTATGAAAAAAGGCGACGGTAGAGATAACATGAAGCTGTACATATTATACAAAACAAACAAGAAGCAGACATAGTGGTGGTTTCACATGTCAGGTACTTTCTTTCGTGATGCAATTCCTACCTATTTAAAATTGGTGAAACCTAAAACAACTGGAAAAAGAGAGTCGACGATCCATCACCATATGATCGAAGATCAGCCGGTCGAACAAGTTCTCTGCACAAAGGGCAAGTCCTTTCACGTTCAAACCTGATGATCAAACAACAAACAACAAACAAACGAAGTCAGGTGAGGTCATGATGAAGGAAAAAGTAGCCTCTGCCTCACCATTCTGAGACACAGTCTTCACAAAATATGTGTTTGCAGCGCAATTGTATTGGTGAATGCATTTTCTCCTGGCATATGGCGCACAAATCTCCAGCAGCATTCACCTGATCCACAAAACATCAATAACCAACCCTAGGTAACAACATACGAATTTAACTCACTTGTTCCAATGTTGCATACGAGCCATAGTGAATTTCTTTTCTTGATAACGCCTTCAATGAAATGATGAAAGACCGGACCTGAAAATTTTTCTCAACTTATTTGTGTATCATACATGAGGTATGATTAATTAATACCTTGTCAACAACCGATGTAAGCTTGAAGGTCAAATAGAGGCCTGTTATCAGAGAAGAGAAAAGATTCCCATATTCTTTGTTCAAAAAGAATCTATACCAAATAGGTGTTGGAAGCAATGCACGGTATAACAATAGGGCATATTCCACTAGCGTTAACATTTGACCCTAAACAAACACACATAAGAAAAAGGGGGGTTAACAACTCAACAAGTTCAAATCACAAACCTGATTAATCTACCTGTTTGCGGAAACTGTGGCCTCGCCCATTCCTGTAATACATCAAGATTACCAACTTCAAAACCATAGCTGCCTGGCGTACCATTGTATCTGACATCAATATTCAAGCAATTATCCACAAGAAATGGCAAAATAGTAAAAATGAAATGCTTCACAACAGCAGCCCAACGCAGATTATCAATAAGCACCCATTCCATTGAATGTGGAAACAAGATAAGATATGTGATGGAATAATGCCATACCATTGACAAGGATAATGAATAAAGCATGCCAGAAGGGCGGAATTGCTCTTGGAGGAATCATTACTAAAGTGTAGAAAAGCTCATCCTTGTGGTGCCAACAGTAAACACCAAAAATATGGAGGATAAAAAGCATGGAATAGGCAACAAGTACCGATAATTTTCTTTCTCCCTGCAAAACTAGCTTCCGTTAATAAAACTTTCCTGCAAATTTCTCGCACTAGCAGGGTAAGAAAACTTACCTTTAGAGCAGTCTGTTTGCGTAGGATGTCATTAGATTTGAATAAGATAGCTGTAATATATATGGCACTGACGAATCCTGATCACCATTAACCAGAACATCTATAACCCCAGTATCCAAAACAAACTAAATGCTTCAAGTTACTCTTAATTCTAAGTGTCAACGTTTCCAATTGCAAAGGAGTTCAAGTCGGTATAATTAGTGATTACAGCAAATATTTTCCCTTTTTTTCGGAGTACACAGCCCAGGAAATTGAAAAACATTTTTCATAATCTTTAACATTAGGCTAAATCAAGTAAACAGTATTAAACATGACTCGTGGAGAAAAAACAAATGCACGAATTTACCTTGAAAATGTTGCCTGACGAAAACCACCATCAGAAGCAGTGAAAATGGAAGAATCTGCTCGATCCAACGAGCCACCTGTTGAATATCGTATCTCTGATGAGGAGGTGTTTCCCTGTTATTGTTGCTAATGACGTCTGCATTGGTGCCAAGGCTCCCATTAACATCATCAGCCCCTACCATTGACTCATCCAATTCCAAGACACTAACATTAGCATCATTCTCCCCATTATTCAAAACTCTAATCCTGTCTTGCTCCCCAATTATCCGAATAGACACCTCACCGTTGCTATTGCCGCTCCCAACCTCATTATCATTGTTACCAGTCCTATCAACGCCGTCGATTGAATATGGGCTTCTTCGAAGCCTCCCGTTAGCGGAGGAGTGCACACTCTCCCGTACGAGAGGATGTGCCTCTTGATAGGGGTAATCAGACCGTTCCCTTAAGAGGCCGGAATATTCAAGTAGTGAAGAGACAGGAGACTGCAAGAAGCGGAGGGAGGGCAACTGGGGGATTCTTAAGCTTGCTCCTCCAGTGTTGGTCGATGGAGATGCGATATCCACAGAATCAGAATTTGAGGACTCCATAAGAGATCCCTCCCGAAAAACAAATAAAATAAAAGTCCCTACTCCCCAAGAGAATCAAAAGTTCAGATTCAGAGAGGGGTTTGCAGAGACGAAGCGAGGCATTCGAACACGAAAAGTCCGTCAAATGAGTGATCTGTCCGAAAAATAAAATAATCGGCGACAACGAAATAACGGAGCCGATGAATCCTTTAAGGAGAAGAATCAAGAAAGGTTTCGGTACCTGTCTGTATGATCATTCAACTGTGGAAAAATTGGTTGCCTGCCCTGCCCTGCCCCTAGTTGAATTTGCGGTTACGATTAAATAAGCACAAATATATTTCTTAATCAACAAGTTGCAGTAGTATTTAATGAATCCAGAGTCTATATTACTGTTGGACGACTGACTTTTCAAACTCCAAAATTCCAATTCGCTGCCAAACCTTCTTGGCCTATAGGCCAATTACAATAACAAACTAAATATGCTTTGTATTGTAAATATAGTAATAGGAATGAATTCACATTCATCATCAACAAATTGGACCTTTTGATGATTCAACTTTCAGTTCCTAGTTATCCTGCGATCCCGCAACATATTCATATTGGGAGCCAACAGACGAGTGTACCGGTCGAAGTAAAGGAGCTGCTTCATCAGAAGAGCGAATTCCCGGGGAAACTTCAGACCATATGAATCACTAACTCGAACCTACAAAAAAAATCATTCACCGATGTGCACCACTTTGTTCATAAACATCTTACCAGATCAAGAAATAGTGCGTTCATTTGTCTTTCATCAATAACAACATTTGCGGCCACTGCTGTTGCATTTGTTCTTCGTTCCTTTGCTGTTGCCACAATTATTTCCGCATCCATGTTCTATACACCAATACAATTGTAAGAATATTGCATCTATTATGCTAGAAAATCTTCATATACTTGGAACATCATACAAAGAAAAAAAATCACAATATTCATTCCAGTATAAGAAGGAATCACCCACCTGTATGGAAGAGAACATATTTTCCAGATCCCTAGCAAAGGCCTTGGAATCTACATTTGAGTTTGTTGCTCCCATATCAATCAATGATGATGCCATTATTTCATAATTTTCGGTTGCTAGAGATCCAAGGAACACATCCATTGCCGCCCATATTTTTGGAGAAATCCGTCCAACAATTCCTGTATATAAAATCAGGCTTCACATTTCATTGCTTACAGATAGAGGTGGCAGATTTGACATCAAATGGAATGCAAAGGAAAATCAAAGGAGAAAGAATTAAACGCATGCATACCAAAATCTAGGAACCCGATTCGGCCATCCTTTAGTAACCATAGGTTGCCAGCATGCACATCAGCATGGAAGGATTCGCATGCTAGCAAGCTACCAAACCTGCATAGTAATAAAACATTGCAAAGAATGAAATGTGAATGCATTTAAATTTGAGCAACTATTCTCAACTAAGGACACAGAATCAACCAGACGTTCAAGGCAGTTATAAGACTAGTCTCTGGATTTGGAACAAGTGCGTTCACTGAGTTTAGGTCTGTAAGAGGAACACCATAAAGCCTCTCCATTGTGAGAACCCGTTTTGTAGTGAACTGATGATAGACTACTGGTGCAGTGGCCTGCCTCGTGAGTCCCATTGCTTCCAAGTACTTCTTAAAGGACTCAACATTTGAAGCCTCCTTCTTAAAGTCAACCTCTTCAAGCATTGATTCCCTTATATCTTTGACAATAGCGACCTGCAATTGTTGTTATTTTTCAGGGGAATAATTGAATCACATAGGAGAAAATTTAATCATACAGAATTTTTCTCAGCTACTATGCTGCACATAAATGCCACCATACACCACATCAAAAGCATGCGCGTTCCAAATATATAATAGACTGAAGTTGAAAATTCAGGAATAGAGTATTAACCAGAGATGCTCGGGTGAAGTCTGGACTCAAGAATTCCAAGATCCTTGCTGCAATATATATAAAGTTTAAATCTGCCACCAAAATATCTTCTATTCCAGGTTTTAAAACCTTTATAACCACATCCTCTTCAGTGCCCCGTAAACGAGCACCATGCACCTGAACAAAACATACAAATCAAACCATTTGAAAAAGTGTTTAGTACAGAATTCTCAAAACTAAATTTTCATATGATTGTAACTAATGCTCAGAGAAAAAAGAAAAATATGGTGCATGCCTGTGCTATAGAAGCAGAGGCTAATGGGTTAGGATCAACAAAATCAAAAACTGCATCAATTGGCCTGCCCAGCTCCTCCCGTAAAATTGCCTGAATTTCTTGAAAGGGAACTTGTGGAGCTCTATCAAAACAATATTGGAACTCCTGAACATACTCTGGAGGAAACAGAGTAGGCGCTGAAGCTATGAACTGAAGATTAAAAAAATGCATATGTAGGATCAACCAAATGTATATACATAAATTATAGATGAAAAAACCGAAATTGCACTAACAATAACAACACAGATACATGTTACAGTAGCATTACGAGTTACGTATTACTAACTTGGCCCAGTTTGATGTATGTTGCCCCCATGCGTTCAAACAATTTCCGCAAAAAATGTGGTGACAACAGTCCAAGCTGCAATTCTGTAGATAATCCCCTGGATGAATTCGCCCCCTAAATTTTATTACAAAGCAATGCATTTTAAAAAAAATAAATGTTAGCATACCAAATATCTTATTCTTAGTCAGTAATATAGAGATGGTAGCAGGAAGTTCCATCCAGAGTTCTCACATCAGTTTTGCAATAAACAAAAAGTCATTACTTAAGAGAAATTCAACGTTTTTCATTCAACTTCAGTTCTATTGATAAAGCAGGAAAATAAATAATTTGGAAGAAATGGAAAACCATACTTATTTTGAAATATAGCAACATGTCAAGAAATGGCCATAACATGGCGGTGCATTGGTACATAAACAATACCTTAGACACCTCAGAAAGCCACTCACTACCAACACCAACAACTGCTTGAATACCTTGAGCTACTCGAATAGCACCACGCGGACCTGTTTTTATGGAAGTTTGCAAAATATCTTCCACAAGTTTGGGCAAGTTCTGTATACTATCTGTGGCAAGGCATGAGCACATGATACAATCAATAACTTCTGGAAACATTATGCATTGGCTATATATACACATACTTAGCCCAGTTGACTACAAAAAATCTCAACACTGCCATGTTAGATGTTTGCAGAAAGAAAAAAAACATTTAAACATTTCTTGCAACGCAAGCAAGAATATAACAGAAATGATGGAAAGGTGCAAAAATCAGAACCACAATTTGTTAGGTGTGAAGATGGGGTGACTATTAATCGGTTGGGTAAGACTGACTGGGATAGAAAACACAGCTTGGGAGATCAATGATGAATCATTTTGATCTGTCAACAAGACCAACCATTGCATACGGACATAAGATTGTAATGATACTGGTGTTATAGTGATAGGTCTACATGACCAAGTAGGAGGCACTGATCGATGGATTTAATGAAGATCATAAAGAATGGAGATCGTGCATGGATATTGAAAACTATCGATAGGCATTTGTGTACAATCACCAATAGGATGTTTACAGAAGTGATCATCGGCGTTATTGACCGCTCGAATTGAGGAAGTGAAAGGACAGATACATTCATGGAATCTGTATAATATATGAAATTAGATATAGTGCATTTTGAGATACATATTAACATAAATCATGTTCAAACCCAGAGTGCATCACAAAATCTGCTTATCATACTAACTCGATGAAAAAAAGAAATCGAGAGAGAGACTCGGATCAATAAAGTAATTTACCAGCAAACAAACACGTTACCTTGAATACGAGCGGTAAAGATCTCCTGCGACTGTGAGTATCGAGCAAAGACAGTGTATCTCAAGTTGCTTCGGTTGTGCATGCTCGTTGATATGCATATAGAAACAGGGACCTGCAGCCCATGATCAAACTCAGGAAAATCAAACACTGGCAGAAATTATTTTTGTTATATTGAAGTGTAAATATAGTCTATATGCCTGAGAACTATGAATCATAGGAAAGCGCCCAGAGCCATACGCAGCGCCTCTGAACATTGAAATTACGGCCATATCAATTTTTCTACAACTTTTGGTAAGGGTGCAGCTTATCCCTACTCTGTTAAACGAAATCGGATGGACAAACTGAATGAGCTTCAAACCGCTACTGTTTTCTTTCTTATTATGGTGAAGTGTTGCCTCTGTTGATCGGAAGTCGGCAGCGGTAGAAGAAGCGGAAACGGAAGAGAAGTCATATGAGTCGCCGTACGATGATATATATGGAAGTCCAGTGAAAGACAAGGTACCACGCGGCGTATCAATAGCTTTTAGTTTTGGGCCGATAATTAAGAAATAAGTTAAAGCTGACGCTGACCAATTTTAGTTCACCCGAGCCAATGCTTAACTCCTCAAAATAATATCGACATACTAACAAATGGGTTTGGGGAAGACGTCTTATAGGGTGTTTTCCCCTATGATGTTTGGATTCGTCGAAACTCCGAAACGAAATCGTTGAAACGGAAATTTTAGAAGAATTAAATTTTCGAAACGACACAATATTTTATAAATATAATTATATAAATTATAATGATAATTATTATTTTAAACTTGAAAATTGAAATATGACATTTGAAAATCTCATAATTTTACGTTTATAAAAACTATTATCTATTAATAACCAACAACATTTAAAAATAAATTGTCAAAAATGTTTTATGAAATGAAATGCTTCTTGAAAATTTCGTAGATTACAATTCGATTCGGCACGCTAACCAGAAGCTTTGGCACAACATAGGTTTTCCCCAAGTAACTTTAGTTTCAAAATCTGTTTTTTAAACTAACCTACGTATAATTTGGTGTCAAATAATCTAATAAATAAATTATGTGAGACAAAGAAATTATAAATGGATTAGTTTGGGTAAGTGAAAATAGTTCACTCCAAATTAGTCTTAATAATAGAACTATAGTTAATGAAAACTCTGATTCTTGATGGTATATGATTGAACGATTAGTTAAAAATAAAACTTTAACAAACTTGGATTTTATGAAATTTGGGGTTTGTATTGATTGTATTAAAGGAAAGTATATATAAGACACGCTTAAAGAAGAAAGTTATGAACACACAACTGAAATAATGCACTGCACACTTTTATATGTGGACATTTTGACATTATTACTTCAATTGAGAAACTTATTTCATTACATTTTTCATGTATGGATGTATCCACTTAATGAAAGATAAGTCTTAATATTTGAATGTTTTTAGTTATTCATTACGGAAGTTGTGAAACAATTAGAGAAGAAAGTGAAAATTGTAAGATTAGATAGATGCGATGAATATTATGGAAATATAACAAATTTGAGCAATGTTCATGTCCATTTGCTAAATTCCTAGAAAATCAAATATTTTAATATCGGTCTATAATTCCGTACCGGTTGGGATCGGTACGGTCGGAATAAATTAATATTTTTTAAAAATATTTTTTTTCCGATCGATACCAGTTGAAATACTGGTTTTCACTATACCGATCAGTATAAAACATTGAGAAAAAACATAGTATTGTTGCATAATAATATACTATGCCAGGAACACCATAAAAAGAAACTGTGTGATATAGAGGTGAAATCGTACTTTGTGATATAGTTAGAAGTACGTTTGAGTAATTCAACATTGCATTTATCACTATTGATACATGCTTTACGAACTGTCATGTACTTATTAAATCGGTTTCGTACTAAGTATGTTGAAAAAACATCTTTTAAATTATTGACAGGTAGAAAACCAAGTTTACGACATATTCATACATGGTGTTGTTCGGCATAAATCAAGATATATAATACACATGAAATAAAAATTGGTTTTACGAATAACCGACAGTTTTTTCATTGATTATCTAAATGGCTTCATTTCTATTATCGTAACCATAGTTCAAGAATTGTAAAAACTAGAAATGCAAAATACAATGAAAATGATGACTTTGGTTTGAGTTTTGATACACGTGTTGTGGAAATAAACGAAGTATAAAATGAAACTCATAATGAATCTGTTATTGAAAGATATCATGATACTGATGGAATACGAGATAATGAAGTTATCATAGAAAATGAAATTGTGATAGTCTCACAGAGATCACAACGAGAAAAACGCCGGCTATTCAGGAAATCGATTCGATCATATAATATATTATTATATATTAATAAATAACAAATCGGATCAGATAATACATGACAATAATCGTATATGATTCAAAACCGAAAGTAATCTGATCCGATCTAATGTCCATAGTTTGGATATCCAGATTTGGTTCGAATACAATTCAAAAATACTGAATACTTGGATCAAGATATTTTCATGCACACCCTTGAGATATATGATTTTGTCACTAATCGCAATGGTATATCACCAATCGTATATGTGATTTTAACCAGTTCATTTGATTCTAATCGGAGTCGATACCAAATTCGATTCAATTTAAATTTAATAATTTTAATTTGATAAATTTTCATAGAGATTCAAAATTTAATTTTAAAACAATATTTACTTTATATCAAAATATAAAAACTATGAAATTGACCATTCTATACAAGAATACGATATGAGATTATAATATATTATATTTTTTATTTAACTCTTTTTAATTATTTTGATATTAATATTTATTGTTAAAAAATAAAACATCGAATAGAATAAAAATATAATCAATGTTAAAATATTTAAAACATAAAAAATGTTTAAAATGGGTTTGAGACCTATGGTTTTAGAATATAGAACCAAGGCTGGAAATGTTGACTTTGTATTCCCACGAGGGCACTTTTGAGATTATCCAGTGTGTGGAATTCGAATTGGTATTGGATATATGTTAACGTCAGATTGTTAGGAAAGCAGAGAGACAATGGGTGAAGTTGTGATAGACATGGATAATATCTGTAGAATTTGCCTTGCCGTCGATAACAACTCCATCGAGTCCCCCTGTGCTTGCTCTGGAACTATGAAGGCGAGTCAATTTTTTCTCTCTATATTTTTATCGTCTCTGTCAAAAACAGATCTCCTTGTTTTAGTTTGCGCACAGAGAGTGCGTGCAGAGATGGTGCGATGAGAAAGGTAATACTAGGTGCGAAATCTGCTTGCAGGTTAGTCTCAATCTAGAAAGGAAAAGGGAGGTTGTGTTTATCTTCTTGTCCATCACTTTCACGTCTGAATCGAAACAACTCAATAACAACACACGAGTAGGACGCAGCGCTAATTTAAATATAAATTTAATTATTGGGTGGTGGTGTTTTCGCAGAAATTTGAACCAGGGTACACGTGTCCACCGGTCAGAAACAGTACAAGGTAAACCTGACCTGACATCCGGTTGTGGTTTGGTTTCCTGAAATGAATATGGTGTCGCAGTGGGGAGTTGCGAATCCAAGTTGAAGAAGGATACGCAGTGGAGAATCCATCTCCTGTCACCGCTTCTTGGTCTTGGAATATCGCCATAATTGTAAGTCAGTGTCTGTATAATTTCAGCAATCTCTTTTCTTGTGGATTCATTCCATCCAGGTCAACGTCCTGCTGTTAATTGCGAATACGTCTGCCGTTCTGGCTACGCACTCCTCTTGTTGTCTTCCCATCATCGTTGTTAGTAACGCCGTTTCGTTTCCTTATGACTTGGTTGAATAATAACGAATTGTAAGTGTATGCACTATGCAGGTGGTGGGTGCTAGGAGTTGCGGGATAATCGTACCCATGTACTTATTATTCAAGTTCGCCTCAACAATAGAGGACAGCATCAGGAATTGCACGCAAGAGGTAAGTTGAAGATTCAGCCTATTCCACAGTGTACAACTAAGCTCATAATCCAATTGAATGGGGGGGGGGGGGATTCATCATTCATCTGCACTGGTGTTTCATTTCATAGAGCCTGTACGAGATATGTTGCTTCACCAAAATCTTGGAACAAGAAACAAAAACCAAACCTGTCAACACACACTCTCAATTCCTCGAATAAGTCATTTGTCAACACACTTTTCAGATGCCTTCATCCATTTGGTTTCCACTTTTCTTGTCAACATCCCCTTTCATTTGGGGACATTTTTCTTCAAATTGTCCACATATAACAACTCAACAGTCAACACACGCATTAGTAATTTAGTAGATAGATATCTTCTCTTATTTTCGATTCGACCACGCCATTGTTATTTCCTACTTTCCTCAACATGCGTCTTCACCGCTTTCTTTCCCCATAGTTTTTTAAATAAATTCTAAAAAACAAAGTTATTTTAACTTAAAAATAATTATAAAATGTATATATTTACAATTGATATATATATATGATTTTATCGATAATATTTCAACTTATCGATAATGTGTGTGGGACAATGATCGATTTATCGGTTCGATTAATGATTTTTAATTGTGATTATTTTACTTAATCAATATCAAACCAATTACTGGATTAATAGTTTTAGTTGATCTATTTTTAACAACCGATCACATTTTAGTTTAGATAATACAATAAAATTAACTAAAAATTAAATAAAATAAACATTTTATTCTAAAATGTTTCATAGTACTAAAAAAACACAAGTATTAATTTAACTTATAAAAATATTTTATAATTATAATATCATTACGAATAATTAGCATCTACATAAAAACAATTATATAAAAATTATAAATTGTAGGAATAAGAAAATTTATTTAATAAAATATTAATATTAATATTTAAAATAAATAATAATAATGTGTAAGGCTAGATTATTGGATACATAGCACGTGGATGCTTAAAAAAGAAACGATGACATGATTATCTTGAAGTGTATATTAGAACACGTAGAATTTAAAAATAAAAATTGAATAAATCATCAATATCTCTTATATTATAAATATATGAAATAATAATATGATTAATTGTTTAAATTAAATATATAGTAAAAAAATAATTAAGAATAAATTTATAAAATAAAAATTAATTTAAAAATATAATAATAAATACCAGTATAATAGATCGGATGGGAAAAAAACACAAACTTTTAATCAAACAGACCAAGCAAATGAAGTTTCGGACCACATGACCTAACCCCTCCTCATTTCCTGACTTTATCTCTCACATCTCCTCCCCTGATCTCTGTTTCTGCGCTCCCTTCTTTCACTCACCCTTCCCCTCTTCTGGCCAATATCTTCCCTATTACAGCCACACCACCCGAAGCCGACGGAGCCTCTGCTCATTCTTCTTCTTCAACGCCTGATTCCCAAGGTGACTTTTATAATATGGTGCACCAACGTTGATTCATATCACACATAATAGCATTAGGAAAGGAAAACGTTCGATACAATGGAGAGCAGATAAACCTTCATCGATTGTCTGGTAAGCAATTTAAATATATCATTTATGTTTTTTATTGAGTCCTGAATAGACCTCAAAGCCAACTCGAGAAACTTCATTGCATTAACAGTAACCTGTCTGATTGTGAATAGATACTTTTATTTGGTTATATATTTTCGTTTAAGCTCATCAGTCTCTCAAGTGTTTGCAATTCTATGACTTCAATGGGACACATTTTCTAAGATATGCATGTACCTTTCGAAATTTTTTATCAACCTTGTTATATTGCTTTCAGTTCATGGCTTGAAATTCATTAGTCATTCTTGAAGGGTGGAGACACAAGATGGCGGCAATGCCAAAATAATTGTCTCTCCTCGTGACATAATTTACTCAGAACCTGCTGAACCACTTCCAAATGAGTTGCCAGTGATTTCTCATAAACTTGATCTTCGCTACAAGTATAAGTTCTACATCATCTCTTATATGAGACTTGACTGATAAGTTTGTGATGCATGGATGCTATGACTAGTTTGTAGTATGGTGCATCATTTGAGTATTCATAGTTTGGTTCATGTGAATAATTTGGTTATTATTGTACATTCTCCAATTCAGTAGATCTCTGTTTGGATTGCATGCCAAACATGTCCTTTTTACCTTGGTGAAATGAAAGTGATGCTTAATATAAAGTGAAACTTACCAACCTGGCTATATTTTTTTGGTCAGCATGCTTCCGTTCAAATTGTTGACCTTACTGACTGCAGCGTTTTCCCCCCACTTTTTTTTAGCTGCCAGACATGTCTTCACGAACCTTTTCTATTTTATGTTATGTAGAAGATCAAAGCATTGTTAGATTTTTCAATTTTAACATGCTAATATTAATGGCTATGGGACTTTTCATACTAATAAGATTCTATTTCTCTTTCCATTTTCAGTGGGATATCCTGGTGTGATGATTCACTTGCACTGGTGTATGAATCTTGGTATAAGACACGGAGGACGATAAGATGACATATTTCACCAGGATTTGAGAATAGAAAGCCACACATACTGTTTGATAGGTCATTCGAAGATGCGTACTCAGATCCTGGCAGTCCAATGATGCATCTGACTCCAATGGGAACTTATGTAATTGCAAAAGTCAAGGAGGGGGGTGAAGGCACAAATATATTATTGAACGGGAGGGGTGCGTCTCCAAAAGGAAATATTCCATTTTTAGAACTATATGACTTGTGAATTGAAAATTTCTCAGTATTTTAATGTCTCTTCGATGAGTGCCATGTGGAATCTGAAACGAAGAATTTCAGGAATACAGGAAACAAAGAGAGAATCTGGTACTGGGAGAGTGATGAGAAGAAATATTATGAGACAGTTGCTGCGATAATGTGTGGTCAAGATGAGGGGGAGATATATCTCAATCAAATGAAGATTTGATCTTCCAAAGAATCTATGACGGAGAACACACAATATTATGTAATCACCTGGCCAGATAAGAAAGCACATCAAATTACGAATTTCCTCCATCCTTATCCCCAGTTGTCTTCTTTAAAAAATGAGATGATTATGTACAAAAGGAAGGATGGTGTTGAACTTACTGCAACGTTGTGTTTGCCTCCTGATTATGATCCTGCTATTTGTGGACCACTTCCATGTTTGATGTGGTTTTTTATCCTGGAGAATTTAAAAGTAAAGATGCAGCTGGGCAAGTTCGTGGCTCTCCAAATGAATTTGTAGGAATTGGTCCAACATCCCCTTTACTTTGGCTAGCTAGAAGGCAATCTATTCTCCATTTACGAAAGCTTTAGATTTGCTCGCTATATTATTTTTTAATATTCTGTAGTCTCCTAACTCATCTTTTGTCCTGCACTTGCTCATTTAATTATTGAAATTGATTTTGCAGGTTTGTAATTTTGTCTGACCTACTATACTGATTGTGGGAGAGGGCAATGAAGAAGCAAATGATAGGTCGGATGCCCTTCCTGAACTTGGGAAAGGTCGCCTAGGTATGTGGAGCAACTATTTGCTAGTGCAGAGGCTGCAGTTGAGGAAGTTGTTCGACGAGGAGTATGTTTCTGAATTCCAATGCATATTGATGCGACCTTTTATTTGTGTTATTTCTCTAGGTGGCTCATCCTGACAGGATTGCAGTTGGCGGTCATTCATATGGGGCTTTCATGACTGCAAATCTTGTTGCTCATGCGCCACATCTTTTCTGTTGTGGAATTTCACGATCTGGAACTTACAATAGAACTCTTACACCATTTGGATTCCGAGTAAGATTTGCTGGTATCTAGTTTTTAGGTAATGCATTATTTGGCATTTTGCTTTGAGTCTATGCCTTTCATCTTTGATTTTGCAGAATGAGGATAGGACACTATGGGAAGCTGTTGATACGTATGTTAGACATGAACCGACAAAATTAAGAAGCCCATCTTACTGGTTCATGGTGAAGATGACAAAAATCCTGGGACTTTGATCATGCAAGTATAAATCCTTGTAGCATAATCAGTTAAAAGAGGATCTGAAAATCAAGTTTGGTCACTGTTTTATCTTTTTTCAGTCAGATCGGTGCACTGAAAGGTCATGGCGCACTTTGTGGAACTTGTTCTTCCGTCTGAGACAGCCAGAGAGTGTGATGCATATAGTGTGGGGAACTGACAGATGGCTGCAGACACATTGTGTGCTTAATTCTGACAAAAAAAACTCAAGTTCTGCCCCAGAAAGTAAAGCAGTTGGTGCAAGTGCTGAAGAGGAAGATGATTGGAGGAGCAGTGGAGCTCAAGTCAGATTCAAAACACAAATTTTCATATTCTCTTGAGACAACAATTTTCCAGTTAATAAGAGAATGAGATGAGGTTCCAAAGGTCGGTCCACCAAAGTTCACAAATTTGGGATCAGGGCTTTGTTGGAATGATATTATCCCGCAAAACTGATTTGATCATACCAGTTATAAAACATACCATACGAAGAGAAGCAAGCAGTGTGGATCTGAGAGTGCAACAAAGTATTCAAGACAACATAGACCATCTGGTGGCGTTGAACTGGGTATTTTAATTTTATTTCATGGAAAAATATGTCAAAAGAAGGAGTGCAACATCGCCAGAAACAGGATTACAGTTATACCGGCAAGGAATATGAAAATGGGTGTCAGATGGAGTTGGAGTAGCTTTTGGCAACATCTTCAAACCGTTGTAATCCCTGCATCAGCAAGTCTTGAAGGAACAACATCCACAACACCACAATGTGAGTCAGACGCAGCCAGCAAGTAATATATTCAAACTACATACAGATGCCACTGGCCCCAGAAGTTGAGGAACTTCATATGAAATAGTAAGCTGAAATGCAACAAACACCAACTTTCAGGTTTTTTATATATAACTAAAACAAATATAGGCAGGAAGTGGATATTTGTAAAAATGGCATACTTGTACGATACAAGCAGTAGCTCCTTTCGGGAAAAACCTTACAGCTCCCCTGAGAAAAAAGTAGTAACAAACAACATCATCTACCGTCACCATTTATTACCTGTTCCGAAGACCCTCTAGAGATGTCCAGTGAATCTTCTGATTCGGAATTGGCTGCACTCAACACCAACACATAACACAACCCTATACCAAACACTACAGGGTAAAATGAAGAAATATAAGCTGTTACCTGCATGTTTCTGGCAAGCCAAGAGAACTCAATATCACGGCCAAATGCTTCGTACTTGAGCGACCAACGAGAAAGATCAGGTTTATCCTAAACAATCTATTTATTCCAAATCTGAAATCAAAGGGTTCATGCAGAAATTGAATGAAAGGATCCTTCTCACCTTAACAGATGAAATAAATGGCATCCACTTTGGAATAGCTTCACGATCGGAGTAGCAACTGTAAGCAATCCTAGTGGGCACGTCGATCTCAATCCTCACCCTGCAACAACAAACAAAATCTTATCCACTCACAAAGGAGGATGGCATTCAAAAGAAAAGCACAAGTTTTGATTACTTACAGTCCTGCCATTTCATAATTGGGGAGAAGGGTTGTCTGGATTTGTTACGAAAGAGGTAAAAAATTTTGGGGTTTGGCCCCTTTGCGCACGTAAACGCAGACAACACTTGCTCCATTAGGTAATCAAACACGTGTACCATTTTTTGACCCATCGCTGCCGTTAATCGTTTTGCCAGGCCAGCCGCCGCCATCGGAATTGGATCCATTTGTATTGCAATTTTCTGCAAGTTATGCTTGTCTTCTCTAAGGAAAGTGAATAGGTAACATGGTATCTCTCAAGGACCTAGAGCGAGTACTGAGTGGTTTGTCTCTGGTGGCGAAGGAGGGCCTCCGTTGTTTGCCCAGTACTCAAACCGAGGCGCTCTTAAAGGCTGCCGCTGGTATTGCCGGCTTAACAAAAGGGCGGATACATAGTCTGGAATACCCGACATCCGTGGTTTATAGGAATGATAATGATGGGAATAAGAATACAGAAAGCGTTGTCTACTTTACGAATGAGTCCTCCATCGACGTTTCTTCACCCGAATTGAAGGGTCAGCTCAAGGAGGAGTCACCAAAAAGCTTTTATTCACCAGAATTTGAGAATGAGACTAAGGAGTTGCCTCCTGGTGTTTCAACTACGACCTCCATATCTGAGGACTCACCATTGCTTGATGCAGTTTTTCACCATCCCAGGATAGATGTTGATCCCGTGGTAGTATCGAATGTTTCAACTACATCAAAGAAGAGGATGATGAGGGAGCGGAGAGTTCCTTCTACCCCTTTCTCGAGAGCATTAGGGTACGATTTTCAGTGTTACTACTCTATTAAAGCTTGTTTAGTAGTTTTATTATTAATTATTACAATATGACTTTACTGCACTCTTCTTATTAATGAAGGTTTGCTGGTCTTGGAGCTGACATTGCCTGGGGGACTCTTCAGGAGTCAGCGAGGAGGATGATGTTTGGTAGACCTAGCTCAGAGGATAATTCTCTTTCTCCATTCATGTCTGAGAGGAACGCAGAACGCTTAGCTCTTGCTTTATGCAGAATGCGTGGAGCAGCTCTAAAAATAGGCCAAATGTTGAGTATTCAAGATGAATCTCTTTTACCTGCTCCTGTACGTGGAGACTATTTTAGTTTCGGATACGGTTATATATGTTTGTCTTCTTTATTTAAAAAGTTTGCCTTTATTTTTTATTAAAAATTACTCATAAAAAATTCTTCATTGATGCCATATTATTGCATTAACCTGTGGGTGGCTCCTATCACAGATCTTGGCAGCTTTGGAAATGGTTCGTCAGGGAGCGGATAAGATGCCTAGAAGCCAGCTAAATCAGGTTTTGGATGCTGAATTGGGTTCGAACTGGTCGTCAAAGTTAAGGAGTTTTGATTATGAGCCAATAGCTGCAGCAAGCATTGGTCAGGTGATTTGTTAAGATTGTCTACGTTTTTTACCTTATTATGAGATCATTTCATGCTCTAGTTGAGTTTACCTTGGCCAGGAAAGATAACTGATGCTGCATATGATTGCACATATCCTACTTCAGATTTTATATAACATCTGACTATCTCCAATCTGCTTCAGGTTCATCGCGCTGTCATGAAAGATGGCTTGCAGGTTGCCATGAAAATTCAGTATCCTGGAGTTGCTAACAGCATCGAAAGCGACATTGATAATGTTAAATTGCTATTAAAGTATACAAATTTGATACCTGAAAAACTTTTCCTGGACAATGCAATGAAGGTAATATGTCATGTCATCTTGATAGTTTTCAGTCGACTCTCAAGATTCCATTCCCTAATATTTATTGCCTCGTCCAAAATAATGATTCATTTTTTCCTGCGTATAATATCAAGAAAATTGATGTCTAGTTTCCAAGGAAATTACTAAATTAATTATGTTTTTTCCATGTGCCTACGTTGCCTGTCACACAACATTAATTACCTAGAAATTCATATTTGCTTAAGTAACTGATGCATGTCATTGTATTTGCGCGTTAGAAATGACTTGACATTCTCCTGGTTGTACTTGGTTGAGCAAATGCATGCAGATCATCAGTCTGTTTTCACAAATGATGCTCTACTACTAAGGCTTCAGTGCATATATTTCTTGTCATCATGCTTGGGGAGTAATAAAATGCATGTGTATGCTTGCTAGTCTCATTCCTCAGTCTTTGGCAGGTTGCAAAAGAAGAACTTTCTCGTGAATGTAATTATGAGTTGGAAGCTGGAAACCAAAAAAGGTTCCGTAGCTTGCTGAAAAACACAGAAGGTTTCTACGTTCCATTTGTCATAGATGAGTTATCGAGCAGAAGAGTTCTAACCACCGAACTGGTTCCTGGTATGTTCTCTCTTTCTGTGCAATTCAGGTCTGTGATGTATCCAGTGATGGTTTTTAGAGGTTTACTCTTGCTTAGTTTTATAGTGAAGGAAGGTCTTTAACAATTTACACTTGTATAACTAGTCTGTTATGCTTGGTGCCAGGAATTCAAGAAGAGTTATTTACTTACTAATGCTCTCTTTAGTTCTACGACAAAAGACTGTATTCTTCTTATGGAATTTTTGCAGAAATTTCATGAGTTACGATGGCCTTGACAATGTTCTGCTCCTCACTTGTTTTTATTGACTTCATGTTCACCTGGGTATTTTTTTCCTCTGTTCTTCACAGGGATTCCTATTGATAAAGTGGCTTTCTTGGATCAAGAGACTCGCAATTATGTCGGAAAAAAGTTGCTTGAACTTACTCTGATGGAGTTATTTGTCTTCCGTTTTATGCAGGCAAGCTCTTATATCATTTCTCTTGTTGCTGGTTAATTAATTCTCCTTTTGGCCTGTTTCTGAATTTTTGTACATAATTAATAAAGCAGTATATCCATGCTCAAGGTTATTCCCTTAACTGACCCTTGACATAGTGTATATCATATGCAAAACCAATGCCTCGATTTTCCAAGTTGAGTTATTGTATGAGTGTATTTGGTTTGCTCAGTGATATTCTCTTTGCCACCAGTTCGCTAGTTTTGCTGGTGCCTATGTTCTTCCAAAATGCCTTTTTCATTTTTTTGTGCTTTGTTTGTCTTCTTGTTTTACTGATGCAGACTGATCCAAATTGGAGCAACTTTTTATATGATGAAGCGGGAAATTCAATCAACCTTATTGACTTCGGAGCAGCTAGGGACTACACAAAACACTTCGTTGATGATTACTTAATGATGGTTATATTCCTTAACTTACATGTCCTTTTCTTAAAATGCCTAATCATTCATTCATCCTTTTGGATTTACGTTGCATGCAAAATGAACCTCGGTATCCCATGCTTGCTACGGCTCAAAGTTTAAGTTTGTGTGCGGTTCAAGATAACAGATGTTCAGCACATGTTTTTTCACCGCATGCCATGTGACTCTACAGTACTTATTCATAAAATAAAATTTTAACACAAACTTAAATCATTAAGCCAATAGCCTCCTGAATGTTTAGCTTAGGCAATGTTCTACATATGATACATTGGACTGTCTTATGTGTATGCTGAGAATTTTATGAATTATTCCATTAGGTTATTGCTTGTGGAAATCGTGACAGAGATTTAGTGATAGAGATGTCAAGGAGGCTCGGTTTTCTTACTGGAGAGGAAACAGATATGATGTTAGATGCCCATGTCCAGGCTGGCTTGGTCGTTGGAATGCCATTTTCCCGGAGTGGAGGCTATGATTTTGGATCAACCAATGTCACCGAAAGCATTACAAACCTCGGGGGTACAATGCTGAGGCACAGGCTGACTCCCCCTCCCGAAGAAGCATACAGTTTACACCGCAAGCTCTCGGGTGCTTTCCTCGCTTGCATCAAGCTCAAAGCTGTTGTTCCATGTAGAGAACTTCTGCTTGAAGTTTATGAACACCACGAATTTGATGAAGAAAGGGAGAAGAGAAGTTGGGTTTGATGGGGAGTAATGTGATATTATTATTGAGATGACTTTTTATGCAACAATTTTTTCAGCTGCTGATGCACATGCTGCCGCTTCCTCAAATAAATGAGGGTGAGCATCATGTATTCTTACTCACTCGAAAGTTTATATACTTTCATATTTGCATGCATTGAGAAGACCATTTGATGTCAACTAACTACATGATTGGACACGGAGTGAATTATATTTTCCATTTATTGTGTGTACCGGTTGAGGATTGTACTTTTGGATGGATCGGATGTGAAATTCCTTTTTGTTGTCTGGTGGAGACAGTGTATAGTACGATGATCCTTTGAAATTAATATTGGTCATATGGTTTGTATGCATCAGGTGGTTCTTCGCAATGAATGAGTGAGAGCATCTCTGTAAATTTATTGTGTCTTCTTCTTGAGGATAAAAAAACAGTGAATTATTTCTAGTTACCAACTGGTTGAAATAAACTAACTGTTTAGTTAAGAAGATTATCTGCTCTGCTGCCTTTACAAAGTGTGTCATCTTATGCAAACAACCCAAGGTGAGTCTCCCCTCTCTTCAAAACGAGTTCATTTCTAAGGTGTAGCATTTCTTGGTTACCATCAGCATCTTCACAGCTTCACTCAGGAGCTTATTTCCTATGAATGCCGCTGCTGCTTCCTCCTCCGTTCGCTTCTGTAGCTCTTCGTCTGTTATATCTCTCGTAGGCCAAATGACCACCAATGTCGGCCCTTCCATCACACCCCCAGAATCCAATAGCTCAAGCTTCTCCAAATACCACATCTTGAGCCTCAATGCTGGAATTTTAGTCCGGTTGGTTTGGGTTTCATCTAATTTTCTCACTTCTTGCAGCATTTCCTTGTTCAACGACAGCCTCCCTTGATCGCTATCATCTGAAACAACGAGCTTCTCTATACTTTTATAATTCCTCGCCGTTTCTTCCACCAAAAAATGTCTAGCAGAAGCTGCCATCAAGCACGATATCGTCCACACGATTCTTAATTTCATCTCTTCCTCGCTCATACCGCGTGTCTCTCCATCAAATCCCATTGATTTCTCCTCCCATCTCCGCCACGAATTCGCACCAAGAACCACGCAACTCCGAAGCTCCCTTCCAAACTCTGCCTTCCACTTTAAGAATGTCGCAGGAGAATCTCCCGTAGAACTATGGGTTTCATTGCAGGGCAACCGGAGATGAAGCCCCTTGATTTCTGCGAAAGGATTCAACGCTTCCCTTGGCACGTAATAACAAGGTTCATCCAAGCAATTTCCCTCGTTCACGGACTTGAATTTCATCATCCTAGAGATAAAGTACAAGGGCTTCAACAGCGCGTTAATCACCAGATCCTTAAAGGAAGTCGTGGGCGGTTCCAGTTGAGGTTTCCTCCGAGGAATAGGAAGAGAAACCTCATCCACCTGCGACGAAATCGACCGGAACCGCCTACAAACCGACATAGAAAGGCAGAGCGACTTGACATCGCTCACCTTCCTGAAAATCAAAAGCGCAAGCTCGTCAGGCAAACGGTCAAAGAAATCATCTTGTTTTTCAAGAAAAGCCATTTGGGAGATTGCAACCCGGCAAAAGGAATGATTGATATATATGGTTGAAGATGAATAACGGTGAACACGGAAGATGCGTTATGGTACAGAGGGAGAGAGAGAAACACGGTGACGCGTTTAGTTTAGAGTTTAGACGAGGGGTGAGGCGGGTTGACTCCGGCGGGGCAAATAAGTTTCAATTTTCGGCCCAGGCCCACTAATGCCAAAAATATCGGGGACTAATAACATTTTTTTGACCCTGACAAAATAGTTACTGACACTGCTTCTAATGTAAAAAAAACTCCACAGTAATCGTCTTTTATTCTCAATTTCCTTTCGATTGGAGGTACCCCTACCAGCAACTGTCGGAAATAAAATCAAATCTCACCGCTGCAACTGTAGTCTGCAACAGCAACAAATCACAGATTCAGATCATGAATCCTGCTTCCTCACTTTCATTTCCTTCTTCTCATCTCAAACAAAATAACTAGATTTCCGAACCTATCAACCCATCCGTTGAAATTGTCGTTGGGAGATGGTGCCATCTACTCTGTCCAGACTAGAAAAAATCAGAGACCATGTTTCACCCCCGTACTCTGAGTTGAAGGTATGGTAATTCTTGGGTCAGAATTCAAGCGCTTTAGGAGTTTTTTCTTGTTTGATCGAGTATGTTTTGTGGTGTTCGCTTGATTACTACTAACGCCTTCAGGATGAGAGGATAATCAAAATATCCCCAGAAGTCTCAGAAGCTTTGGCTATGGGGGAACCGGTGGTAGCACTCGAATCCACTATCATTACTCATGGTATGTTTTCCTCTTATTTGGATCGTCGCAGTTTATTACAGTGAGATTCTGATTGTGGCAAACCATTCCTTTACATTTGCTCTTCTGTTCGATGCCTGGGAATTCATTTTTTTTTCTTTGTTTTTAACACCATTTCTTGGATTCTTGTTGTTAATGATACATTTGGATTGTCATCACACATAATAAAAAACTGATTCGTCGAATAAAATAATGAATATCGCTGTGACTTTTTTTCTTTCATGACTCAGGGATGCCATATCCTCAGAATCTTGCGACATCAAAGCAGGTGGAGGCAATAGTAAGAAAGAATGGGGCTGTTCCGGCCACTATTTCTATTTTGGATGGTGTCCCATGCGTAGGTAACCTACCCATATGCAAATAATAGCATGGATACATAGAGCAATTTTTTAATGTTATATTATGATATTAAGGACTGTCGCCTGAAGAACTTATGAGTTTGGCAATTATGGGGAATAAAGCTCGGAAGACAGCACGCAGAGACATTGCACATGTTGTGAGTCACTAGTGATAGCGTGTCCTTGTGTGGCCAATTTTTAATACCGATCTTAATTTTGTTTTTTTCTTTTGTCAATTTCATCAAATTGACAAGTTTACTTCAAGTGTTTGATGATTTGTAATAATATCCTGTGGCATTGTAGTCTCAAAGTTAGCTTTATCCTCACAATCTAGGAGTTTAAATCTTACAACGAGCAAAATTTTCCAGGTAGCTTCTAAACAAACTGGTGCAACAACAGTCTCTGCTACAATGTTCTTTGCTTCCAAGGTTATTTTGTATCCTGAGATTTTATATATGCTACCTTCCTTATTCCTTTGCTGCAGGTTGGCATCCATATCTTGGCCACCGGGGGTATTGGTGGCGTTCATAGGCATGGAGAGAGCAGTAAGTAGTTACTTGATGATTTTTATTTGGTCATCTATCCGCATATTGAAGTAGTATTTTGTTTAGTTTTTTCTGTTAACATGAAGAATCTGGTTATTTGTCAATTTCTGAGTTGGGATGTTCAGTTTACATCTTGTTTCCTGAGTCCCAAATAGTTATAATAACTTTGTAATAGCAATGGATGAGTAGTTATTTGATTCCGCATATTGAAGTAATATTTTGTTTAGTTTTGTCTGTTCATATGAAGAATCTGGTTATTTGTCAATTTCTGAGTTGGGCTGTTTGGTTTACATCTTGTTTCCTGAGTCCCAAATAGTTAAAATAACTTTGTAACAGCAATGGATGTTTCATCTGATTTGGTGGAGCTGGGGAGGACGGCTGTTGCAGTAGTTTCTGCGGGTGTGAAGTCAATTTTGGATATTCCAAGAACCCTTGAGTATTTGGTAACCACACCTTTGATCCTGATCACATATCATTCGTGGGAATGTGCAGTTATTGCCCATTATTTTTATTATTATTATTATTATTTGGCACAGGAAACTCAAGGAGTATGTGTTGCTGCATATCAGACTAACGAGTTTCCTGCTTTCTTTACCGGAAAAAGTGGCTGCTATGTAACTTCATTTTATGTTACAATTAATCAGTTTATAATTCTATCATCCAATATCATTAACACACATCTCTTCTGTCATTTGTTTTTTTGTGTGTACTCAGGCTCCTACTCGGGTTGATTCACCTGAGGAATGTGCTCGTCTAATAGGTGTGTTGAAGTTTGTGATAAATGATTGTGCTGATTTGATCCTCCCCTCCCAAACAATGCAGACATGAACGTGAATCTTGGCCTGATGTGTGGAATTCTCATAGCAGTCCCTATCCCAAGTGAGCATTCTGCATCCGGAAACACCATTGAATCTGCGATTAAGGAAGCTCTCAAGGATGCGCGGTAATCCCATCCCCACAATTTCCTGTACTTGAATGGATGTTAGTCGTGGTAATAATAAACTGTTGGGACAGGGAACAGAAGGTGATGGGGAGCGCAGAAACTCCATTTTTGCTTGCTAGAGTAAATGAGCTGAGTGGAGGAACATCACTTGCTGCCAGTATCCATAATATTTCATCTAAATATTAAATAATGATGTTCTTTGAGCAAATCGCATTATTTGATCTTCTTTAACTAACTCCATGTTAGACATTGCTCTCGTTAAGAATAACGCAAGGGTTGCTTCACAGATAGCAGTCTCCCTCTCCCAGCTACGGAAAAATGAAGGAAGCAGGTGGCAGATTGTTGGCATAATTAATCAACATCAATCTAATCTAATCTAATCTAATCTAATCTAATCTAATCTAATGTTCCATTTTATCCTCTTGGTGCAGGATATGAATTCAGATAACAAAAACAAGCTACTCCCCTGGATTTAGAGGTGGCCAACCATACCTGTCTTCGGTTTTTGAGATTCTCTTGTCTTTATAAGGGGAGCAAAAGTATGACGTGGATTTATATAATTGTCCAACTATCCTCATTTTTTTTAAAGATTTTAAAATGATTATTTTTGTTTTTATCATTAGTTTAATAAAAACTTTTAAAATATGAAATATAATAATGAGGATTAGGTTGGTCTTTGATCCATGAGTTTAGATCAACAATTAACCTAATTATAAAGTTAGGTTGGTCTTTTTAGATACGGATTTGCCACGTTGCATGCAGACTTGGTCCACGCGGCTGGGGTGCGCTGCGCTTTCAAACTCAGATTGGGGTTGAATGCAATGGCAATGGCAATGGCATTGTCATGTGATCTGGAATCATTTTCCATTTGTATGCATTCATTTCCCAGTACTCAATTGGGGTTGCGCATTTAACTCTCACAACTACCCCACCTTACTCCTTATCCCGGTTAGGTGCTACATTTCCACTAAAACTTTAATTAATCCAAAAATATGAAGCCCATCTAATCATACCAGTACCATTGTTAGTTAGGTGTAGTTTGGTTTATAAATGACGCCTCTCCTCTCCTTCTCACTTCCTACAGCACTGAGAAATCCAAATGGAGATCGAGGTCCCAACTCTCCACAGTGACATCTCCGGCGCCTGTTTGGCCTGGCAGGATTTGACCGCCGTGCTCCCTAACTTCGGTAACCGGCCAACCAGGAGACTCATCAATGGACTTACTGGATACGCTCTACCTGGGAGGATCATGGCCGTCATGGGCCCTTCCGGCTCCGGCAAGTCCACCTTCTTAGATTCTTTAGCAGGTCACTCTCTCGCTTCTTTTACATCTTGCATGCAAAAACCATTTCTGCTTCGCCGGTAACAAATACAGTATTTCATTCCAAGTATCCATCGGTAGTCTAGTCCAAGAATTAACTCACTTGCTGGTCCCAACCCAAAAATACCAATCTGAATCTAAATATTAAAACCTTGATAATGATGGTGCCTAAGAGCAGTGTATGAATTTATCATTTTACCGGAAAGAAGCATGTGCTTGTTTCAAATAAAATTTCAGATATGGATGGGTAGCTTATTCTCTTTTGAATTCTGTACTGGTATCTATCTAGATGTTAGGTGAAAGGGTTATTAATGCGCGCATGTGGTCTGGTCTGGTCTGGTCTGGTCTGTAACTCTTGGGTTAGTGACTTGCAGGAAGGCTGTCCGCAAATGTCGTCTTGTCAGGCACCATTATTCTCAATGGAAGGAAAAGAACACTCAACCACACCATCGCCGTATGTAAATTGTAAATTGTAAATTGTAAAGTGTAAATGTAACCTTTTCTTTTCGACACACATACCAATTTCTTATATTTGATCTCCACTGCCTGCAGGCATACGTCACTCAAGAATCTGGATTCTTGGGGACCCTTACTGTCAAAGAAACACTCACATACTCGGCAATGCTGCGGCTGCCGAGTGGAACAACCAGGAAGGAGGTTGATATGATTGTGGAGAGAACGATATCTGAGATGGGATTAGAAGACTGTTCTAATACCATAATTGGACATTGGCAGTTAAGAGGGATAAGCGGTGGTGAAAGGAAGAGATTGAGCATCGGTTTGGAGATTCTAACACAACCTAGTCTACTCCTTCTTGATGAACCAACCTCTGGTCTCGACAGTGCATCAGCTTTCTTCGTTGCACAGACTCTTAGAAGCCTTGCACTAAGTGGTAGAACTATCATCTCCTCCATTCATCAGCCTAGCGGTGAAGTTTTCGCTTTGTTTCATCATCTTCTCCTTCTCTCTAATGGAGAGACTGTCTACTTTGGGGAGGCTGAAAAGGCTGTAGAGGTAATAACTACTCTGCATTCTACAGTCTACACCCATGAATTCTAAAATGGGTTTTCGCAGCTGTTTGCAGAGGCAGGTTTTCCATGTCCAACTAGAAGGAACCCATCCGACCATTTTCTGCGTTGCACCAATGCCGACTTTGATAATGTAAATATAACTTTGACAGGCTCCTTGAGACTAAAAGTAAGTAGTCTCATTTGCAATGATGATTCATTTATACTCTCAACTCTTTCGGACAACCAGGACTGTGCAGTTACAACCTCGGATTTACCAACCACAGAAATAAGAGCAAGGCTTATTCAGAGGTACCAGGCCTCAAAGTATGCACCAAGGGTGATAGCTAGGACACGAGAATTATCTACTGTTGTGAGTATTTCTAATAACGTACATGCTACTGCTTCATTCCCTAAAAAAATTTGAAACTTTCAGGGAAGCACGTCAGGATTTGAGGAGATTAAAGGGAGCCAGGCAACATGGTTGAAGCAGCTTACGACTTTGACAAGGCGATCTTTTGTGAACATGAATAGGGATTTTGGTTACTACTGGTTAAGGATAATAGTGTTCATAGGTGTGTCTGTGAGTGCTGGTTCTGTTTTCTACAAGGTTGGAGAAGATATGGCGACTAGTTCAATCCTACCTAGAGGAGCTTGTGGAGGGTATGTATCTGGTTTCATGGTGTTCATGACCATAGGAGGATTCCCATCATTCATAGAAGAAATGAAGGTGAATAGATTATTTACTAGTGTTTTTGACAAACTCAGCTGAGCTGTTGATTTGTGTTTAGGTATTCACCAAAGAGAGGCAGAATGGGCATTATGGGGTAGTAGCCTACCTGCTGTCGAACTTGCTGTCATCTTTTCCTTTCTTGGCTGTGATGGCGACTTCTACAGGAGTAATTACTTATTACATGGTGAAGTATCACTCTGGATTCACTCACTTCGTATACGTAGTGATGGACCTCTATCTGTCCTTGGCTGTGATTGAGAGCTGCATGATGGCTATTGCAGCTTTCGTTCCCAATTTCTTGATGTGTGTCATGGCTGGGGCTGGTTTTGTGGTAAGAACAAGTTAGGTAGCAACCAAGGAATTGATTACTAAGATTGGTGATATTTGGATGCAGGGTCTTATGATAGCTACTGCTGGTTACTTCCGTCGTTTCTTGGATCTTCCAAAGATCTTCTGGAGATACCCGGTTTACTACGTCAACTACATGTCATGGGCACTACAGGTACAATCACTAAACTTAAAACCTAGAGGAGGTTGATTTGTGATGTATTATATTGTGTAGGGTGCGTTCAAAAACGAAATGATTGGTCTGGAGTTTGAGTCACTTATACAAGGACAGGCAAAGATTCCTGGTGAAAGGATACTGACATCGATATTAGGGGTTCCAATAAGTCACTCAAAATGGTGGGATTTAGCAGTTATAGCAGCAATCATGGTAGCTTACAGATTACTCTTCTTGTGTGCACTCAAGTTCAAGGAAAGAGCTATTCCCATCTACAGAAGTTGTTATGCAAAGACAACTCTTCATCAGTTGAAGAAGAGAGCTTCTTTCAGAAGAACACCAACACCAACACAAGATTTCCCATCAAAGAGACATCAAGTTGTGCATTCATTGGCATCTCAAGAGGGCTTGAACTCTCCATTACACTCATAGCTGCCCTGCCCTGCCCTGCTATCTTCAACTCTTATTACAAACAAGAGAAAGAAAAAGCTAACGAATTCCCCTACAAAAGCAAGTTGAACACAATTGCAATCATACTCAAGACACAATCGTTTACCCTAATTTCAATTTGTTCATCAGTATCAATTTCTGGTTGAGCAATTTGGAACAAGATACAAAAAACAAACCTAACTGCAATCGCCTATACTCTAGGGATGGAAGAATAAAATTTGACTGGATTCTCCATTGATTTCCAACTTTTCGATGATCCCGATCGGTGGGACAAGGAGGCTTGCCGTCGTAATAGAAAAATTATATTCGGTTTCCTTGGGAGTTGTGTATGATCCTTCCCAGCCCAAAATGGTAAACCTCTCATGCGCAGATGTCCGTCCACATTGAGTTTGTTATGAGTATGACAAAGGCCTATAAAAGTTAAAACCTCGTATTATTTCAATTTCAACTCACTAATAAATTTAAATATAATATGCATTACAAGTACAACAAATATTATTAACATTAGAAAAGAAGTATCTAGACTAGAGGCTGAGATTGGGGCGGAAGTGGGGGTCGTGGACGAAGGGTCTGGTGAACTGATCGACGCAGGCCATGCGTATTCTTTCGGGAGTGGCAGGAGTATCAAGAGGAAACCACTCATTAACTCCTTCTTCACATCTTGCACTCATTATAGCGTCCTTTATCGCAAACAGCACACAAGCAGCCAAGAAAAATGGTGGCTCTCCCACAGCTTTACTCGAGTGTATGGCCATTGGGTTTGGAGCATCCTGTCATTTATATACACATATCACCCACCCATTTCTCCTATTACTTATAACCAACCATATACATTTATATACCTTCAGGAGTGAGACTCTAAATTTGAAAGGGATGTCGTTAATGGAAGGGATTTTGTAAGTACCAGGTCCACAAGTGTATAGACCACCTGGTGCAATCCATCTATGACCAGGATCCCCCCATTTCAGCTCTTCCAGTGCTACCCAACCCATACCTTGAACGAATGCACCTTCAATCTGTCCTATGTCTATTGCCGGGTTCAGAGAAAAACCAACATCCATCATCATCTCTGCTTCTCTTGTGTGGAAGTCTCCTGTCAATGTATCAATCTCCACTTCAGCAAATGCAGCTCCATTAGTGAAGTACCTGAAGGGAATCCCTTTTCCAGAGTTCCAATCAAACCCTATATCCGGTGTAATGTAAAATCCATGAGCACAAAGGTCTATCCTCTCCATGTAGCATGCATTAGCTAACTGAAATTGAGAAACATACAAGTTTAACAACGAAACACTTCAACACAGAAAATTATGATTACCTCCGCAAATGACCCCAAATTATGCTTCCTTGCAATGGGTTCCATCCTTGTTTTTATTTGATGACATGCATCCAAAACTGCTGCTCCATATAAGTCTGAACTTGCAGAAGCTGCTGTTGGAGAAGCATTTGGAATCTGCAACACCATCCACAATTAAAACTGTAATAATATTATCAAAAGCCTGAAATTATCTTCACCTTGTCGGTACTCGTCTCTGATATAAACACTGAGCTGAGTGGGATGTTGAAGCAAGAAGCAGCAACCTGCGCAACTTTTGTATGCAAACCTTGCCCCATTTCGACACCGCCATGTGTGACCAACACAGTTCCATCAGTGTAGACGTGTACTAGGGCACCTGCCTGAAACCATTAACAATATGGAACAATTCAGGAGAAAGATTTTGCAAATAACTCCATGGTTCATCAAAATTTTACAAATTAAAGATTTTGGAAAGCCATGATGAGGAGAAACCTGATTCATAAATTTAGCAGTAAAAGAGATGCCAAATTTTGTAGGGACAATGGCAATCCCACGCTTCCTCCAACGGTTTTCACGGTTGAAACAGTCCACTTCTTTTCGAGCAGCCGAAAAGTCACAAGAAGCTTTCAGTTCGTTCCATAGTCTATCCAAGGTGAAGTGCTTGATTTGTTGGCCATAATGTAGCATTGAACCTTCCTTCTGAAAGTTGATTTCCTGGTGTTTGGGAGGAGGAAATAACATATTAAAAATGTAAAGAGTTCAGATTTTCATGATGTTAGTTTGCATATATGAAAACCACCATGAAAAAATCTTACTCTAATTTCTTCAGGACTTTTTTTGACTTCCATGGATATTCTTTGAATCCAATTTTCAGCAATTAGCATACCTTGCGGGCCACCAAATCCTCGAAATGCAGTATTACTGGGCAAATTAGTGAAGCAAACCTTTCCCTTGATTCTCATATTAGGAATTTCATAGACATTATCAGAATGGAAGATGGCACGTTCAAGCACGGCTAACGAAAGGTCAAGAGAATTTCCCCCATTGTTATAGATCTCAAGATCCAAAGCCATCACTTTTCCAGCCTTAGTAAAACCAACCTGAAAGTTAACTTTTCATTATGAAGTTTCATCCCCCAGCAAAACACTGTAAACAGTTTTTCACGAAACCACAGCTCATATTTACAAGCGTGGGGTATCAGAACTACCTTGTACTTTCCAAGAAAGCTATGCCGTTGTCCAGTTATCATCATATCTACATCTCTGTCTAAAGTTAACTTTACAGGACAATTCAATAGATATGAGGGAACTGCGGCACTAGCAGCCAGGAAAGCAGACCTGGTTTCTTTTCCTCCGAATCCTCCACCAATTCTTTTAGTCTTGCAGACCACTTTTGACATTGGAAGACCAAGAACATGAGCTACATATTTTTGGTGCTTTTGCGGGGCCTGGTTTAAAATAAGCAAAGTGCATGAAATACGGAAAGACAACAAGCAAATAATCTAGCTACCGGATAAGCACGCAAAATCTTAAATTCATAGACATTTTTATAGAAAATAAGAAAACCCCTAATCTTTATTCACTCTGAAAATATCAAAATAAAAACTGGTAAAACAAGGAAATCATATGGTTTAGGAGATTGAACATACTAAAAATGGGTTTAAAATAGATTCACAATGATATGTTAGATAGTGAAAATTGAGTCACTGTATTCTGAATATCACAGGTTAGCATGCATACTTGAGTGGAGGAAATCATATGGACTTCATTTCCGCCATCAGAAGTCCATATAAAAGTGGCTTGAGGCTCCAGGTAAAAGTGCTCCTGACCACCAACCTGAACCTCTCCCTCTATTATTTGATCACATTGATCCGATAAAAAACAACTATCAACATCCCCTTTGCTTATATTTTTTTCTGTGTTAGGGTGGAAACTATTTGACTCTATAGCATCTTTGATGGTTAGGACTGCTGGAAGTTCCTCATACTCAATGCAGACATTTCGAGCAGCACGCTTTGCATTCTCATGTGTATCACTAACAACCACCCCGATAACCTGCAAGTAGTGGAAACCAGTGACTTCGTGAATTACAACAAGCTTAAAATAAAAAATGAAAGAGAAAAGCGACATTGTGATTGACCAAAAAAAATGTGCAGAAAATAAAGGGTTCTATTTTTTGGTTAATAAGAAGTCTTGATCTCTTCCTAGTTAATTATGCTATTCAACCAAAAATGCATGGAAAACTCTGCCGTATAAGACAACATGCCAAATCCTTGACGGGTGACAAAATTTACCTGTCCAACACACGTAACGATTTCTGTAGCAAAAAGTTCCTCATCTGAAACAATTGGACCAATCCAATTATCTCCTGGTACATGCCTCGCATAAAATATTCCAGCAAACCCAGGAGTCAATTTTGCTTCCTCGTCATTGATCGAGAGCACACGAGCATGAGGCTTTTTACTTAAAATCAGGGCAGCATGTAACCCATTAGGAGGCATGGAAATATCATCGGTATACTCAGCCTCACCTGTGACCTAGCATCAGCCAAAATTCATAGAAGCATGTCTTCGTATTATTCAAAATAAAATCTTATTATAGCACATGAAATGCAAAACTTTGTGAGAAAATAAATTCATCCAGAAGAGATGCACCTGAAGTTTTGATGAAAGATGAGCTTCTGGTGTTCCAACTGCACTTCCTTGTTTCACAATTTCATAATCCTGATTTCCCTGAACTGAAGGGCGATGAAATGAATTTGTTGCTGAAAGATGAGATTTTGGTACTGCACATAACCTTCCCTCCATTTGGCCACAAATCCACAAGAAAAACTTGAAGAAAAAACTAAGGATCAAGGACCTTCGAAACTCTACCATCCCACCAGGTGCATTTTCCTTTAGTATAATGTCTTTTATTAGTACCTTCAATGCACCTTCTAACAGGTCTTTATCCCACACTTTCCCTATCAGAAATTCCTTTGTCTTTTTTGCAAAAATAGAATATGGAGCAACTCCACCATAAAAAATAGATGCATCAGAAACAATCCATTTGTTATCCATCTCTTCAAGATGAACACGCATTCCAGCATTCACAAGTGCAATATCATCATCTCTCCGATGAGCTTGCTTAAATTCTTTTATAAACTCAAAAGGTTGGCACCAAGGTAGAAATACTGAAAGAAGGATCTCATTACTCGCAAGATCCACTTTACGATAGCCTAGAAAAAACTTATCAGCTGGACATATCCTTGTTTTTCCTTCATGGTCAGAAATTTGAAACTTTGCTCCAGCAGCCATCCATAGAGGGTTCAGATCAGATATAGGACTTGCTGTGCATATGTTCCCTCCAACAGAAGCAACATTTCTTATTTGTGTCCCAGCAAACCATTTTAATTGTTCTAGTATAGCTCTACATGAAGAAGTCTGAGAAGATTGACGTTCAGCAATAACAATTTTTAGTAGACTTTCAAGAAGTGAAAGCTTAACTGCCGCTCCAATCTCCAATCCTTCATCTTTACAAGTTAGCACATTGAGTTCTGGAACCTGACTTACATGGATAAGAACAGGGAAGTGAAAGTTTTTTAACCTTGTCTCAATACCCACTTCAGTGTTACCAACAACTAATTTTGCATTAGGATATCTGGCCTTCATGTCCAACACATCTTGAAGATTTAAAGGCCGAAACCACTTAAGGCCATTAGAGCCGCTCAAAGATAAGCTGGTTGTTTTTCTCAGTCGAAGTTCAGGAGGGAAAATGAGCTCTTTCTCAACATATACAGCACCATCTACATCACTGTATGAGATTTGCTTGAATCTATCATCAGTGCAAATGCCTCTGTAAATTGTGGCATTCTCGCCTTTCAAATTCTGTCCACAGGAACATGGTTTACCAGTTGAGGGGCAAACAAACTCACCTTCCAAGGGAGTTGATGAGCCATTTACGTACAAAGAATCATTTCTTCTTGCAAATACACTAAATGCATCAACTATGGGTCTGTAACCTGTGCATCGACATAGGTTACCTGCAAGGTTCTCTTCAATTTCTTGTATCGACGGTGGTTTTTTGGAAGACCTCAGTAAAGCATACATCGACATAATAAAACCAGGAGTACAAAAACCACATTGAGATCCATGAGACACCGCCAAGGATTCCTACAGTGTATTACAAATGTCTCAGGATATAAATGATGAGATTACAGAACTACATGAGCCATAATTCCATTTATCCTTTTTACAGGGCAATGGCTCAGGCTTCACCAGAAAATTTAATTATACCGCAGGTGACCAAACTGAGTATGATGGTACATCCTTTATAAGCAGTCCAATATCCTTAAAATTTTAAAGCATTAAATAAAAAATGCAGCTGTTTAAAATTTGCAAAGTTCGGGGATAAATAAACTGAACTACATTTTGAAATAAACATTGAATGATTATTCAGAATTTCAAATTGTTATAATAGAAGCAAAAAACAGTGAAACTGATAGCACACCTGGATTGGGTGTAAACCATATTTACGATTGCCAATGCCCTCTACCGTAATCACATGCATTCCTTCCAAGGAATATAGTGGGGCCAAACATGCATTAACAGAATTATGCCTGCAAAAAATATGAGCCGGAGATGAGCGCTACTCCACTTCTTTTGGCATGACCAATTATTTGAAGAGGTGTGAACTCATGGTGCAAATTCACGCTATATGATGGAAAGTGATACGCCAACGAAAAGTATGCAGGTAAGGAATTGTGTGCATGAAAAACTAAAAAAATGCGAGTAATCATGTCATTTAGTACTCAACATGATTACAGAATAGCTTGCTGAATATCCAAATTCAGATAACACAAAATAAGTACCCATTGTGCTTTAAATTAAGATGGTTTTCATAACTCACAAACATTTCTTCAGAGTTTGGTCAAAATAAGAAACCATGACAGTGCACGCTCCACACCCTCCTTCACCACATCCAAGTTTTGTCCCAGTAAGGCCTATATCTGAATGATGAATGTAACAGTCATTTTGTAGCAGCTAGAGGTTATTTCAAGCAAAATTGAAAGCTTATTTCAATTATAAAAGAGAAAATTTGATGTAGGAATTAACTTCATCATAGGTTGATGGGATTGCCTAGGAATGAATAACCAATCTATTGTTGACGAAACTGTAACTCTAGTAGAAATTTGATTGATACCACACTGGATGAAGTAACAAGTCAACTGAGTCATGCAACAAGAAACTATTTCTTTAGCTAACTATTCAAGTATATAATATTCACACAACACTGTCCCACCATAGACAAAAAAGGAAAAATTATTTCAGAAAATAAGGAAATTCTTCATGTCATGGATATTCACCTCTGAGATACTCAAGAAGAGTGACGTGGGCTAACCCATCAGGCAAGACACGACGGACCCCATTAACATAAACAATCGGTTCCACAGACCGTAATTCATTAGTCATCAGATCTTGATTCTCTGCCTTCAAAGATGAAATTTTCTTCTGTGTGAACTATGAAGATCCAATATCCAGATATCACAGTAATTAAGCAGTAATCGCCTTTGTCTTATAAAAGGATATCAACATATCCAATCTCTGATTATCCCAAAAATAAGTTAGAGTAGAAGAAGAGAATATAAAAGCACAGTAGACAAGGAGAAGACGTATAAGGAAACAACTCTGAGTGTTGCCGACTCAACGCTTCGATATCTGACGGGGACAACTTCGATGGACTATTTTCTTATGAAAAGTGGATAAATAAATAAAAAGGCGGAGATCGGTGGACATTGATCAAACCTATCTATTTTAAAGCTAGAGGCCGACGGTTGAGATTAGTGACTACCAGCATTTCAATCTGCACAGCCTGGGTTCCATGCCACGAAAAGCAATTAGAAAGCTACTCGTGCACAAAAGAATTCGCAACTAGTCGTCTTCATCCCCAGTCAGGTAACAGTTATCTTATTTTGAAAACAGGAAAAATAGCAATCCATTCTCAGGGTCTTTTATTGTGTTTGACCATTTAGGATTTTACAGGTTCAAAGCAAAATATTGAATAAATGAAGAATTGAAGATAGGTTTTTAAACTTAGCTTTTCAACCCAACCTAATAAAAAAAGAAAGGAATCTTGTTGATAATGTTTCAAATTTCTTTATTATACTTTATGAACAAATTAGATTAATTCACTATTGAATAAATAAACGATCTCAGTGCACTCACACAATTTTTAACAAAACCAATTATAATTGAGATTCAAGTCCCATATTTTTCACATTCACATCAAATCGTGCTCCTCATTTTCACCTCATCTGCAACAAAGCTCCATTTCATACTTTATGACCCACAGGTATAGCAGCTCCCATCGATAGAAATATCAATTGTGACATCACGATCTACAAAGTATGTCAAATCGTTTTTGGTAAACAATTCTCTTAGTGATTCAGATAATTAAATGCTAAAAAAAGTAGTTAGTTGTGAGGGTTGATCCTTTTCTAAACCTGGATATGCAATAAATATGAAGGATTTAGTGGTGAAAAGAGGAAGCTTTGTTTGGGTTTGCCATTGCCTTGTATCTTCTATGGCCTCATCTTCACAATCTCTTCTTTATCAGCACCCAACTTGTTGGCAGCTAAACCAGCTTGGAAGAAGCTCTTAACAGCACCTTCAATGTACTTATTCCCTTCCTTAACACTCATGTCCTTCCCAAATTTCCCCCCTTCAGAATCTCCTCTCAAAACAGCAGCAAGCTGAATCAGCTCATGCTGAAACTCACTCACTCTCGCATCTTCTTTCGCTTCTCCCTCTCTGATCTTAACTGGAACAGGGAGTTTCTCTGTGCCATCCCACACAAAAGTCAACAAATGCTCAAACACCAAAGATGGACAACTACTACACTACCTGGACAATCTGTTCTTAGAGTGTTGAAAATGGTGTGGAAGGTGCCCGCCCAGGCCTCCCTCTTGGTCAGAGGAGGAGAAGAGAGAGCGAATATCTTCCTTACCGTAGCTGGGATTGACGAGTGTTCGTATTCCGACGTCGAAGTCGGCGAGCCATTGGGTCCGTGAACAACTGCAGACAAGAATGACAGCCTAATTCACACACTCAACCTCATCCCAAATGTGAACAGATTAGAAAAAATGCATTTATGAGCACTAAATTGGTTAAGTAAGAAATTACCTGTGCCTTTGACGATCCAGGGAGAGACAGCGATTGTGGGAACCCTGACGCCCAACCTGTCGAATTTGAAAAAGAAGGGTTCAGGTCCAATGACGTCGTCTGGGTTAGGGACGCCTTTGTTCGGAGTGGCCACGTGGTCGTAGAAACCTCCATGCTCGTCGTAGGTGATAAGAAGCAAGGTGTTGTTCCAGTGCGGGCTGGCCCTCAATATCTCGTACACCTCTTTCACAAACATTTGTCCCTCATACACATCGTGAGAAGGGTGGTCGTCGTTTGCCGGCTCCGATTTAGAGTCCATGTATCGCTGTTCTATCACCACGTACGACGGGAGTTTCCCCTTCATTGCGTCCTTCCTGAAAGAGGAACCGTAAGAGTGAAATTTCAAGATGTATTTCAACTTCCTCAGATTCCGGTAGAATAGAGTCGCCGGAATATTTTGATAGTATATTCCAAAGGATATCCCGGCAGCGTCGAGGTCGTCGAAAATTGTGCGTTGCGGATAGCCCATGGCCAGCTGAATCGCGATGTTGGCGGTGGAGCCGTGGGAAGTGCCGGAGTGAACATAGAGACGATTCGGTTGCGTCGAAGCTGGTACCGAAGCGAACCATCGGTCGAAAACGGCGAATTCCGATACCAATGCCGAATAGACCGCAACCTGCGATTTCCGATTCTAAATAAAAGCAGTAATAAAAAAGTAGAGAAAAGAAAAAGAACCTTGTCTGGAATAAAGCCATTCATGACGCTCTGAGGCATTTTTGGATCCATTGAAAAGGCCTGCTGAGCAAAACCAGTCATGGGTGGAGGAGATGCAGATGTATCACCATCGTTAGATCCGAAAATCTGCTCACGAATGGCCTGAAAAGAGTGTCCTGGATCAGGATCAACAAAGTGTGCTTGATCCCCAAAAAGGAATCGAGTAGATTGAGGATTTGAGGAATTGATAAAATTGGATTCAGAACCATCGACGCCATTGATCTCAGGGTTGAGCTTCTTCATCCAGCCCAGCATGTGATCAAATGAACGATTCTCCATTACCAATACCACCACCGTCTTGATTGGGCTGGCCGCATTAGAGTAGCAAAGGCATAGCCAGATGAGGAGGAGTGCCGGCGCTGCGGTGGTCGTCATTGAGAAAAACTAGTCGTTTGAGATGAATTGAGTGGGTGAGGGGTCACGCTTTATTTATATTATATATATTTGTCCATCCAAACCAAACCAGAACCAAAATCCAAATAAATAAATAAAAAGGAGAAGCTGAAAATCATCCTACACATGGCATAGGATAAGATAATTGAGACTTGAGCGGTAGGTTAGAGGCTCAAGTGAGAAGTTGAGTTGAGCAGAAACAGTTCCAGGCAGCTATGTCTTGATGGGTTGTAAGTTTTCGAATCCCACCATAAAACCCGTTTCCTTCATTTCCTTCCTCCAGGTGCTCTCTCCTGTTGATGCCATGTTCTTCTCCACCGTGATCCCATGCTGTAATGCTTGAACTCTACTATCACACTATCTGCAACACTAGCCATCATTCAAAACCACCAACAATACAATACAAACGAAATGGGAGCACCATTGTCGCCACATCTGCACTCAATCTCCCCATCGCAACATTCCAAGTGACCCACCATGCCATACCACCATCCTGAACAAATACAAATACAAATACAACCTCAAGGCTCTAACTACGACTACTACTCTCATTGCTTTAGGAAACGAAATAAATACCATAAGGGAACTCATTGCTTCTTTTCCATTGGATTTCAATGTGATCACCAGGTTGCAATTCGCTCAAACACTCCGATATATGAACCTCATGGGGACAAGTATCAACAGGGGAACATCTAATTCTCTCCCATCTCACCCCTGTCTCAATACAGTCTGCCAGGTATCTGCTCATCCATCAACCTCATCTTATTACCAACTCCCAAACTTTCAACTTGGGAAAATATGTTTAAACACTCACCTGGCATGGAAGCTGTCCCTTCCCTGCTCATATCTAACCTCAGCATCATAACATGATAACAAACCCAGCATGACCATTCTACAAGTTCATCAAAAAATAACATTCAACAACCAAACACTCAAAAATTTAAGGTAAACGATAACATGATTTTCGTATACCTCGCGGTTATACACTTGAGCAGGAAACCAAAACTTGCCAGACTCAAGAGCTACATACAGAGACATGATTGAATAACCAACATGGGAGAGTTTCTTCTTCTTTGTAATCCATAAAAGAGGCCAAAGCTTGTTAAACAAGCCTTTCAAATTACTTTCCTTGACTTTATTCAAATCTTCCCTTGACCCAATATACAAACGCCATTTCCTATAAGCAACTGGACCAACAACTTTTCCCCATCTCTTTTTCATGTGCTTCTCCCACAGGTGATCACTGACACCTATCTCTAAAAGAGGTGCATACTTGAGCCATTTTACAGAGTTCATCAGGAGGGAGCTTGTCAAGAATGAACTCCAACACAAGCTCAGGCAAGTCCAGAAGTGTGACTGTGACTTCTGAACTCCCATCAATTTGATCAACATTAATCTTCTTCTTAGATAGCATCACCCGACTTGAAAGTGTTAAGGGCATAACCATATTTTTTACCAATGGAATGTATTTCCAGAACAAAAGAGACGCCAATCTCATTTCATGAACCCAAAGAGGCAGACGTTTGAATGAAAGAGTATTAAAGGAGAAGCAACAAGTGATCAATGTTAAGAAAAACATTTCACTTCCAGGATCAGCGGTTGAATAATTCATTCTATATTATTTAAGCAAGTGGTGATAAACAAATCAAAGGCACCAATAATAGAAGGATCAATAATCCCCACCCATCTCCTTGCGAGGGATCTTACATCACAAACGACAAAACTTGCGAGCGGTATTGGTTGTGACGATGGCCATTAACTCAAATGGTGGACCTCGCAGAAAGGTATGGCGATTACCTGACAGCGAAACCGAAACCATAACATGGATAATAATCATGCGACAGATGAACAGCCTTGCTTAAAGCATATCGATTTAACTGGAAATGGCGTCCACTGTACTCATCACCTGCCATGCGAAACACAACTATCTATCTGAACTCCGAAGGGAAACGAAGAAGCTGGATTTTATTTAAAAAAAGGAAAACCAGATTAAGAGTACCGGAAATGAAATGGGTGGAAGAAAACCGATAAACTATAGGGATGTGAATATTTGAAGAATGGGAAGGCGGTTTAGCAGAATTTGTAATCTCACATCTCATGGTCAGAAGAAGCATTGGTGATTGGCGGTTTAACAAATACCGCCAAAAGGAAAAAAAACTCACTAGGGTATTTGTTCGTGTGAAACGGATAATTCTTGATGGCCCCTTACTTTGCGACAGAAAACGGAACATTATAATTATCCCACCACTTTCATACTTGTGAAGCACCACCATATATTACATTTCTCTAATGCAATTCACCTCTCCTGGTCACACGAGATGCTCATATGATACTATCCTATTCAAATTCACACCCTTTTTTACATCTCATAAATCTAAACTGTAGCTTGCGTTTTCATATGTAAGTTACCCTTGCCGCTGCGCCTCACACAGAAAAAGCTGTCAAACGAGATTACCACAAGGCTAGCTTTACATTGTACAACTTGGAAGCATCGCTACACCACAAATTTAAATGACCACAAATACATTATGACAAAAGGGACTAACATTATGACAAGGAAAAAAGGAAACGCATGATGAAAGCAACTCCATTCTCCAACATCCATCTCATCACACTGCAATTATGCCCACATTCAGAAATTTTTATTAGTTTAATATCAGGTTAACCAGAACAATCTCAATGAGCCATCGCGCTTCTCTATCTTGTCACTACAAAAGCAATTTCCACTAATAAAAAGAAACCCCTTAGATTTCACAACAAAAAAAAGTGTGCCTCAACATTCAAGTCAAAAACAAAGACGAGGTCTTAAAAATTAATTTCCTGAAACTCATGATATGCATTTAAATTGCTCCACCTAGTTATTATTTAACAGTATTGTTTATTTTTAAACTAACCTTTGCTGTCATGAAGATGATGCCAACACTGGTTCAGAGACGCTTTCTATCATTTGGTTTCAAAATTTGAAATGAGCACATTAAACTATCATCAACGCTCATCATGGCACCAGCATTATCAAATTCACCACAATAATTTGGGGCGGAGAATACCGTAACTAGCTGCCTGTCAGCAAAGAATTCATAACCATCTTCCACAACCTGCTCATAAAAATATAGAGGAAATGAAAAATAATCTGACCAAAAAAATAAAAGAAGAAAAGAGATAAAACAATCACCTGATGAGCACGGCATATTAGGTCCATATCATGTTGCATCAAGAATTCAGCCACCTTATCTGATCCAAATGTATACGAAACACCTCTGTCATTCATTCCCCAACCTTTAATTTCTCTACTGGGATCAGACCACAGCAAATCACATAGCAAACCAGAGTCAGGAACATCAGTTGGGCGTGGTATATTTCTTATTTGGTCCAAGTTTGTCAGCTCTGGAGAAAGTCCACCATGCATACAGAGTATTTTATCATCAATAAGTGCCGCCACAGGAAGGCAGTTGAAACAATCTGTGAAAACTTTCCATATTCGAACATTGAATCGACGTTTACACTCATCATAGAATCCATATATCCTGTTAATAGATGCACATTCGTGGTTCCCTCTTAAGAGAAAAAAGTTCTCAGGATATTTGATTTTATAGGCAAGGAGAAGGCATATTGCTTCCAAACTCTGCTTCCCACGGTCGACATAATCTCCTAAGAACAAATAGTTAGCCTCTGGAGGAAATCCTCCATACTCAAATAGCCGTAAAAGATCCCCGTACTGTCCATGAATATCTCCTGAAAAAAATAAAATGTAAGGGAAACATTCTTTAACCCTTAATTAAACAGTGCCATAATTCACCTAGCATTTCTGCTTTCTTCCATACTCTGTTTATCAGAATATCAAAATTTAATGACAGAATCATCCATAGTAATTTGGAAGCAAGAAGCACAAAACTAAAAATAGTTGAAAAATACTAAGAATATAAAAGGAAAACGGACTAGCAAGTCATCAGAGAGTATCTTCATACAACACATCAAACGAGTGCACAATAAACAAACAGTACCACAGATCTTAATCGGGGCTTCAAGCTCAAGAAGATTAGGCTGCTTTAAGAAAATTTCACGAGATGTTACACAGAGGGAACGGATCTCATTCTCGGACAACTGTGCCTGACGCCCAGTCCGGACATTTCGTAACTCCAGCAGACGATTGATGATGTTATCTAACACGGCAGGTTCAATCCCCTGCCCATTCGCTGCCATCGCTCTTGCCCTTGGATTCACCTCAGAAAAAGTAAGCCAGTAACAAAATACCCACAATCCCAGAAACTTATCTAACCTAAACAGAACAATAATTTGTTGGAATAAAAATAATCGAACGAAAGCACAAACTCAAAGGAATATTGGAGAATAGGATAAGTGTAACAGAGAAACTTCCGATAGTAGCAGAAACGGGGGGTTCATTACAATTTACAACCATGGAACAGACCGGCCAAGAATAGGGTTTGGTGTCCACCAGTCAAACCGGATGATCCATCAACCTGATATGGGTTCAACCTATGTAAATTTATGGGTCCAAAAAGGGAATTTGTCGGATATAATGTAAATGTTAAATCTGGTCCTCCACCTTCCATTATATTTAAATTGACCCACATGCTTCATGAGTGTTTTAACTAATAACCTACTTATAAATATTTTTTCCCAACCCAATCTATTTATTATTTTCTTATTCAAACTAACATATTTAGCTGCATTTCCAGGCAATTCAGAAAACACCCAATAAAAAGGGTTCCTAGATTCCAATATTAATGTTATTCGGTGTAAATGAATACAATTTATTATTATTACAAATTCGATTAAAGTGTGGAAGCTGAGTAAATATAATAACAGATTATTTCATTACATTTTTCAAAAATCAGATAATATTTCAAACAATTTTGATATTTAATGTGTTGGATTATATAAATTGCAAACAAATTAGTTAAAATAATTTGTATGTTACAAAAATAATGCACACGCGGCACCTATTGGAAAAAAAATTACTCTTGATTATGTGGGGTAACAAGAATCAAATCTAAATGAAAAAAATTTGAACATACAAGATTTAGCGAGAAAAATCATGTGATCGATAAATCTCGGTTATGAACTCACTAACACAAAAAGAATATGTTATGCCCTTAGATTGATTTTTCAATTGTATCTATGAAACCCACTATTTATGTAGTCCAACTATCATTTAATATAGGAAACTCGAAACATTCTACATATATTAGATAACATCTTCTATAAAGTTGGCTAATAATATATATTTCTATATTCTTCTGTATATGTAACTAACAAGATACATCACATCGTCTTTCATATGTTTTGTGGGGTGGTTGATGATAGAATAATTATCATTCGACAATTTCGAATATTGATCTAAATCAAATCTCATTGTTATCAAATAAACACATTGCAATCGTCCGATCGATCGACATGACCGATCAACATCACATTTTCAAGTCGATAAGTACCGATGGTCTATCATGTCGAACAACCAAATCGAATATTCCGAACTTAGTGTATTTGATCTTCCCGATTTATCATACATGTGGCAAGGATAGACGAATCTTATCATCAACTATAAACAGTTTTCATCCAAAGTGGTATGAATCCCAATAGAACTAAAAAGTTAAGAACTTTTTGCGTGCAGGCAACCATATTTCGGGAATCAAACTATTTCCTCATTTCGGGAATCAAACTATCCCAATAGACGTAATATTCTTTTTTAACTTCTCAAATTTTCATTCATATATATCATTTTTACTTCTTATTCATCATTATCTATCATCTCTAAGTTTAAGAAAAAGTAAGCCAGTAACTAAAAATAAAAAAGAGAGCTCCAGGGCCAAGAAAAATGACGTTTAATTTTTAAAATTAAATTACTGCTATAGTTCAGTGTTGTACGGAAATTGTAAAAAATAATAATGTGTTTGAAATGAAATTCAAAAATATAATTTGATTTTACAATAACATGTCTTAAAGTCAATAGCTTTACGTGTAGGTTTCTTTGATTTATACGCAGTTTTTTATTCTTTTTCTGGATTCAGTTTTTGTTTGAATTTAGGTGCTTCGGGAAAAATGGATTTATTCAAGGCAAATAGTGATGATGAATCAGCTTCACTTGTACNTTCCAATATTAATGTTATTCGGTGTAAATGAATACAATTTATTATTATTACAAATTCGATTAAAGTGTGGAAGCTGAGTAAATATAATAACAGATTATTTCATTACATTTTTCAAAAATCAGATAATATTTCAAACAATTTTGATATTTAATGTGTTGGATTATATAAATTGCAAACAAATTAGTTAAAATAATTTGTATGTTACAAAAATAATGCACACGCGGCACCTATTGGAAAAAAAATTACTCTTGATTATGTGGGGTAACAAGAATCAAATCTAAATGAAAAAAATTTGAACATACAAGATTTAGCGAGAAAAATCATGTGATCGATAAATCTCGGTTATGAACTCACTAACACAAAAAGAATATGTTATGCCCTTAGATTGATTTTTCAATTGTATCTATGAAACCCACTATTTATGGAGTCCAACTATGATTTAATATAGGAAACTCGAAACATTCTACATATATTAGATAACATCTTCTATAAAGTTGGCTAATAATATATATTTCTGTATTCTTCTGTATATGTAACTAACAAGATACATCACATCGTCTTTCATATGTTTTGTGAGGTGGTTGATGATAGAATAATTATCATTCGACAATTTCGAATATTGATCTAAATCAAATCTCATTGTTATCAAATAAACACATTGCAATCGTCCGATCGATCGACATGACCGATCAACATCACATTTTCAAGTCGATAAGTACCGATGGTCTATCATGTCGAACAACCAAATCGAATATTCCGAACTTAGTGTATTTGATCTTCCCGATTTATCATACATGTGGCAAGGATAGACGAATCTTATCATCAACTATAAACAATTTTCATCCAAAGTGGTAAGAATCCCAATAGAACTAAAAAGTTAAGCATACTATCACTCGACCTACACCAATAAACTTTTTGCGTGCAGGCAACCATATTTCGGGAATCAAACTATTTCCTCATTTGGGCCTAAGGTTAATTATAACATTATACACGGGCGTCCAAAACTATTTCCACATTTTATATCTCTATATACATCAACCTCAAATCCACGTAATATTCTTTTTTAACTTCTCAAATTTTCATTCATATATATCATTTTTACTTCTTATTCATCATTATCTATCATCTCTAAGTTTAAGAAAAAGTAAGCCAGTAACTAAAAATAAAAAAGAGAGCTCCAGGGCCAAGAAAAATGACGTTTAATTTTTAAAATTAAATTACTGCTATAGTTCAGTGTTGTACGGAAATTGTAAAAAATAATAATGTGTTTGAAATGAAATTCAAAAATATAATTTGATTTTACAATAACATGTCTTAAAGTCAATAGCTTTACGTGTAGGTTTCTTTGATTTATACGCAGTTTTTTATTCTTTTTCTGGATTCAGTTTTTGTTTGAATTTAGGTGCTTCGGGAAAAATGGATTTATTCAAGGCAAATAGTGATGATGAATCAGCTTCACTTGTACGCTTTCGTTGTTGTATATTCGATTCAAGTTTCTTGTGAGTAATGTGCTTCTACCTGTGATTATTCTTTGATTAGCGTCCTTTTTTTTCTGGGTTGGATCTTTCCCAAAAGGTTATGCGGTGGGCAGTCTAACCGGGTTGGGGGAGTTAACCTGAAAATTTTTTACCGGAATTCCGTTTATGATTCTTTCAGTATAAAATTATGTTTGTTCTATACCAATTTTGCAGATGCGTTCTTTACTCATAGAGAGGTTGTTTCTATATCTGGATACAATTTGGTGACTCGGGTTATATTTATCCACTGTTAATTTTGGGTTTCCAGCAACGCGTTCCTTCGGTGATCTCCATTTTGTAATATTTCCCTTGTTTCTTTAGCAGAAAGGAGAAGTGATTGAGTAAGCGAGTTCTGTTTCCCTCTGGGTAGAGGAATGATGTCAAGGTCAGCACTATTGATTGTGACACAGCTTCTTTTTTCTCTTTTGGTGGTGAATTTTGGAGGAATTGTATCTTCTTCCATCTACTTAATTGGGCTTGGAAGCTATGACATAACTGGTCCCGCAGCTGATGTGAATCTGATGGGATATGCTAACATGGAACAGACAGCATCTGGCATTCATTTTAGGTTGCGAGCTAGGACATTTATTGTTGCAGAGCCCAATGGCAAACGCATTGTGTTCGTAAATCTTGATGCTTGTATGGCATCACATCCTGTGAAATTAAAAGTTATTGAGAGATTGAAGGCACGGTAATTATTTACAATGAACTAACATGTCTTGCGTTAGCTTTGTTTACTTCCTGGTTGTAGAGTTATCCTGCTAAGATATCTTCAGTTCTGCATTTGAAATTCATTATTTCCATAATCATTTGGTGTTTGGTGTTAAATATTTTGATGCGTAATTACTTATTGTAAATGTTGGTGTACCTCACAGGTATGGAGATCTCTACACCAAAGAGAATGTTGCAATCAGTGGCACTCATACTCATGCTGGTCCTGGTGGCTATCTTCAGTATGTTGTGTACTTGGTAACTTCACTTGGTTTTGTGCGCCAATCTTTTGATGCCCTTGTTGATGGTATTGAGCAAAGTATCATACAAGCTCATGCCAACCTTCGGCCCGGATCAATATTTGTGAATAAAGGTCTTTCCATCTTTGAATTATGTTATCTGGAAACGATATTGCCATAATGGATTAAATAATGTTCTTGTTACTTGCTGGGGTTAATTTGAAACATTTATTTTATATTTTTGAATTACAGGGAGGCTCCTTGATGCTGGTATTAGCCGTAGTCCAAGTGCTTATCTCAATAATCCAGCTGCTGAAAGGGAGAAGTATGAATTTGATGTTGATAAAGAGATGACTCTTGTGAAGTTTGTTGATGATGAGTGGGGTGCAGTAGGAAGCTTTAATTGGTTTGCAACCCATGGCACTTCTATGAGCCGCACAAATTCCTTAATAAGTGGAGATAATAAAGGAGCTGCTGCGCGATTCATGGAGGACTGGTTTAATCATGATGTCATATCGTATCAGACAAATTGCACGGGGATTCCTCCCAGAAGAATCTCAAACATTATTCCATATGTTAGAGAGAAGCGTAAGGATTTTCGTGCTGTTTGAAGTTTGTTCCTGGACTGATTGTTTATATACTGTTTGAGTCCAACAGCTAAGTTGTTTTTTGTTGTACTGGCAGATCATGAGTTGCTAGAACTTGCTTCTGGCTTTGGGTCTAAATCTGGAAATTCAACTACCAGGTTATCAAGTCTGGCAAGACGTGTAAGGAATGATCTCAGGAGTGCAGATAGGCCTAAATTTGTATCTGCATTTTGCCAATCTAACTGCGGTGATGTCAGTCCAAATGTGCTTGGAGCTTTCTGCATTGATACAGGCTTACCTTGTGATTTCAATCATAGCACCTGTGGGGGAAAAAATGAGATGTGCTACGGCAGAGGACCAGGGTCTGGTTTTCATCTTATTCTGCTTTACCTCACCGGTAAATGATGTTAATAGCACTTTCATAACAGGTCTGATGAGTTTAAGAGCACACAAATCATTGGAGAAAGACAATTCAAGAAAGCCGTTGAACTTTTCAAGGGAGCATCAGAGAAGTTAAACGGGAAAGTAGATTTTCGACATAAATATGTTGACTTTTCTCAACTGAATGTGACGATTCATAAAGAAGATGGAGATAGAGATGTTGTAAAAACATGCCCTGCAGCAATGGGATTTGCATTTGCTGCTGGGACAACTGATGGTCCTGGAGCTTTTGATTTTAAACAAGGGGATGATAAGGTATGAGAGTTGATGGATTAAGAATATTGCAAACATCATACATACATATCATATCTATTTGTTCAGGGAAATGCATTTTGGAAACTTGTTCGAAATTTTCTGAAAACTCCAAGCAAACAACAAAGGGATTGTCATCACCCGAAGCCCATTCTGCTTGATACTGGAGAAATGAAGCTCCCTTACGATTGGGCGGTTAGTTTATGATATTTTGATTGCTTTCAGAAAGTATTTATGATATTTTGATTGCATTGGCAGCCTTCGATACTTGGAGTTCAGATAATGAGGATTGGGCAGCTGGTCATTCTTTCTGTGCCTGGAGGTGCCCTCCTATATATTCATTTGCCATTATCTCATTTTTGCTAATTTCTGGCGTTTTAATAGAGTTGAGCACAATGGCTGGAAGAAGGCTTCGAGATGCTGTATCGAATGTTGTATCAGGAGGAAGTGGTGATGTCCATGTAGTGATAGCTGGGTTGGCAAACGACTACTCACAATATGTTACTACATTTGAGGAATACCAGATACAGAGATACGAGGTTAGTTTCACAGACTGACGAGTATTTGCTAATTTCACATTATCCATATAAACCAGGGTGCATCAACACTGTATGGACCGCACACTCTCAGTGGGTACATTCAGGAGTTGGAGAAGCTTGCAGTGGCTCTTGTCAATGGAAATCCGGTTGAATCTGGTCCAGAACCACCTAATCTCCTGCAAAAGCAAATAACTCTACTTTCCCCTGTTGTCATGGATGCAACTCCTATGGGTGTTAAATTCGGAGACATGAAAAAAGACGTAGCTAAGAAGTCCACATTTGGGAGGGGTGACAATGTGACAGTAATATTCTGGTCAGCATGTCCTAGAAATGACCTCATGAGTGAAGGTACTTTTGCACTTGTAGAGATTCTTGATGCCAACAAATCTTGGAATCCTGCTTACGATGACGATGATTTCTCAGTCCGGTTCATTTGGTCGAGACCTTCAAAACTGAGTACTCGTAGTCATGCGAGTATTCAGTGGATAATACCACAAAATGCTGTTTCTGGTGTATACAGGATAACTCATTTTGGTGCTGCCAAGACTCTTTTGAGCTCAGTTAAGCATTTCACTGGTTCCTCAAGTGCTTTTGTTGTTGCGTAACACTTGCTTCTGTCTCTAATAAAATAGCAATGTATGTTGTGGATGGATATGGATTCAACCAGGATAATATCCATGCATTCACAAATCATGAAATTCAGAAGTTAAACATCACTGCATATTTCACACCTACCAAGACAACCACTGGCATGAGAATTGTTGGTGACTAAATGTTCAATTTATAAAGTCGGATATAAGCTATATAATTTCTCTTATAAATCAATCCCATTACCCTCTTAGATATTTTTAATGATCTAACAATCAAAATTGACAACCAATAGGAAATATGCATGGTTAATCATAAGATTTTCAGGAAATAAAATTATATGTTCTTTCATATTTAAACATAAACTTCAAATTAGAGAGTTACAAGAATCGCACCACCGGTGAACGGTCACACCATCAAGCGGTAAACATTTGCTTCGTTGGTCACCTAACCAAATAAATTAGAAATGTTCAATGGGGGCAAGATAGTCATTTGACAAAAATATAAATAAATAAAATTCCTCCTTGTATTCACAATCATGTTCTGAATGACGGGAGAGAAAAGTTGCCAGAAGGGATCGAAACCGAAAATGCGATTGATTTCTTCTATAACATCAGCAATCTTCATGGTAGCCGCTCTTCTTCTCCCTCTCACCGTCCGATCGGACCCTGATTTCATCAGATTGCCATCCGATTATCCGGAAGACCATCTTTGCGCGACAACTTCAACGCCTGGTGCTTGTCCCGTGAAATGCTTACGAACTGACCCTGTCTGCGGTGAAGACGGTGCCACATACTGGTGCGGGTGCGGCGAAGCACGATGCGCGGGCGTTCGTGTCAAGAAACTGGGATTTTGTGAGGTTGGCAGTGGTGGGTCGGGTCCTGCCGGACAAGCCCTTCTGCTGGTTCACATAATCTGGCTCATTTTGCTTGGGGTGTTCTTGTTGTTTGGGCTGCTTTGACGATTCAACTAATTCTTCTTATTCACTGCATTATTTTATTGTATTGTTTCTTTCCATGAGTTGATTATCAAAATTTGGAACCTGAAAAGGAATGGGAAAAATGACCGGCGGTTGATCATTGTTGCTCCAGAAAGAACAACTGCCGTCGTTTTCCCGAGCCTGTACCGTTTGAAATCCATTTTGAAGTTGTAAAATTGAAATGAAGAGACACACCTGTCCAAATATCCAATTCAAAGTAAAATCATTTCTTGATGACTAAAGACAAAGCACCATCCATGGAAGCAGAGATAATTCGAATTAAGATCAATAAAAACTGAAACATCGACAAGTATCCTAAGACAGGGAGAGTTCAGAAGGAAGTTCATACAACGAGCACCAACTCCACCGCATCAGGGGCTGCCAGAGGTTGCCTGTAACGAGTATATTGGGGAGTAAGACATGCAATAAATAGCTTCATGAATTTTTGGGATTACCCGAGTAAGAGATGGGGACCTCGACTTGGACATTGACTTGGGTCTGTAGAACAAGTTTTCAATTTTTTACTAACTAAAGCTGGCCCTGGTATTGTGATGAAAGTAAATCTACCTTGAAGTTTTGACAGGAGATCTCAAACCAGATCGTTCCAGTGATTTGCTGAAATAAATTATTAGTAGTAGTGTCTTATCCAGTCATTCTTTAAACGTGAGTGTATAGCAAATGCATTACCTTCTGCTTCTGCTTCTGCTTCTACTGCGGCTCCTACTTCGGCTTCTAGATAGACTGCCTTTGTGTTCCTTCACCTAAAGTTCAGATGATTTCCAGCCTCAAGCATCCCATAAAATAAAAATACTCCATACTAGTTATAAAACAAATTATCCTGAAACCTTAAACCCATGCATGTTATATAGCATACCCGAATGTAAGTTCTGGTCCATGGATTTCGGAACTCACTGTCATCAAGTTTACGTATCTGCCAATACCATATTAAGCCATTGAGATAACATACAGGAATAACAAGCATCAAACCATAAGTTACATATAAATTTACCGCATATTTCATGTCTTCATAATTAGTGTAATCAACTAGACCATACGTTCCTGCATTTTATAAAATTGAGAAATAAAAAAAAGAGTTCACCACACAATGCACACACTTGAATCTACAATCACAAGAAAAATGAAATAAACCTCAAATGTAATAACTGAATGAATACACACAAATGGTGTACACTTCAAACTGTGAATCTAAACAATACCTTCACTGTCACGATAAACTTCAGCAAAACAAACATCCCCAGCTTTTCGCATATGATCCTGAATAATTTCAGAGAAACAAATATATTAGGCAAATTGAGGGTCAAGTTTTAACGCCAAGCTAAGATGTTCTACTTAAACCACCTTCAAGTCCTGCCAAGAAGCAGAAGAAGGAAGCCCACGAATAATAACTGCTCCAGGAAAAACAAAAATATGTAAGCAATGCAATTGCAGAATTTCATATAATCAGGAATTATTAGAAGGGAATTACAACAAACCTCTGAATTCTGAATGGCGAGAATCACCAAACTTGTTACTACCACCTCTTCCTCCTCCACCACCACCACCACCACCATGACCACCACGACGGTCAGTTGAAGATGAAGAACCTCTACCACCATGAGCGAGCTCAACCTGTGTGAGAAGCAGATTGAAAAGAGAATTTTGAAGAGTGGCAAGAGCAATCTCTATAATAATCCTTGAAGGAAACTTTAACTTGTGCTCTTACTCTTAATCGACATCCATCAAATTTGTATCCATCTCTCCCTCTTATTGCATCATTAGCATCTCGGGAATTCTCAAACTACACATGAGCAAAACTACTCAGCAATGAAAAATTGAAAATAGCCAAAGGCATCGATACATCAAACTGGCTACAAAAAATCACCTCCACAAAACAGAAACAAGGAGGACGAGGTGGAGTCTTCAATTCAATATCCATTATGCGACCATACTGCAGCAGGAAAAAAAAAGTTACACAAACTCACTAGAATACATGGCACCATTCAAGAGTAAAACTGAATATTTTGTGAAAACGAGCTTACGTAAGTTTTTTAGGATAACTATCTTGTGGGTTATATATGCAGAAAAAGAACAAACCTTGTAAAATAAATCTTCAATCTCTGACTCTCTGATATCACCAGGAAGGTTTCCAACATATATAGAGCGAGAGAAACGGCCACTCATTTTGATACCTTGAGGAAGATGTCAATAAATGCTGCATGAAAAAATGCCAATGAATGAGTATAACTTGAATCCACGTTACAGTGCTACCACAAACTAGAAATAATTAAATAATATAAAAACAAAACTTTTGAAGCAAACCAAGAGAGCTATCCTCGATGAGAACAGAGCTCCAAAAACTCCATATGTCATTTGCTCCAAGAAACTCCAAAGCATTTTTATTGAATTTAAATATCATTCCATCATCCTCACTAAGTTTGCAAGATGAATAGCTCTTCCAACAGTCAGCAATAATTTCCAATAATATTAATATATCAAAAACTCCACAGTGAAATTCTCCCACTCCCATTCTACATCCCTATGTATGATTGGAAAGCTCAAATTTGTCGAAGTGCTTGAGATCTATCATCAGCAAAGCATTTATGTCATGATATTATTTAAATTTTTCATATTTATTTTCCACCTTACGACATTTTTAAGTCTGAGGGAGTTGAAGTTGTTTTGACAAGCGACAACATACAAAGCAGTGAAACACAATTATAGAACATTAACAGAAACCCAGGTACGCTTAAACATCGTGGAAATGCAATGAATATAAAATATAATATTCGTATATTAGTGAAAATCAGGATGAGTGAGAACCTTTAGGAATCAAACAGTGTATTCCAGAAAAATAACACAAAGACAGCACACTATAGTGAGAAATAAAAGCCTTAAACACAAAAGGTAAAATATTTAAAAGCCCAGATTTCATTTCAAAGAAGACCGCAATTTCACCCAGAATATAAACGAAAAAAGCCCTAGGAACGAAAACAACACAATTGGTCAAGGATCTAGTCCGAAAATCATACCGGAGAAGAATATGGGTTAGATATTTTGGTAGCGCGGCTGGATGAGGATGAGGATGAGGATTCGCGCAGCTAGGTTTTGTTACCGGGGGTAGGGACGATGCATTCTTATGAGATTCACTTCCCCAATATTTATTACGATTTACGTAATTGCCCCAAATTTCCTTATCTCGAATATTTGTAATTTATTATTTGAACTTGCCGTTTTACTTTTTAAAAAGAATGATGTTTGGAATTACTAACCGAATTATAAATATTATAAAAGTTGTTAGTTTAAGAATTACATAATTAATGTAAATTGGGAATGGTGTGTGATACATATTTGTTTGTTATATTAAGATTTATTGGGGTTCATAAAAAGTTGCAAAAAATGAAAACCTTAAGATGGAAGGAAGCTTCATAGTTTAGGATGGATTGCATTGCAGATAATTGAAAGAGAAGGAAATGGAATTGGGCAATAAAATTCAGATTTGTTGAACCGAGATAGAGATTATGGAATTCTAGTTCAACTCTCAAGTCTAAACTCTAAACTCTAAACTAAAGCAGTAGATTAAGGTTAATCGTGCATTTCCACCCAATTTCATATTCTTTTCCTTTTCCAATTTCATTCAAATCCACCCAATAATTACTCTACTTATTATCCTCGATAAACCAAGGTACTCATTGCAATAAACTATTTCATAAATATATGGACAACATATCAATAAATAGTTTACGGTCACAATTATTATAAATTCAAAAATAGCTCATTCTTTTAAACAAATCATAAATGCCCCCTGCAACCACACCTAACCTAAATATTTTCACCTTATTCTTATTTCTTCCACCAAAAATCCTCTTTTTCTCCAACAACAAAATAAATCACCCACCAAGTCTCCACATTTTAGGACCCTTCAACCAATAGAGAAGATGCGCCGGATTTTGGTTTTCCGTTAACCGCCCGGCGGAGTAATGGAATTTTCACATCAGATTCCGGCGAAACTTCTTCTTTTACTCAATTTGCAGTGGACAAGTTTGGTACCGTGATTCCCGTTTCAGCTGGATCTGAATGTTGAATTGCTTCACTGACGCGTCGATTTGTTGACTTGCCATTGATCTGATACCGGATTTCGATTTTACCTAGTCAGGAAATGGGGCATTGTTGCAGTAAGAGTGTTGCCGTTTCAGTAGACAAGGATGAGTTCAACACTGCTTCAACTGGCGAAACCTACCGTCGTCAAGCCTCCGCATCCGGATCGCGTACGCCACCAGCATCCACCAATGGGGCGGTCCGAACCCCAGCTCATTACTTCACTTCAAGCCCTTTCCAGAGCCCCTACCCCTCTGGAATTGCACCTTCGCCATCGCCATCGAGGACTCCAGCGAGGAAATTCCGATGGCCTTTGCCACCACCGTCTCCAGCAAAGCCCATTATGTCAGCACTTTTGAAACGCCAACAAGTTTCGCAGCCCGCAAAGCCTATACCTGAGGAGGCAGCCGGCGTCGGCCGTTGTGAGGCAAGTGACCAGCAGCTTGATAAACGCTTCGGATATTCCAAGAACTTCGAGGCAAAATATGATCTTGGCAAAGAAGTGGGTCGTGGCCATTTTGGGCATACTTGTTTTGCCAAAGCAAAAAAAGGGGAGCTCAGGAATCAGCAGGTGGCTGTGAAGATCATTTCAAAGGCTAAGGCAAGTGATGCGTATTTTCCTGATTAAAATGCATGTGTCATAACTTAGAAGGCTGAATCGTTCTTTGCTTTTTCTTATTTCCATAAATACTGACAGACGAGTTTTCTCCTTGCATATGTGTTCTTTTTATCTTTAATGAAACGATGAAATGCATTTACATTATCTAACTCATCTGCAGATGACAACAGCAATAGCTATTGAGGATGTACGGAGGGAGGTGAAAATATTGAAAGCCCTGTCTGGTCATAAAAGACTGATTAAGTTTTATGATGCATTTGAAGATGCAAATAATGTCTATGTAGTAATGGAGTAAGATTGTTTTTCCTTGTCTTTTTTCATGAAAGCTTCCTATGATCATTTTTGTTTTACTGAGAAGGCATGCATCGCAGTTCTATACTACATGTAGTCCTTCTAAAGTTTGATAGAAAATTCCTGTGGTTGAATGTCGGTCAGGCCAAGGATGAGCCAGTCACTCCGATCTACATTATAAAAAATACTAGACAGATACATCATAAGCTTTCTCTATTCAACTTTGAAGCATGTTGTGTACCCATTCTCATTTTTTATGTGTTTTCTATTGAATTTTTTTAATGCAATGGACTGAAATATTTATATCACCAGATTATGTGAAGGAGGCGAACTGCTGGATAGGATTTTAGCACGGTAATCACAATGAATTGCATGCCATTCCTATATATAACAAAATCACTCAGTAATTCAGCTTTATTTATTGCTGCATCTTTGTTGCAGAGGTGGAAGATACGCAGAAGAGGATGCTAAGATAATAGTCGTACAGATGTTAAGTGTTGTAGCCTTTTGTCATCTACAAGGTGTTGTGCATCGAGATCTGAAACCGGAGGTATAACCTACTCCATTTATATGCCAAAAACTTCACGCTAGTAAGTAGCAACTTTTCCAATTATATGGTAGTTTCCAACACCCTGGAATTTTCTCTCTTGTAGAACTTTTTGTTCTCTTCGAAAGATGAAGATTCTCCGATGAAGGTCATAGATTTTGGTCTATCTGATTTTATACGGCCAGGTGAATGCCATTCTTTTTTTCACTAGTTTTTTATGCAAGCTTTAAGTACCCCATAACTTTTACATCTCTATAGCTGTGTAGCTTGCATTTGTAATCCTTAGCTGATTAGCGTTTGTCATTGAATAAATTCTAGTTATAATGTTTATGCATCTTATGTTACGGGTATGTCTTTGCAGATGAGCGTCTTAATGATATTGTTGGCAGTGCATACTACGTTGCACCTGAAGTACTTCATAGATCATACAGCACTGAAGCAGATATTTGGAGCATTGGTGTAATTACATATATCTTATTGTGCGGAAGCAGACCTTTTTGGGCACGCACAGAATCAGGAATTTTTCGCTCTGTCTTAAGAGCAGATCCCAACTTTTACGACCCTCCATGGCCCTCGGTATCACCTGAGGCAAAGGACTTTGTCCAACGACTTCTGAATAGGGACCACAGGAAAAGAATGACAGCAGCACAAGCAATGAGTAAGTTTCTGGTTATCATCTTCCTTGAATAGTCAACCTTTAAAAGGTAGCACGTTTCTGAGTACTTAAGTACCGAAGTCTAATCATGACTCATCCCTCGTTATCTCAGGTCATCCATGGTTAAGGTGTTTAAACTGCAGCATTCCTTTGGATATCATGATATACAGATTAGTCAAATCATATATTCGAGCTTCACCCTTCAGACGTGCCGCTCTAAAAGTAAGTATTAATTACTGCATATGATCTACATGGAAATTGTCCTATGGAGTGGAATTCTGTGGATATGTAAGCAGGCACTTTCCAAAGCTTTAACTGAAGATGAGCGACTTTACATCCAGTATCAGTTTGAGCTCTTGGAGCCAACTGATGGTCTTATTTCCCTCGAAAATTTCCGAATGGTGTGCGATACATTTTTATTTGTTTCATCTTCTAATGTCCACACCACAAAAACTCGTCTGGTGATTTTCCAGGCTCTATCAAAAAATGCCACAGATGCGATGAGGGAATCAAGGGTTGCTGATATTTTGAACATGGTAAGAGTGGGAAAAAATTTGGCTTGTAGTGCTAAATACCCATCAGGGCTAATCCTTTTTTTGTTGAACCTAAGATGGAACCTTTATCCCATAAAACGATGGATTTTGAGGAGTTCTGTGCTGCAACAACTAGCCCCCATCAGCTTGAAGCCCTTGGAAGATGGGAGGAAATTGCAAGCGTAGCATTTCAGATATTTGAAAGAGAAGGTAATCGAATTATCTCGGTCGAGGAATTGGCACAGGTCAGTTAGCTCCTGTGTTGCTACAACTGAATAAACTTGTCTGAAAATTGAGTAATCCGATTGCAGGAATTAAATTTGGGTCTAACAGCATACTCTCTACTCAAAGATTGGATTAGAGCATCAGATGGAAAACTTAGTTTTCTAGGGTTCACCAAGTTCTTGCATGGTGTTACCATCCGAAACTCAAACACGAGAAGCCACCAGCATTGAAAATGTGGGAAATCTTTGGTGTGTTTCAAGGGCGTTACATTTTCTCCATCCTGCTTTCTTAATTTGTAGACTCAGCGGTAGACAATGTTGTTGAATTGTTAGTCTTGTCTCAGATGACACCATTTTTATGTGGATAGTAAAAGTGACTGTGTTGAAAATGAAAACACATAAAGTAAAGCATTATTTTGAATGATAAAATGTGAAGTAATTAATCAACAGAAGAAACCAGCGGATTATGATCTACTCATGAGAGTGCAACATATTTATTGGATTGTTTGAAAGGCATGCATAGTTGTGGAGTGTAATATTTTTGCTTGTGTTTTCCACATAAATATTAGTACAACACTTGATCTCCCCGGGAATACCTATAATAAAACTAGTAGGATTCATCTCAAAATGTAACTCTCATTTGATGCACAAATACACAACTCATGATACCAACAGAAATGACTGAAACACCAAAGACAATAATACGTTTTGTTAATGCAGCAATACCGTCACCAGCTACATTTCTGGTTGGAGTTAAACTCAGGGATCTTGTCCTAGACGATACAGGCCTCTGGCCACGCAAGTCACTCCTATCTGTTGTAGTGTTGCTGCCATGTCCTCTTCGATATTCGGCTATTTCAATCTTCTTTTCTTTGGAACGAGTGTGTCTTGATAAATAGTCAAAGCACTCACTAGAACCTCCATAATAGTGAGAACATAGACCTCCAACATAATTTTTACTAGTAAATTAGCAACCTTTTTTCTTCACAAAAACAAACTTTTCTACATGGTACCCCTAACCTAACATCGATCATATATTCTATTCCCACGACTCTGGGAAAATGTGTCACTAGGAATGTGACCCCCAGGCCACAAGAAACATCATTCTTCTTCTGCGTGCATTGCCAAGTCACTGAATTCTGTTAATATGAGCAAATGGTTCTGAAGCTGCCTTTGCTGCTTGTGGCTTAGCTGCTTCTGGTGTACCAAAAACATTCCAAAATCAAAGAGTTTCATCACCAGCAGCTGAAGCAACTTGGCATCCATCAGAGCTCTGGATGAACAACATTAAATTTGCTGGATGGATATACAAAAGAAGAACCAGTAAATTTCAGTATCAAGTACCTGGGACATGAAAAGAACTCTCGACGTGTGACCTGTAAGCTCAGATATCTTCACCATTGAAGGGTATTTCCAGAGTGTAAGCTGATTCTGAGTGAAACCATGAGAGCTAAGAAGTTCACGCTCATTCTTGTTCCACAAAAGTGAGCACACTTGAGAGCTGGTATCCACTGAGTTCAAGTATGCTCCTGTGTGAGTGTTCCAGAATTTTATTGTTCTGTCTCCTCCTCCTCCACCAGAAGCCAACAAGTTACCCTGAAAAGGACACCATGCAAGTGCTTTAACAGCAGCTGTATGTTCCTCAAACCTGTGAAGCCATTGTGCTGTAGAATTTGATGATGCTGTGGACCGATCCCAAATGTGCAAAAGGTTATCATTTCCACCACTCGCTAATTGCTTCCCGGATGCTGACCATTTGAGACCACAAACTTCTTGATGATGACCTTGGTAGGTTTCAACAATGTGTTCTCTCACTCTTACATCATTATTAATGATCTGACCATCCATTCCACCACTAGTTAAAATATGGTTGTTCCAATCTAGAGCACCAACGCGTGATACATGCCCTCCTTTCAGTGTTCTCAACTGCAGCAATAAAATAAAAATGAACTCCTAGAAGAACATTGTGAAATCAAGAATATACAAGGAGGAACTCACGAGTCTATTGGCTTTGGAATCCCATAGCTGAACCTCGGAGTTATTAAGACCAACAGCAATATGCCTTCCATCAGGAGCCCATTTGACACTCGTCACTGGACCACTTTCCTCATCAATACTCACAAGTTCTGAAGTTGATCCATCAGAAGCATCCCACAGGTAAACTGTGCTCCCAAGCGCAATTGAAAGAACATTGTTGCTACCCCAATCCATTAAATTCAAATAGTAATCATCCAGAATATCAGGAGCATCTAATGTCCTCTCCGAAGTCTGAAACACCAACTTCATTTGGGTCAGAATAAACAGGTTTAACAGCAGTGTGTAATGTATTCAAACTGGGAAAATTATTAGCACATACTTGCGGAATATGCCTATGGGCTTTTGTCGTTTTGGTTTTTTGGCAAGATTCAAAGAACTCTGAAGGTATGGATTCTACTGGCTTAGGCGGCTTGTTTTTGAATGCCAAAATTCGAGTTCTATTCATGTTGAACGTCTCTGTGAGCCGCTTCCTGTATAATTCCCTGGCTGGAGAAGAAACATCAGCAGGATTTCATTACCTTTATTACCTTCCGTTAGCATGTATAGGGCGAAATCAAAATCCATCGCAGATCTATTTGGTATGAATCGATCAAGCTACAAGAAACAATGATTAACTGTGTTAAAACCTATCGAATAAAATCACTCCTTAGTATAGACCTGTTGATAACGAGGCAGGGATTTTCGGGACATCAATAGATACATGACAATGACTTACATTTTCCCGTGAATTATTTCTTCGATGGAGAAGCTGTTCTTGGAGCGGGAATCTAGATCTAGACTTATTCGAAGATGCTGAAGAATTTATCAATCCTGTATCCATATCCCTGAAAAAAACACTGAAAAAAGAAAACAACAGAACAAGATAACGAAATTCTCAATAGCGTTAAGACATAACTAAACCAAGACGGATCCTGCAACACAGAATCAGTTAAGAACAATTCAAATTGAGTCAGAAATAGAAAGAGAGTAAACTAGTAACAACAATATTCCTTCCGAATCAGTGAGAAAACGGGTAGAAAGAAGCCGGCTGAAGGCAAGATTCTGACGAAAGACTTTGAGAATAGACAACTTATAAAGAAAGTCTAACGGCTAGTGTTCTTTTGAATAAAGCCGTTGCAGTATTTCCAGTAAAAGGCTTTTTTAGGGTAGAGCCCAACTTCGTCTTGAATCGGCCCATCATAAATTTTCTCTATTTCTTGTTAATGGAGTTGGGTCAGATTCGGGTCGGCACACCAAAGGAATATTTTCATGAATTTCAATTTAGTCCCAGACTCCTCTGTTCCTCTGAAATCTCAACCATCACTCGGTAATCAGCCGAGCTATGACGTCAATATGGAGAACGAACGGCATACGTTCCCATCTCATGAGGGCTTTGACTGGATCACCCAATTTTCGTAGCCTCAGCGGTATTGTTAGCAGCGAAGTCATCACATCGCATACTGAGAAATGGATGCAGGTATTCCGTGAAAGTTTTTTATGTTTATGAATTGAAGGTGGATGGCTATTTTCATGGCAGAATTTTTTTTATTTTTTAATGCTATGATATGAATTGTATTGGAGATTGCATGTTTGCTTCACGGATTAAAGAAGCGTTTTTGAGTCTATGCTGCATAAATTTCTTAAGCTTGCGCACCTTTGAACTCAATCTGGCTCGAATTCACATTATTTTACCTGGGTTGGGAAATTTAACTTCTTCTTGAAGCATATATGTAATGAACTGTCTTTTATTCACCTTTTTGAAGCATATATGCTCAAGAAGTCATTGTTTCTTGCTTCTGGAGAGATCTTTGTTAGGCCCTTTATTGCTCCCTTTCAAGATGCGACCGGACAGTTTGGGAGTTTGTCCATTTATTGATCACTGCTGTTTATGGCTATTATTCTTGATAATTTCACCTCCGGGTGGAAACTAAATGAGGAGTCGTGCCATTTTATTGTTGTGAATCAATGAACAGGATTCCAGTAAGAAGTCTCCAATGGAACTGATCAATGAAGTTCCACCAATTAAAGTAGATGGAAGGATCGTAGCTTGTGAAGGAGGTAATATTTGATCTTTCCCAATAAATTTATAGTAGTATCCATTGTTTTAACTGCCATCTCTTCATTCCTCCAGATACAAATCCAGCACTGGGGCATCCAATTGAGTTCATATGTCTCGACAAGGCCGAGCCGGCTATATGCAAGTACTGTGGTTTAAGATACGTGCAAGACCATCATCACTAAACTGATGCATAGATAAGTCGTTTTCTACCATTTGAATAAAGATTTTCCATGCATTTTATATGGGATTTTGCTTCATGACATTGAAATCAAGCCGTGTTGGTTTCTACTTCTCTATGTTTGTCTGTAAAAGATTCACCACTCTATCTGTTTTCTGTTTCAGTTAACTATAAATACTGAAGTATGTTCCTTCACAAATCACAATGGAAGCAATGTATCTGAACCAAAGTACTCTACCAATAAGACAGACAACACAATATAATTTTCCATGGATATCAAAATGTTCTACGATCAGAATGGTATCATAATAGCAAACTGGAAGGGAATTCCTTTGATTTGAGATATAGAAATCACTATTTTTTCAAGGGTGGCCAAATTCAACCACACGCACATGCTCTTTAGTTCCAACAAAAACACACAGAGAAAGAAGTAACATCATGATTTTTATCATTTCTGGCTTGCTGGACTCTTTTTCTTCAGCATGCTTCCAAACTTGCGCAATAAAGCCTTCTTCTTCTTCTGACCACTTCCTTGCGAATCTGTTGGGGAGCCCTTGTCTTTGGAGGATGGCTCGATCACCTGATCATAGCTGACTTTTGAGTCCACTTCCTCTTCAACAGATTCTTGACCTGCTTTTCTTCCTGGGGATATGTCTTTCTCTTCAATCTTGCAGCTTTCCCAACTTTTAATATCAACTTCGGCTGGATCAGAACCATGTCTTTCATCCTCGTAATCTTTTACTTTCACTTCAGAGACTCTCACAATAGGTTCATCTTTTTGAACTACAGATGACTCCTCATTTACTTGTGATACATTTTCCTCCTTAGAGATCATCCCTACAGTGCCATTGGTTTCATAAAATTCCACTGCCTTTGGAAGAACATCGTAATCGTTTTCACTTTCTGTCATCTCACCATGAAGCTTGGATGAAGCTTCATCGAGTAACTTGGACAACTCTTGGACCTTTTCTTGTGAATAACATTCTTTTTTCTTCAGCTCATCATTTTCTTTAAGAATGTGCTGCATTTCATTATCTTTGTCAATGAGACATTCTTTATATTTCATGCTCTCAGCCTTCGCTTCACCTAGGATCTCCTTAAGGTAGACAATCTCTGATTCAGCTAATATTAAGGAGTTTTTCCAATGACCAACCTCTTCCCTAGTTGCACAAGCTTCTTCTTCACCTACCTTGAGTAAATTCACCAGCCGATTAACTTCCTTGTCCATAGAGCACTTATCTTCATCAGATTTTTTCAAGGCTTCCAACATATGAACTTCCTTCTTCTCCCATTCATTCTTAAAGGTGTTATGATCATGCTTTGACTGTTCAATGGAGTTGGTTAGTGCAAGAATTTCCCTTTTTGCATCATCAACTAAACTTTCATATTTCTCATTTGTTGTTTTCAGAACCATTTTAAGATCTTGTATTTGAGATTCAAAGTTTCCATTCTCAACTTGAATTGACAAGAGTTTTTCCTTTGAATCTCTTGATTCTGCAGAAACTTCGTGTAATGCTGAAGCTAAACTTTCCAGTGCTTTCTTGCTTTTCTCTTCTTTTTCTCTGGAAGTTTCCAAATCATCAATGAGCTTGTTTTTCTCTTCCACCAAGATTTGAACGCTGGCAGCTGCAAGCTTTTCATTATTCAGAGACTGAATTTTCTCTTCCTTAACAGCTTCAACCTCAGCGGTGAGGGATTCAATCTTCTTCGAACTTTCAGAAGCTTCTTGATTTGCCAGTTGGCCAAGGTGCTCTAACTTCTCCATATCAATGTTGTGCCTTTTTGAAGCGATTCTCAGCAAACTCACCTCCTCTTTAAGTCCCACAATTTCAGATTCAGCAGCATGCAACAAGTCATTACTCCTTTCCAGCTGTTTCATGACAGATTCCAGTGATTCCGATGCTGATTTCTCCAATCTTTTGGCATGCTCAACTTGGGAAGACAACTCGTCGAATAAATGACGTGCATACGATTCAGCCACTCGTGCTGCCTCGAGATCAACATTGAGTTGCTCCAATGCAGCATCTTTCTCTGCCAACTGTAACTCATATTGTTTAGCCTTTTCAACTTCTTTTCTCAATGACTCTACCTCCAGTTTTAATTCAGTATCAACCATATCACCATGCTGCTCAAGCATTGATTTTACATTTGCCAACTCAACTGAAACAGACTCAACTTTTTCTACATTAGCTTCAGCTATCTTCGTTGCCTCTTCAGCATGATGCAATGCCTGTTTTTTCGCACCGCTTGTCATTGCTAACTCTTGCCTCAAATTATGAAGCTCCTGAGTGGCCGTTAGCAAAGCTGCAACATCAATCACGTGCTGGTTTCTTACTATCTCAAGCTCTTTTACACATTGATCTTCCTTCTTCTGCGCAGCTTCAATGTTAGCCTGCTCAATCTCAAGTGCTCGAAACTTTTCGATCTCTGAATCCTCTTCTGCATGCTTCTGTGCCATCAATGACTCCCTGAGCTTCTCATTCGCTTCCTCTGCCAACCTCTGGGATTGCTTCAACTCTTCAAGAGCACTTGCCTTTTCTTTTTCGATCAAAATAAGCTTGTCATTCACATCCTTGAGATTTTCCAGGGCTACATCAAGTTGGGACTGAAGATCCGATGGTTTTGAAATGCGGAGAGTCTTTTTCTAAAAAGAATGGTAAACAGGTTTTAAAATCCGATACAAACAATTTTCAATCTTCAAGGACATACATCAGTTGGAGTGGTGACAATGGGAGAGCGCCCCACAGTTGGCTTCTTCGTTGTGACCATTCTTGGAGATTTATCAACAGAAGATCGCGCATTTTGCAGGGGAGAAGGTGAATCATGGTCAGATTTAGATAGAGTCCTGGTTTTTCCAGCTCGAGGAGTAGCTGGTGATACTTTAGTGCTGTAACTATCTGTCAGTGATGATCTATGAAGAAACAAACACTTGCATTAGAAAACGACACCCTGGTTTAAGACCATAAGGATAAAAGATCTATAAAATGATGCAGACAAAAGTCAAATCCGAAAACATGTAATTCAACCAAAGATACCAGAGTTTTTACTTTTTAGCCAGAGCTACTCAAATATTGATGCAACAAGAGAAAGGGGCATCAAATCATCAATGACAAAGACGACAAGTTACAATATAAACAGAAGACCATCAACTCTGAATTCACTAAAATGACAAGGGAGATTAAGTTTTGAAAAGCGGATCTGCAGAAAAAAATGAATAACAAAAAAATCTCGACCAAACCAAACACTCACTTGGACTTAGCAGTGGCAGACATGACGAAACCCAGAGACTATCTTGTGAAGATCCTATGTGGGATTTCCTAAAAATGACGAGTTGTTGAACAGAAAACAAAATGCCAACCTATGTTCCTGCAAATACATATGAAAACATGCGTCTTTAACTGAAATCACAGTCCCCAGTAAAAAGAAAAAGAATGTGGGGCAGAGTAGAGAGCATATTGACACAACAAATACAAATGGTGGGTTAGAAAGATTCGATTTTTACACTTGAGTGACCACATCTGGAGAAGAAAGAAGAAACTTTCCTTAGTCGTCGACAACCCCAACTCTCTTCCCTTCCCCCTCACAAACTCTACTCAAAGACTCACATATCTTTTGTTTTTTTAAAGAATGCTTTTCTTTTACTTTTCCAAAAAAAAGTTTAAATATCACTGATTTAAACTTATATATTGAAAATAATCTCTTTATCACATTCATAATAACTGGGTAAAATTTGAGACTAATACTGTCAGAAATGATCTATCCTAAAATTATTTGTTTAAATATCACACGTCATCCTAATATCAGTGATGGACAATTAGATATGATTAATTAATTTTAAAAATAATTCAAAATACTACACGAATTTACTATTAAAGTTAATAAATTAAATTAAAACAATCATGTCGAAAAACTACGATTCTAATGTATTTAAAACTCAAAACTTATTAATTTTAAATTTTAATGTTCCAGTTTTCACTATTTTATAATTTAATTAAAATAATGCAAGAGTATCCATATTTAAAATGAGCTAAAATTTAAATTAAAAATAAATGCACCTATAAAATATATATTTAGTTATTTGAAATATATTAAAAATTCATAGCAAGTTTTATAACACAATAGAAACACAAGATCATAGTATTTTTTTATTATTTGAGACTGTTTTTTAAATTGAAAAAGAAAAATAAGTAAACCTCTTATTTTTAAATTGATTTAAATTCTGAACTAGTTTTATATTAATACAAAAATTTATTTGCGAATCATTTAAAAAATAGCTAAATATATGTGGATTTCCCACAATATTATTTTAAAAAACATTAGACTACAGAAAACTAAGTAGTAATTTATTTCTACAAAACAAGTTTTCTATTGTTTTCAATAAAAAAATCTTTTATTTAAAATTGGACCGATATCATAATATATCATGTTTGCATCTTTTACTTATTTTAGATAGATTGATATTGTTCTTTTACTAATTTTATAATCTTAATAAAAAATTCACAATTAACAAATTTAAAATAATTAACAAATATGGACATAATTTTTCCAGTAATTTCAATAGAATCAAAGAGTTGAAAGATATTTTTACATTTAAAAACTTCATTAGAATCATTTATAATTCTATGCGTACCTTTTTAATTAAATAAATATTAATTTCCTTTTCAACAAAATTACCATCTATCCCACATGGTACTTTACTAATTTACAATTTGTAAATTAGTAAAGCAATAATATTATATTGTTTTAATTTACAATATAATATTAATTTACAGCTATTGTTTTAATTTACAATTTGACAATGATACTTTACTAATATTTTTAAATTTGATATTAATTAATAAGAAATATTTTCCGACCATGCTACCCTTATAAAAAAACTCCATAATAACTATCCGTTTATATACGGCACATTATCATCATGACTCTTGTATCCATCGCCGCCTTAGATTTGTGCCGTCCAAAACCCTAGTATGATATAATACACTGCCTATCTGAGTGCTTTCCTCATATGCGCATCCAATAACTGACAACGACAACCGTGTGTATGGGGAGTATGGATCTTCTGGTTTAATTTCGCGGTTGGTCATTGCTTGTGTTTGTGAGGTGAGTTTCCGCGAACCGAATTTGTATGTTGTTTCTTATAGCGTAATGATAACTGGGTTTAGGGTTGGCGTTGACCGAATATATCTAAGTTAGAAAGCACGGATTTTTGCATAGATCTAATTAGAATACTCTGGGGGACACTATACGGCCATACAGAGGTTCTTTTTTATCGAATTTGGTGTGATTCTGAGTACTTGTGTTTTTTCAGATACGGTGATGTTCGAACGGATCTGGTTTGGGGACTCGAAAAAGATTGATTTTTTAACGGTTAAGATTAGAGAAATTATACGGCATTTTTGTTGAAATTGATTTGGTTCTGTTGTGTGGGAATGTCCATATCGCCTAAAAAGGATTCGATTCAAATCCGCGAGGTTTGGGCTGAAAATTTGGAAGAGGAATTATTGTTGATCCGTGAAATTGTGGATGAGTTTCCTTACATTGCGATGGACACAGAGTTCCCTGGTGTGGTTGTTCGTTCGGTGGGCAATTTCAAGAACTCCAGTGATTACCATTACCAGACATTGAAAGATAATGTTGATCTGTTGAAGTTGATTCAACTGGGACTTACTTTTTCTGATGAGAGAGGGAATTTGCCTAGTTGCGGGACTGATAGACACATAATTTGGCAGTTCAACTTTCGTGAATTCAATCCCAATGAGGATGTGTTTGCAAAGGAGTCGATTGAACTATTGGTCCAAAGTGGGTTTGATTTTGCACTGAACAACGAGAAGGGAATTGATGCTAGACGATTTGGAGAGCTTCTGGTGTCATCTGGGATTGTGTTGAACGATAGTGTTTACTGGGTGACTTTCCATAGTGGGTATGATTTTGGATACTTGCTGAAGGTTTTGACATGCGAGAAGCTTCCTGATACACAGGTTGGATTTTTTAACATGATCAGCATATTCTTCCCTGTAATTTATGATATGAAGCATTTGATGAGATTCTCAAATAGTCTCCACGGTGGTTTGAACAAACTTGCTGAATTGTTGGAGGTGGAGAGATTCGGGATTTGCCATCAAGCTGGCTCTGATAGCTTGCTTACTTGTACCACTTTCAGGAAACTCAAGGATAATTTCTTTAGCGGTTCACTGGAGAAGTACTCTGGTGTGTTGTATGGTTTAGGTGTTGAAAATAGTAGCAATGAATAACTGTGGAAATATCAAATGTCAATGAATATTGTGTAGTAAATACTAAATAGTAATGTAATCTGATACTACTTCAAATCCATGTCATAAATTCATTATGATTTCACACTATGGCCCGGGGTAACTAGCATCTGTAATGGGCCCTTTATGGCTGACAAGGCCCGATGAGTTAACGGGAAACAGATTCCATTCCCACAACGCAATAATCGATCGCCTAGGCCTATGTAAAAGTAATAGGGACTAGGGAGGCGATATTTGTTCTACTGCATTATCCTGGGAATAATCGCCATGTCTTGTTGGGGTTTCTCTATTCAGCGTCCTGGATTTCGTTTCTGGGCGATTCTTGAATTCTCCTACTGATTGCATCTTTGGTTTCTTCTAACTGCGCATCCATTCAAAAGTGAATGCAACTGCTTAGACCGTGATAACCTTTTTCACCTTCCAGAGCAACATCCAAAAATGCTAAATCATCTTCTGTGTCCTCAATTCGGTACTACTATGCGTTATTTTTTGAAAATCTGATTATTATTTAACATATGAAATGATTGAAAGAATCAAATGAATTTAGCCGCTTTAAAATCATTCAAATTAACGTGCCTTTATGATTTGTTTATTAAATCAATTGTTTTGCTCTGTACAGTTATTAATCATTTTTCTTAAGTGAAGGCTAATCAATAAGGAGATTTTGGATATTGAAACATGCTGGAATTTATGGAAATCACGCAGGTTTTATTCTCAACTCTTGAGCAAACTGCATCATCTTGTTATAGCAATGTGCAAGTGTGTGAATAAAACGTTTTCCTTTGTGTGTTGATTGAAGGGCTACTTCACCGCCATCATTCTATTTGCCTGCGACTGCTGTCTTATCAGTCATCGTCGAATGTGTTTGAAAATCAGGTATGGTTATGATGAAAAAAGAATATTTTTGTTGCTTTGTGTAAGTTGAAGTTGAACCCAAACCCAGGAGGTTCCAGGTAGTGCACCAAAACATAAGGGTCCAACTCCCCAATTCCAACTCTTTGTCAAGTGGAAGTCTGAGTGATGCATGAAAAAAATGTGAAGTTGATTGAGTTTTGAAGAAGCATGTAGGGTAAAGTTGCATGTGGTGAGTTGTACTTATGAAAGAAAAACTTGAGGACTGGAGTGGAGTGAAGATATGGACCCCTTTAGCCAGCCAGCAAAATGAAAGCGACTACCATGACAAAATTTCAACGGACACGACATAATAAAAGTCTCTATTTTACTTATTCCTCTCCGTGACGACCTGACCTGACCAGACCAACAACACTAAAATACTCCCCATTTTTCTTATGCTATGTCTTTTTCCACTGATTCTCATATGTTCCTTTCCCTTTGAATTCAATTTCAGGTTCACGAGTTCATATATACCACAAATATCAGCAGAATACACTCCATTTTTGCTACAGTTGAAGAGGGGTCATGCATATTACCAAATATCTACTGCACCTTCCAATAATTTCTTAGCTTCAGCTTCAGGCAAAGTGGGGGTGGGGTCTTAGCCAGCCACCCATCCTTTCTTTTGTTCTTATGCAAAGCTCCACGGTAGTAGAATCCAACTCCTCTTTTCTTATATCCTGATCGTTTATTATTTGTGTGCTCTATTTCTCTTTAGTGGTGTCAAAGAAAAAAAAATGGCTCACTGGGTTTCAATGGCTTCTTCTCTGCTCCTTCTATCTGCCTTTAGCTGGAGTAATACTGTGTCTTGTTTCGACAGGAATGAGCTTCTTCTCTCCTGGAATAAGCTAAGCTGGACAAAGTCAGAAAATTGCTTCTCACACAATTACAGTGAGTTTTCAATCAGAAACACTTTTGATGAACTGATGTTGCTTTTATGGTAGTTTTAAGGTTATGTTTCTTTATTTGGGTTTTCTACTCATTCTAAAGAGAGTTGCGTTGTAATCATCAATAGGAACTGAAAAGGGAGCAATCATATTAGAAATGAAGCATCATGACTCATGCTCAAGTCCAGTAAAGGATTGGAGCAGAAAGTTCCAAAATCGCCTCATAGCTGATAATATCAGGTTCAAATCAATGCAAGCTCGTATGAAAAACATGGTTTCTGGCCAAAAAGAATCCATTTCCTCACAATCAGAGCTTCCTGTAAATCCCGGCATCAAACTTCAGACACTAAACTACATTGTAACTGTTACATTAGGTGGGAAAAACTTAACTGTAATAGTTGATACAGGAAGTGATTTAACGTGGGTTCAATGCCAGCCTTGCAAACAATGCTACAATCAAGTAGAACCTGTCTTCAACCCTCTGTTATCCCCTTCATATAGAACAGTTCAATGCAGCTCACAAGCTTGTCAAAGCTTACAGTACACAATTGGGAACTCAGGGTTATGCAGTAGCGATGATCCTAAATGTAGATATTCAGTTACTTATGGGGATGGATCGTCTAGTGTTGGAATTTTGGGGCAGGAAAAGCTGGTTCTAGGTGGTGTTTCTGTTGAAAACTTTATAGTTGGATGTGGATATTATAATAAGGGTCTTTTTGGTGCTGCCTCTGGATTGATGGGATTGGGAAGGAGTGAACTGTCACTTGTTTCTCAAACTTATAATGTTTTCAATGGGGTTTTCTCCTACTGCTTACCTGAGATTGATAATTTCTATTCAGGTTCATTAGTTCTGGGGAGTGATACCTCTGTTTTCAAGAACCAGACTCCGGTTTCTTACACGAATTTGGTACTTAATCCTCAACTCAGCAGCTTCTACATTCTGAACATAACAGGAAGTAGCATCGGAGGTGTAGAGATAGAATCTGTTTATTTTGGAAAAAGTGGGATTCTTATTGACTCGGGGACAGTTATCACTAGACTCCCCCCTTCTATCTACAGAGGTGTTAAAAATGAATTCTTGAAGCAGTTTTCAGGGTACCCTTCAGCCCCAGGATTCTCAATATTAGACACATGCTTCAACCTTACAGGATATAAAGAAATTAGCATTCCTAGATTGAAGATGAAGTTTGAAGGTGGTTCAGAGATGACAGTAGATGTGTCTGGAATGTTGTATGTGGTAAAGAGAGATTCATCACAAGTGTGTTTAGCTGTGGCTAGCCTTGGTTACGGAGATGGGATTGGGATAATTGGGAACTATCAACAGAGAAACACAAGGGTTGTGTATGATATAAAGAATTTAAAGGTAGGATTTGCTAGAGAGAGCTGCAGATTCAGTTAGACATAATGCTGTAAATGAATCCACCAGTGAAAATGATTGGAGTTTAAATAGTCTTTGTTCTATCTTTCAAAACTCCAATCAAAGTTAACGTCCTTTTAAGGGAATGAAATGGGAACGGCTACTGCTTGCCTAATGGCTTACTAAAGTCATACTCAATTTCTAGCAGCTTACCCAATTGTGCTGACAGGATTTAATTCTACACATATGTTCCTAACTCTTACGCTCTCTTTTTCTCACTCAATGTCCTAATATCTCAGACTATGTCTTATTCCATTGCTTGAATTCTATAGCCTTGAGGTGCTTCAACCTCATTTTAACTTTTATGAACAGTCGTAGGTGTTTTTTTCTTAGTTCTGCCATGTGCCTATAATCGGCTGCTGCATCGGGGAAAACATGATTTTCTTCTACACCATACATATTTAGTGTATTTCCTCTTCTCCTGTTTAGTTCAAAGTTAAACAGCACGCACATTTCAAAAACTCCTGTAAACATAATTCATCAACTAATCTCAGAAAGAGCAATGCTGAGACAACATGTGCATGAGTGGTGAGTGGGATATCTCCATAGCACATCATTCCATGTACCTCTTTAATCAAGGAAGCTACCTCGCCCACTTTAACACGAATTTGCTGCTTGCTGTCTCTCTCTCTTATGGTAACTGAGGTTGTAGAGTCCACTGTTATGGCAAAAGGAACACCCAATTCATCCGCTCTTGCATATCTTTTCCCGATTGATGTGGGTGCATATAGTGAGTTTAGGATGAATATCCTGCTCCAAATAACGGATAAGGGCATACCTGTTATATCGATTTTGTAAGAAATTCCCACTGCAGTTAAGGAGTTTGAAATTTTCTTGGCAACTTCCTCGTATTCTTGATTTTGAACCAGAGGAAAAACAGTGCATTTGATCGGAGCAACCAGTTGTGGAAAACGGAAAACATGCAATTGTTCATCCCCGTCCTTGTATAAAATGAGTGTTCATAGAGACAGTATATGATCCTTCCAATACCAAATGATGGTTCGATCACGGATGGTGTGAAGACCTTTTTTGTATCTTTAGAGATCCACACCATATTTTTCTTTATACAAACAACTTTTTCAAGAGTGCAGATCCGAATCTCTGCTTCTCCCACGCTTTCTAAAGAAGCTTTCATCTCCATTGCTTCCTTTTCCCCCATAGCCTAAACAATTTTGGGGACAACTATTCAAAATGATATGGATATTCCAAGCTTAGGGATCTATTACGATTGATCAACCTAAAGCTTCAACCACCATCCTTTGGTTACCCTTGAAAGCAAGGCCAATTTCCTTCTTGACAGGAGCTACAACAAGCTTCTGAAAAATTAAAAAGAAAACACCTGTCGGATAATGATTTGGAAAGCACATATGTCAAAAGCTAATCAGGCAACAAGGTTCCAACTATTCAATCATATACAAAGGGGATTCAAGGATACGTGCTATAAAGGGACACAAGCCAAACAAGTAAACTAAATTCATGGGAATGTTAATGTCTACTATATGGATCTCTAGATGCAATTTTGCACCTAGTACACAACGTATATCAAGGTGAGTTGCAGGAATGGACCTCTATTTCTTTAGGTTCAGCAAATTTTTCAGCAGCCACAAGGGCTACACCGCTTTTATCCTGCATATAGGGAATAAATCACCCTCCTACAGAGCCTTTCAAACATTCTAAACAAATATAAAAAACCCAGCTTCATAATACTTACTGTGTGAGCATGCAAATCGTATGCTGATCGATCAGCAATGCCCACACATTCTATCCACCCATAAGAGCATTCAATTTCAGCATCCCAACAATCTGCAGCATAGTGTGCCATCTCATTTGCCAAGTGCTGGCGAAAACGTAGGCGGTCCTTATCAATTCCAAGTTGTGTAAGGAACAAATATACTCTCCCTATGAAGTAGCCAAGTGTTTCATTATTCACAGTCCCCTGGGTGACAAAATTGTGAAAATGAGCAAAAATCATTGAAATGGAAAAAATTACGCCCAGTGATTAGCCTCCATCCATAATCTGAGAAACCGCTTCCCCAATAGCTATTCTTCTTGCCTGTTGACCAGATCCCTGATCTTCTCTAGGGAACATAAGAAATTCCAGTGCACTAACGTCAGAAAATTTAGGATGTGACTTGTCCTCAGGATCCACACAGTGTTCAATCTCTGCTAGTGTGAACTCATGGACCCTCAAGAGGCCTTGGCGTGGAGATATCTGCAATATCTAAGCATTTTAGACCTGCAGGTAGCAGTGTGAGACATACAAAAGCAACAATTCACAGCAATAACCTCATTTCGGAAAGCTTGGCCAATTTGAGCGGCAGCAAAAGGAAGCTTGTTTCCATTATAGTAGTATAAGTCCTTAAAGTTGACAAAAATCCCCTGAGCAGTCTCAGGGCGCATATAGCTGCAACAAAGCAATTTAAAATTCACAAATCAAATTAAGGGGGGGCGGAGAAACTCTTGCAAATAGTTTATTAGGATAATAGCTACTATTTCTCACCCAGGGGTCAATCCAGATGGTCCAATTGATGTCTGAAACATCAGATTAAAAGGATAAGGATCAGAGAGAGCACTTTTGGTGTCTGGAGCTGTGATACCATACTCTTTGATTTTCGCACCAAGCTGCTCAGAAGAGAGATCATCCAACACTGCAAGAACATGATTTAGTTCTTTCACCTTCTCTGCACCTAGCTTGGGATATTTCGATCAGCTCTGTAACAAGCTCCCAATAACAGTAATTAATCTAACATCCCGCGATAATAATAAAACTGCCGCAAAAGCATACTTATTCCGAAAATGAAGCCGTCAAGTTTCAATTTTCCAACGAAATGAGAGCATTGATCAACTGGTGAAATTAACCATTGACACAGCAATACCAAAGCATGCAAACCCAAATCTAATATATAAACAATTCAGATAAAAAAGTAAGAGATGCCCACCTGGCGCCAGAAAGCAAGGACGTTGGCCTTGACAGCACAACCGGAGGTCCATAGTCATAGAGCCCAGCAACACCACGGTAAATCTTGAATGAAGGTATGTAGAATAGGCGGCGGTCAAGAGTGTTGACAACGGCTTGACGGAAGGCCTCCCGACTTAGGGTTTCTTGCACAACCTCCATTCTCTCAGTTAATATTCCTTGAAATCGAGTTCTGAACTCCTCCAGTTCATTAATCCATTTCTCCAAAAAAAATATCTCGAGCACCAGGATATTTTTTAGTGAGCAGCCCCCAACATTCAACGAACAGAAATCAGGCCTGGCCCAATTCAAGTATGTCTATAAATATTTGAAGGCCCAAAATATAATATAGTTCTATTTATTACGACAGTAAGATAATGGGGTTGTTTGATTTCACGGTGATCGCCATGGTGCGGTCACCGTACCGTGATTTTTTTTGTACTACCAAACAATTGGGTCAATTACGGTGATCGCACCGGAGTTTTTGACTGTCATGTGGCCATAACTTGATACGTATGGCCAACCCACCGTGATTTCGTAAATTCCAAAATTGTCCTTCAAAGTTCAATTAATTACTTTAAAACCAAACCCTAACCCTAACCAATTTTATTCTTATTTCACAAATTTATACAATTTTTACCGAGTTATGATTCTACATTTTTAGGTTTCTTTTTGCAAGGTACGTATTCAATTGTATGAATTTCTTTTCGGTTTTTTTTCAGTTTTTTTCTTTTGGGTTGTTCTTCCGATTGTTTATATTGGTTGAAACATTCAGAGTTGAATTGTTTTTTATTTCTCCGGATATGATATGCCACTTTTAAAAATATTTTGACTTGTTTTTTATTTCTACCGTATGAATATGCTATTAGAGTTATTACTGAAAGTGTATTTTGGCAGACAGTAGAACAAATGGACAATTTAGACGGTAACACCCAAAAAATTAAAAATGTAATTATTTGGAATAGATGATTAACATAGACATTTGTTCGATTATGTGCTACTAAAGTTATTAAAGTAAATAGATATTTTATTAATATATAATAAATATATTAATATAAAGATTAAAATATACATTTTATTAAAATCATGTATTATTACCAAGTTTTTTCAAACAGTTTCTAAATCCGGATCATAATTATCACGATAATGTATAATCATCTCATGAGTATAACAAAATTCTGTTTTTGTTGATTGTGTTGCGATTCCATCTGCTTCAAGAATGATCTTCCAGGGCCATGAATTTGGATTGAAGGGAATAGTATAACAAACCGTCGGCTCTATTTCGCTTGTATTGTTGTAATCCCAGTTGTAGAAAGCGATGACATTATCGGAAAACCAGGCTGTTTTCACTCTCCGATCATTTGCGGCGAACCCTAAATTTATATTCAATTCTAGATATTTATCTACGCAAAAGTTCAAGTCTTTGGGTTTCTCGGCTACGATTTTCCCAAATTTCAAGAGCATTTGCGAAGTTCCCAGTTTCAGCAACTCAAACAGCGGTAGTCGTCGATATTCAGCTTCATTTGTTGTGGCTGCTGCTGCGAGGACTTCTGATTACTATTCTGCTCTCAAAGTTGGGAGGAATGCATCTTTGCAAGAAATTAAATCGGCGTATCGTTCACTGGCTCGGAAGGTACTATGTCGTTCATTTTGTACATCGAGTACCAAAAAATTGCACCATAAAGTTCATCTTGGAAATAAAATAACATTTATGCTACATCTGTTTGAATATCACGTTATGAAATAAAGTAATTTCATTATATAAATGAGGGTTGCATTAGCCTCTCATTGTATAGTGACATGCTCAAGATAGCCTTAGTGATTTTGCACTTTCTAGTAATTTTAGTGTTGTGTTGCTTCTCTGTTGAGTGACAATGTCAAATCCTTGGGGCATGCAGTATCATCCTGATGTGAACAAGGCTCCTGGTGCTGAAGAAAAGTTTAAAGAAATAGCAGCTGCTTATGAGGTTCATTAAATCTACACAGTTTTTCGTTTATTTATTGATTTAAATCTTATGTTTTGTTTCTCTTTTTTAAATCTTATCTTAATGTTATTTTCCAATTAATGATGGGATACATGGAGTACACAAAATAACTGATTTATGTATACAAATCTGTTGAATTGAGTTGTTTTTCCTCTGCATATTCTCTATGAACAATGTGATTTATAGGTATTGTCAGACACGGAGAAAAGGTCTTTGTACGATCGCTATGGCGAGGACGGTCTTCAAGGAGAATTTGATCCAACCTCTGCTGGTCCACAAGGAGTAAGATCATGTTTCTTAGAACCTGTTATGTTTTGATTAGCAATAAGAGTTCATGTGCTGGGTATGGGGGCATTGTGATGTACATGAGCTGCTTCACTTTATGATTACTTGAGCTTGACCTTGCGTGATCAATTCTAGCTGCATATTTTAGGTGGATCCCTTTGAAATCTTTTCTGAGTTTTTTGGTGATTCCAATGACTTTTTTGGAGCAAATGGTGAACAAAAGGGATTCTATAACTCCATGCAGAGGGGCAATGGGAATCTTGACATTCGGTGAACAAATCTGGATTTATCCTTCAGATGTATCATTTAATTGTCTGAAGCATCGTCTTTATCTGTAATACTGATAATCACTTTGCTTTATTATGTAGACATGATGTTTATTTGAGCTTTCATGACTCAATATTTGGATGCAAGTATGGTATCGACATAAAACGCACTACGACATGTGATGATTGTGGTGGATCTGGTGCAAAGTCCAGTAATTGTATAAAAACTTGTGTCGAATGTGATGGTAGAGGAAGGCGACTAAAGACACAGAAGACCCGATTTGGAATGTTATCACAGGTATTCTAGTTCCTAGATGTGAGCATATGTTTCAATCAAGAAATGAGAAGCTTTAGGAACTTCAATTCTAGATTTTTATTTGACATTTTGTATAGATGAATTTCTTTTAAATATAGGTGACTTCCTGCTCAAAATGCCTTGGTGATGGGAAGATAATTACTGATCATTGCCGTCGTTGCAGTGGCAGTGGTCATGTTCAGGAAAAGCAGAACATTGAGGTAGATGTTCCCGCTGGCATTGAGGACGGAGCCACAATGCAAGTTCAGGGAGAAGGAAATCTCGACAAGACAAGGTGTGTTCTTCATGATTTAGTCAATTATGATTCAGGATATGTATTTGTTTTTCTTCCTTCAAAAACACTTGTCATGCTGATGCAGGGGAATAGCTGGTGACCTGTACCTTGTCGTACATGTTGAAGAGAAGCGTGGAATTCAGAGGGACGGTATGCATCTGTACTCAAATATTGAAATTGATTACACAGAAGCCATCCTTGGGACTATTAAGAAGGTAACCAATCTCAATTTAATCATCAAATATCGACTTCTCCATCACCCTCCTTTATAATGCTGATTGTTTCCGGAAAACAGGTCGATACCGTTGACGGGTTAAAGGATCTTAGGATTCCTGCAGGAACTCAGCCTGGGAGAAAGTTGAAGCTACCACATTTAGGTGTACCAAACATCAAAAGACCTTCTTCTAGAGGAGATCATTTCTTCACAGTAGATGTTCAGATTCCCAAAAGTATAAGGTTTGTATTTAAGAGCATCCTTTTACATTATTCGGCATTGAAGCCGTGGCTTGTAAAATAATGCTACCATTTTTAGTGAAGCTGAACGTGCACTGGTTGAAAAGCTGGCTTCTCTCCGGAAACATGAATCCACCAAAACCACACATAGATACACAGGTTTCTTCTAAACCACTAGCTGCTGCTTTCAATGAATTTACAAATCTTCTCCATTTTATATCAAGGTTGGTCTTTCGTCACATAGGAACACATAATAAAGACAGTGTGGACAAAACTTCAACTGACACGAGTGAAACTCAGAAGCATTGGTGGCAATCAATGAAGGATCTATTATGGTATGATTAAGAAGATTTATTTTCTTAGATTGCACCTTTCATGGTGGCTAAACTTTCAGGAGTAAACCAAGTGGTCAAAACTTTGCATCGATATGTACAAGTAGTACATCTACACCATGGTTGCTAAGGAATCCCCTGCGAGACAATGAATCTTTAGTGTTGGTGGTCTATTTTTTTCTCATTTCGGCTGCCATCACTCTCTTTTTGAGTAAATGGCAAGACAAGTTGGGGAAAAGAAGATTGAGGAATCACCCGTGACTCCATATTCTTCTGAACATGATACTAGGGATCAGATTGAAAGAGTATTTAAAGAAAGGTTAGAGGAACTGATTCCATTTTGAGTAGTTAGAATGTTGGTATCACTATAAAACCTTTTGCTAATACTTGTTGCCGTGGTCAAGGAACAGTTTTTTTTCTCCCATCGGTGTCAACTAAGTTTTCAATCATCATGATGAGTTGCTATTTCTGTTAATTTTTGACGAATTGGTTTCATTACTCAACCAAGTCTGGAGATGTGATTTCTTACAACCAAAACATGTTATGGGACCCAATATTCTATATTTTTGTACGAGTTACGATATCACACGTGTCCTTATACAAGAAAATTGTGTGACTAATGAAAATACAAACAGAGAGTTGTGAGTCCAAAAAGAAGTGTCTTGGAGCTGTCTTCACTAAGAATTGAAATGCATCTCCACTGTGGAGGGAGGAGTTGATAAAAGAGAGCGTTTTAAAGTGTAAAGGGTGGTGAAAGTTGAAGAGGAAAGATTCTAATATTTCCAAGTGAAGTGGTCCGGTCCGTCCATAAAGTGGAGGACAGGCTTTTTCTTTCTGATTATACACACATGCCATGCCCCTCCACTTCCCACCTCATGAAAAGGGGCTTTGTTTTGTGTTTTGCTGTTTGAGTAGTTAGATAAGATAAAATATCTCTTAACTAAGTAAAAGATAGACTATTGGAAGAAAGAAAGAATCTGGTATTGAAAAGATTGGAGCCTGGGGGAGGTGATAAGATAACAAAACTGGCTGTGTGTTTCCAGCATGTTTCAGTTTCAGTTTCAGTTTCAGTTTCAGGTGCAGTGCAGTTAAGAATGGAGAATAGTTTCAAGAAGAAAATGACAAGGAAGTTTGTAAATGGCATTGGCTTTGAGAGAGACGAGACGGGAGATACGTTGGCACTGAAAAACATGCTCTTCTATATACAGTTACACCCATACCTTTACTTACTGTAAAGTGACTTCACACTTATTCCCATCACAGGTAGGGTCTCATTGCCATTGTCATTGCCATTGCACCTTGCAACATCACCACATCTTCATATATTATTAACATCTTCGGTACAACATAAATGACATTTAACCACTACTACTCTCAAAAAATGACATTATATCATAACGAGCCCGCAAACCCTTCCTATACCCTATTACAGAACCATTATTACACCTAGGGCCTAGTGAAGAAGAACAAGATACAAAACCATTATTACAGAAAATACATGTATGAACATCAAAACATATGATTGCAACAAAAACCATGCAAAAGATTAACTGTAAAAACAGATTAAGCAACAAGTGTGCTACTTTACTTCTGTGAGCCTTTCTTCACTTGCCATTGTTCCATGGCGGCTGTGGAGTAACGGAGGAATAAGGAGGTTTCAACAGGAATTGGGCTTGAAGATTGCTGAAAATTCTGATTGCAGGAATTACAGGTGATTTGGAGCATGAAAGAGCTGATTTGCTTCGTTGCTTCTTCTTTTAGTGCTTGAGCTTTAACCAGCTCCGCGTTTGCTTGCTGCCGGATTCTCCTTGCGTTGTTTAATTCCTGCTCCGCTAGCTCAACTTGTCTCTGTGCTTGCCACCGTGCCTCCTCCGCGTATGCTTTATCAGCCATCGCTAGTTTCAGCTGTTCCTTCATATGACTGCCTCCGATCATGGATGTTGAGCCGATAGAGAATCTGGCTGGAGTAGGGTTGTCGTCGTTAGGTTTTATAGAGCCTCCATTTTCGGCGGTGAGTAGCTGGAGCTCCAGATTCAGTTTATTACTTGTATACAAGGAATCTGGTGGCTGCTGCGACCAACTAGAATTCCATGGAGCAACACCAGGATTGGTTTCCCTTTCCTCACTGTGACTAGGGCCAGGAACAAAAAGCGGCTTCGCCTGCTGCAGCGGCGGCTGTTGTGATCGGAGACGGATATTGCAGACATCCTGATGCTCAATGAAGCTCTCCACCCTATGAAAGAAAACCCACGAATATGAGTACAAAAAAGAAGAGAGCAACAGCAATACAAGGTTGAAGAAAATGTAATGATTCTTTCCGCACTGAAAAAGCACAAAAGGTTTTCTCTGACCGCATTGGGTTTCGCTTCATGATGAAGATGGAAGATCATATTGACCTTCACAACAACCCAGAAGATTAAACACCATTATTCAATCATCATACCTTTCAAAAAGTGCTAATTTGGAAATTAGGTTTACAAATATATACAACTATGTTAAAACAACACATATTATAATTGTATAGGGCTCAGAAACTCTAGGTAGGGATGGCGCAGGCGCAGGCGCAGGCGCAGTCAAGCTTTGCTTTGCTGCAGTTGCATAAATATATCGGAGACTGCTTTTAGAAAATGATTTGACCAGAGTGTCATTCAACGTAACACAAAAGGACACAAATCTTTGAAAAGAGTAAGATAGTAAGAAGAGAGACCTGGAGAAGACACGGCCACAGTCACAAGAATGGCCTCTAGTTCCACAGGTTTTGAGATGGGCTTTATAGTCAGATTGGACGGCATATCCTTTGGAGCATTTATAGCAAACCCACTGTTTCTGGTTACTGTGTTTACGACGGTAATGCTTCTTGATTCCGACAAGGTCGCCAAGGGCATGGCTAGGATCATGGTGAAGGCAACTGAGCTCCGGACAGACAAAGACACGCTTTCTTGGAGTTGGGTTATCTCGTTTCACTAACTTCCAAGGGACCTTATGTCGTCTCCGGTGCATCTGAAGGTTCTGGTCCCTTTGAAAACCCTGGTTACAGATCTCGCACACGTACCGATCCGATTCCAAAAGGGTTTTCGGAGAAAGTGACATCACTTCCGCGTCTGGATCTGCAATGACAAGCAAAACCCCATTACATCAAACTCATATGACAAAATCCACATCTTTCATTCTCACCTGGGGTTCCTGCAGGCAACCGTTTCTTCCTACTTTTGCTGCTTTCATTTGTTGAGGAAAGCAGTTGTTGAGAATCAAGGGAAGCTCTACCGTTCAACATTAATGGAAAACAAGCAAACAAGAAAAAAAACTAAAGAAGAAGAAGAAGAAGAAGAAGAAAGACTACTTTCGGTGAAATGATGAGCCTTTTTGACCTTACTGCATTCTCTTATCTGTCCCACAAAAGAGAAAACTATACCTCTTTATTTTCTCCTTCAACACTCATCTTCTTCAGCTAAGCTGCTACTGATGAAGCAATCTTTGATGATCACTTGTTGAAAAAGCGGGATGTGGTAGTGGGGTCGACTAACCAGACAAATTAAGATAATATGCATATGACCGATTATTACACTTGACAAAAACATTATTATTATTATTATTATTATTATTTAAAATAACAAAACAAATATTCCTTTCAATCATAACCATTCAATGTTGTCATTTACCTTTTATAGTCTTCATCATTGTTCCTGTTTCGGTGAGGTTGCTGTCCGGACATAGTAAACCTAAGTTGAAGTAGCAGTAAAAAAAGCAAGTATTGGATTCTCCGCTCAAAACACTCAAGACATTAGATACATGAACTGAGCCATTTCAGGTATCGAATCATTTAGCCGCTGTAAACTTTATGAAGTTCCCTGTCCCTTGGTGTTAGCTCAGGAAAATTTTATTACATTATAAATGCTGAAATATCAGTCTCCTTCATGCCTTAGGAGTTCATGGCGTTTGCTCTAAAATTAGACAGCGCAGATGTTAGATTTGTAATCCTGAAATACTAGACAACATAAGTGTTACGGCAAAAATCCTGGGTTTGCGGCAAAAAAGCTCTGTCCGAAAAATATTTCGTTAGTTTTGGTAGTGAGTTTGAATGAATGTTAACACTCTCACAGCTTTATGCACTTGAAGCACAAACGGAAAATTCATGACTTTGATGGTACAGCAATTAGCATAGAAATCTCTTCCTCTGCCAAAAAACCAAATGCTGGAAGGATCACAACACCTGCTTTTTTTTGCTTAACGGCCAAAGCTGCTGCTCTGCTTCAAGAGGCCACAGCCATTGCTCCTGAATCGGTAGGACCTGTCAAAATTACACCAAGAAGCAAGTCAACAGCCGTTAATGTGATATTAATTCTCACATTGACTCTCCTTCATATGAAACAACAAATAGCCATTGTTCTTCTCTCGGGAATCAATAGGTTGATTAATGTTATATGTTGCTCAATTATGAATGAATTACAGATTTGAATTCATCCTATCCACCAAGTTTAATATGGTATCAGAGCCATCGTAGGCTGTTTGCACTCTTCTTTATGCTTCTATTCTTCTTCATTATTATTGTCATTTTTCTTTATGGCATAATGGGAGAAAATAAAGAGGATACTCACTCTAAAACTGCTGTCAAAATACCTATAGATTAGTCTTCTCCTTTTTACATCGGTCCTAATGATCATCCCGATCTTGCTCTCACAACACCCCTTACAAGCTCAAGCTATGTCACTTGGGCACGAAATATATGTCTCGGTCTATCCATCAAACATAAAATAGGATTTCTTGCCGGAGCTATACCAGAACCGAATCCAACTGATGAACACTATAAAACTGACAAAGGTGCAATGACTTGTTAACGGCATGGCTTCTTGGCTGCTTACCAGACAATATAGCTGCTACTATGTTCTACAAAAGGACAGCTCGAGAAATTTGGTTAGCACTAGAACAAAGGTACTCTAAACATGACGATTCAAGAGTTTGTGATGTATCTAGAGAGCTTGGTACCATACACCAAGAATCAATGTCTATTGAGGACTTATTCACCAAGCTCTCGGGTCTATGGGCAAAATATGACAACTCACGTCCAACTCCTAATTGTACCTGTTGTGAATTCGACTTGTTTCGAAAACAAATCGAGAAAGACAAAATTTATCTATTCTTGAACTGTCTAACTCCAGAATTTGGAGCAATACGCTCCCAATTACTTCTTCGAAATCCCTTTCCGACTATGGATGAAGTGTTTAGCTTGTTGAACCAAGAAGAGCAGCGACTTAAGAAAGGAATTCTTCCACTACCTATTAATGCATCTATATTACTAGGGAAGGTAGAACAACCCCTGCACAACAACAAGTACCAAAACACTAAGGTAGCAGCATCTCCACAATAGTTTCCTAAAAAGAAGTTTGGTCATTGTAGATTGAGCAATCACACAATTGATCAATGTTACAAATTGATTGGGTATCCTAAGGATTTCAAGACAAACAGATTCAGAGGTAACAAAAACTCCCCATTCACCTCTAATGTAACCATACATGAACCCGAGTCAAAAGACGAAGAGATGATATATATGACTAATGCTCAACTCAAAAGTTTGATGTAAAATGCATCTACCAATACCTCAACTGCTAATGGCACCACTTCAATATCCGAGGACAACTTCGGTGGTCAGTCTTCTAAACCTTACACTCAATGGATCATCGATTCCGGTGCTAGTGAACATATGTGCTGCAATTTAAATCTATTTGAAACTCTTTTACCCACCAAAGGTGTTGTTAGGTTCCCTAATGGAAAATCTACTATGGTTACTATATAGGCACCGTAAGGTTAAATTCACAATTAATATTATCTAATGTACTTTTTATACCTAGTTTTAAAGTCAATTTGTTATCTATTCATAAATTGCTAGTGCAAAATAGTTTGGCTATTATTTTCCGATCTTACAATTGTATTTTCCAGGACTTGTCTACATGGACGACGATTGGTACCGGTAGAGCAAGCCACAATCTATATTTCTTCTATCAAGAATCATTTTCTCATTCTGTTTTTTTTAATAGAACTGATATTTCTGGTTTTTCTGATTTTTCGAATTTGAATACTACTCGTGATTGCACTGATTCTAAGCATGTTTTAACTTTCGATTTATGGCATTATCGTCTTGGACACCCTTAACATAGTATTCTTGCACATCTTACCGAACATGCACCACACATCACAAGTATGCCTCACAAAGTATGTGTTACATGTCCTTTAGCCAAACAAAAAACGACTACCATTTCCTTCATATAGTTTGACAACCACAAAGCTATTTGAACTTTTACATATTGATACTTGGGGACCTTATCGACATGCTAGCATTGGTGGTTATCATTTTTTCCATAGCATTGTAGACGACTACTCTCGATGCACTTGGACTTATCTTATGCGTCGAAAGAGTGAAGCCTCTACCATTATTCTTAATTTTGTATGCATGATTAAAACTCAAAATTCTTCCATGGTAAAAGTTATTCGTAGTGACAATGCACCGGAGTTCAAGATTCCTTCGTTCTACTCGAAATATGGGATACTCCACCAAACTACTTATGTAGAGACATCACAATAGAATGGTAAGGTGGAACGTAAGCACCAACACCTCATTAATGTTGCTCGTGCCCTTCTTTTTCAAGGGCACATGTCAATACAATTTTGGGGGTATGCGGTGCTTATGGCCACACACTTAATTAATCGTATTCCTATGAAAGTTTTAAGTTATTCTACTCCTTATGAACGAGTTATTGACAAAAAACCATCATACGATTACCTTAGAGTTTTTGGATACTTATGTTTTGCCTCGACTCTTAAGCGTGATTGAACAAAATTTGACAAACGGGCCCGCCAATGCATTTTTATTGGATATCCTATTGGAACTAAAGGTTTTTCTCTATTTGATCTCGAAACTAAAGAAGTTTTTATTTCTATAGATGTTTTATTTCATGAGCATGTTTTTCCGTTTTCACCTGATTTAAATTCACCAAATTATTCTACTAATAATGACATTGAGCGTAGAATCTCATCTCTATCACTTGTTCAAACCAATATTCAAGAGCACCGTGAAGTTCCTTCCGTCGACGAAACTTTGGAGATTCCAAATTCTTTGATCACAGAGACAGATCCTGATGAGTCCATTCCTATCTCTACAAGTGATACATCCATACAAAACGTCCATGAAACGATAACTGACATATCAAATATTGATCAAGACACTTCAATTCATCAAAGACCTCGCAGGAATATCAGATTGCCCACTTATCTCGAGGATTATCACCATAATGTCCACACGAATTTCTCTACAAATCATCCGATAAGTTCTATTTTATGCTCTCATCGACTATCTCCTGACTTCGTTGCATTCTCTAATACTCTTAACAATGTTGCTGANTGGAAAATCGCATTTAACAGCTCTAAAGGCGCAATCTTTTCTCCCTGGTAATCATTTTTCTTAACGAAATCTCTAACTGGGCCAATAGAACACAGAGGTTTAACCCTGAGATTCAGTTTGCTTAAATTTTGGGCTTTAACCTTTTGGCAATGGTATTAGAAAATTATATTGTTTAATAAATTAATTGTTTTGACTTTTGAGTATTATAATAACTTTCAAATTGGAATTTTAATTCAAGTGTTTTTCTAAATTATTTTTCACTTTCTATAAATCTTATCTCAATTTAAATTCTGCAATTATTTTTTATTGTAAGAAGATAATTGATATTCATATAATTTATATATTTATTACATCAAATTGTTTCAATTCCTTTATTGTAAAATCTATTTTGTTCATACTTAGTATTATTTTTAATATTTTTCTACTTTCATTTGTTAAAACTTATCATGTAATCTCATTCCAATTTCTATGTTTACGAATGCATATTTTAAAATCCATTGAAATTTCGGTATTTTGGTAAAATTCATTTCAGTGACATTTGACAATCCAATTGTTTTTTGTCATTGAGCTAATTTGTGTTTTAATATACAAAAATCTAAAATCAAATATATCAATTTTAAAATTTAATGGTTTTCAGTGATACTATTTTAAATATTTAGCTTGATATTATAAAGAGTATTGATTGTAAATAATGTAGTTGGGATTTGTAATTTATATACTTTATATTTTAATTACAGAGAAAATAATGGTAAATATATTTAATATATTACAAAAATTAATTCATAAATTTGATATGAATAACATAATTACAAAAATAGAAGAAACTGTATGCACTTTAAAGCTTCACCAGAACATCAACAATCCAGCAAGAGCAGATTTTTTCAACCCCAGAAGCGGTAGAATCAGCACCATCAACAGCCAAACTCTCCCAGTTCTCTCCCAACTTCGTATCAGTGCAGAAAGAGGAATTCTCTACAAGGTAACAAAAATCAAATCCCTAAACCCTAAAACCCCATATCTCAATTTCTGCTAATCTTGATTTCATTCTTTCAGAACGCATCACAAGCACCCAAATACAACGCAAACTCTCACGAAGCAGTCTACGTCACACGAGGAAGCGCAAGAATCCAAGTCGTCGGAAACAATGGAGACGCCGTCTACGACGGCGAAATCAGAGAAGGCCAAATTCTCGTAATCCCCCAGAACTTCGCCTTTGTGAAAAAGGCAAATGAAGAAGGATTCGAGTGGATCGCCTTCAAAACAAACGACAACGCGATAAGCACCTCCCTTGCCGGCCGACTATCCGTCTTCCGCTCGATCCCAGTGGAAGTATTAGCAAATTCATACGACATTTCACGTGAGGAGGCAAGCAAATTGAAGTATAACAGAGAATAAGCAACTCTTTTCAGCTCCGCTTCCCGACCGAGACACGGCCGCCGTCAGGCGTAATGTAGATGACTAAGGAGAGGTTTAGATATCCGGCGAGTTGTTCAAAGAATAAGGTCTCTTGAATAAAATAATAAAATAATAAAATAAAATGCTTTGCTTTGATTATCTATAAATTAAATCCTAAATATCACACCGATTCGCTCCACGTGTACGATCGTTTTTTTTAAAATAGTGTAGTTAAAAAAATAAATATACCCCATTTTAATTTGTAAATTTTATATAGTTAAAATTTATATCTCCTTGAAATTCAAATTAATCCTTATAAATAAAATTAAAGGATATAAGTCAAGATAATATAAAGATATTTAATTTATGATATATTTAGATTAATTTTTAAAAAATCAAAACTACAAATTTAATTTATTATAAATATTGAATTTGCTCTAAAAATATTAAATCTGGATTTCCACCGACCCCATAAAATTCTCTTATCTTATCTATTGAAAGATATTTTTTTGACGGATTTGTTTGTTAATACGACGGCGTATTTCCCTAGACGCTTTGGTCTTCTCTATGTTGTGGGCGCTTGTATAAATACCGCTTTACTTTAAGCTTTGTAATATCACTCTGTGTGGCTACAAGCGAGAGAGAATCTACACCCGAGCTTCAGATTTCAGATCAATTAGCAAGATATGGCTAAAGATCCAGTCCGTGTTCTCGTCACCGGAGCTGCTGGTATGAATTTTTTGTCCAGTAGAATTGTAGATCTGATTTCGTGGGTGTATGTTTACTGATTTTAGAACGTTTCGTTTTGATTGTTTGGAATCAAAGATCGTCGAGCTATTACTACGAATGCGGTGCTTTTTTCTTTTTGTTGACTCATGATGGTGTTTGTACTGAAGAAATCTAGTGTTTTTCTGATTGTGAGTAATTTGAAATTGCGATAGTTTTTCAGCTTACTGTTCGTAAATGAATCTTAATAGATTTATGTTCGTTTGTGCAATGATCCGATTTTTTATCTATGAATGCTGCAATTTTCAGCTTATTTATTGTTTGTATAGGGCAAATTGGATATGCTCTGGTACCAATGATTGCTAGGGGTGTTATGCTGGGACCTGATCAGCCAGTGATCCTGCATATGCTTGACATTCCTCCAGCTGCTGAAGCACTTAATGGAGTTAAGATGGAATTGGTAGATGCAGCATTTCCTCTTCTCAAAGGTTCAAATTTTAGAATTTTGCCTGTTTCGTAATCAAAAATGTTTTCTGATCAGCTCTCTTCAATGTTTCCATTAGGTGTTGTTGCTACTACTGATGTTGTTGAAGGTTGTACTGGTGTAAGTGTAGCTGTTATGGTTGGTGGATTCCCTAGAAAAGAAGGCATGGAAAGAAAAGATGTTATGTCCAAGAACGTATCCATTTACAAATCTCAGGCTTCTGCTCTTGAAAAGCATGCTGCTGCTAACTGTAAGGTGATTGTTTAGAGTTTTATGTTGAAATTATAGAGTCTGATCGAAATTACGACGGGAGAGCATAAACGAATGGGATTAAGGTAGGATGTCACACATTTAAAAACTTGATCAAGCCATTATGTGATGACATCTCATTTATAAATCTAATCAATCTCATTTCTCTAATTAACTTGGGACAAATTCAATGCTCTCTCTCAAGTTCATCTATAAGGTTTGGACTTACAAATTGAAATTAACCGAACCACAAAATTATGACGGGAGAGTGTGAACGAACGAGATTAAGAGGAGGATATTACGCATTTAAAAGACTTTATCAAGTCATTATGTGTTGACATTACTTACTATTATAAACTTCATCAATCTCACTTGCGGACAAATTCAATAGTTTAAAATTAGTTCAATATGATATTTGTGTTTCTTCCCGATAGAACGCAACATTACAATGGAAGTCACTGATTTTACCTGTATTCTTTTAATTTTCTATCTTATACACCAGGTTTTAGTTGTTGCCAATCCAGCAAACACAAATGCATTGATCTTGAAGGAGTTTGCACCATCAATCCCGGAGACGAATATTACTTGTCTTACTAGACTTGATCACAACAGGGCCCTCGGACAAATTTCAGAGAGGTTAAACGTCCAAGTGTCTGATGTTAAGAATGTAATTATTTGGGGAAACCACTCCTCAACACAGTATCCTGATGTTTGTCACGCTACGGTGAAAACCGCAGCAGGAGAGAAGCCAGTGCGTGAGCTTGTAGCTGATGATGAATGGTGGCTAGCTTACTAAGAGTTTCTTTTCATAACCATATGATCCAATAACTCCTTCATTCCTTGATGTTTTTCAGGTTGAAAGAAGAGTTCATACTCACTGTACAGCAGCGTGGTGCAGCAATCATCAAAGCAAGGAAGCTTTCAAGTGCACTTTCTGCTGCTAGTTCTGCTTGTGATCATATTCGTGACTGGGTCCTTGGAACTCCTGAGGTAGTAATACATAACATATTCGTTCTAGCTTTTAAGCTTATTGTTGGTCGCTCTAATACAGGGATCTTGGGTTTCTATGGGGGTTTATTCTGATGGATCATACAATGTACCAGCTGGTCTTATTTACTCCTTCCCAGTTACATGCAAAAATGGAGAATGGTCTATTGTACAAGGTGAAAACTCTCATGATACTTAAAACCCACTTTTATTTAAGCATTATATCTTCTCAGGACTCCACATTGATGAGTTTTCAAGGAAGAAACTGGATTTGACTGCTCAAGAGCTGAGTGAGGAGAAAGAGCTCGCATATTCATGCCTTATCTGAATGAAAGCTAAAGCACCCATTTTCTCTCTTATGGATTGCACGAATCTCTCTATTTTCTTCAAGAACTTTAATGCGGTTGACATTTGAATGTGTCTTGAAAACAATGTTCTTTTGGTAATAAATGCAGTGCATTTCCAATCTGATTCTGTTATACAAAAAAGCTGTGCCTTTGGAGTTATTGTTAACTGGTTTTCTTCTTACTTCACATCTTGTGAAATTTTGTTGCTTTTGCAGATGGGAACACAATCTTGATGCCTAGAGTAAGCAAATCTTTTATGATTCAATATATTATACAGCTATAGCTTCAATACAATCTCCTTTTATTGAAAACTCATTTGGTTTTCCTAAACAGGAACTGTTCTGCCATCGGGCTTCATCTCCATTTCCTGGTTCTCTTCATAGTTCTCCTGAGAAACCTCCTCAAGAGATTTCCCTTTAGATTCAGGTACCAGGAAAGTGAAGATCATCCCTAAAGCATTGACGCATCCAAGAACAATGAGAGAATTCTTTACACCAATTCCAGCAGGATAACCAGCGTCTCTTTTGGTTGGGTCTCTTGGTTGAGCAGCGTACAAGAATCCAAAAGCACCCACTATTGCTCCGGCCTTACCCGCCGCCGCTGATATACCATGACAGGTTGATCTCAGCCGTGCTGGGAAAATCTCTGCAGGGACTACGAATGTGGTAGCGTTGGGGCCGAAATTGGCGAAGAAGAATGTTAATGAGTATATGATGACAAAGCCGATTCTGTTGTCTCTGTGAGTCCAGTGATTGTATGGAAATGCTAAGACGAACATGAATACTGACATGAAGAAGAATCCCATTAGCTGAATTGCGAATCTGCCGATTTTGTCGATGAAGAAGACGGTGAACCAGTAGCCAGGTACAGTGCTGCAAAGAGCTATTAGTGTTTGAGCTCTTGCGATTCTGTATACTTCTTCAAGTGCGTTCATTGTTTTAGCAGGTGGAATCCATCCTATGGCGCTGAATATGTCTTTCTGGAAGAGGTTTTGGCTGTAGAAGGCGATATCTAGTAAGAACCAGGTGGTGGTTGTGCCGAGAAGATGGAGGCCGTGGCGGTGGAGGAACTGCCGTGAGAAAAGTCCGAACTCTTTACTTCCTTGTTCACCGGATCTCACGACCTTCTCCGGTTCGGCTTCGATCTCGACTTGCAAAACTTTTGACATGTCCGCCGCCGCCTGCTTAGCATTCTTCGCTACCAACGCCGTGTACCGAGCGGTTTCCGGCATCTTCATCCGCCAGTAATATGTTAAAGCGGCAGGCAGAGCACCGAACATGACAATCAACCGCCAAACGAAGTCGGCTTCAGAGACTGTAGATGCGCCGGGATTCTCTTGGTAACTTGGAGAAGGATACGCCGCCTTGAAAGCAGCAGATATGACAATCGCAACCATACCGCCGGCTAAAATTCCGAAACCCTGCATCGCNCCCCAACATGGTAAAACATGCTCAAATCTACCCAGGAACGAATGTATGCAAGTGCTTTCTTGTTCATAATCTTCCATTCACTTGCATCCAGCTTCTCATGCTTTACTCCAGGATCAACTAGTCACCAAAGATATCGGCAAGCTAGCAGATCTTCCATCTTAACTTTCCAGATGGAATAATTACTCGAAGTAAGCTTAATCATAGGAACATCAGTATCATCCATTCCACTGATATGTGATTAAGAACCAGACGCTCCGATACCACTTGTAAGTTTTTGTGAATTAGAACAATGAATCAGTTCTTGTTACTGATATTAACTTGAGCATTTTTATATTTGTTGTCTTGTTAAAATGTAAAACAAGAGAAATTTTTACGTGTAACCCGAGAGTTTGGGGAAAACCATTGACAAACTCCTTGGTCAATTCACTAGAATTAGAGACAATATCCAAAACAACTCTACACTGAGTTGTTTCCTGAATGCACACCCCCTGGAACTTAAAGTTCCCCTTCAATCCCAGAATACAATTCTAAGAGTCTCACAACACTCCTTGTAGTTCTCATTGTCACTGATCTTCTGTCTAAGCCGCTTATTTAAAAGCAGTTGCCTCTACTCATCTCTGTCACAAAAAGGACAACACATAGCATTTTTGCCTTATTCATGTGTCATTCCGTTTCTGTCACCAGGTGTTGTTCAATTTGGGCTTAATTGATATCCATAGCCCAACTCTTTTCTACTCATGGACTGGATTGGGCACTGCTGTCAAGAAATTGTAGATATGATTTCGGAGGTGTGTGTTTACTGATTCTAGAAAGTTTCGTCTGATTGTTTGGAATCAAAGATCGTCGAGCTATTACTGTGACTGCGGTGCTTTTTAAATTTTGTTGACTCATTGTGGTGTTTGTACCGAAGAAATCTAGTATTTTTCTGATTGTGAGTAATTTGAAATTGCGATAGTTTTTCAACTACTTTTCGTAAATGAATCGTAATAGATTTCTGTTCCTATGTGCAATGATCCGATTTTTGATCTATGAATGATGCAATTTTCAGCTTATTTATTGTTTGTATAGGGCAAATTGGATATATCAAAATTAAACCAAGAAGCAAGTCAACAACCGTTAATGTGATATTAAATCTCACATTAACTCTCCTTCATATGAAACAACAAATAGTCGTTGTTCTTCTCTCGAGAATCAATAGGTTGATTAATGTTATATGTTTGCAATACTTGCTATACGTTAGACTCCTCTTTTATAAAGAGTGTGAAGTTGTAAAGTCTTGTAGAGTATTTCCTCGGCTCAATTATGAATGAATTACAGATCTGAATTCATCCTTTTCACCAAGTTTAATATGGTATCGGAGCCATCCTAGGCTGTTTGCACTCTTCTTTCTGCTTCTATTCTTCTTCATTATTATTGTCATTCTTTCTTTACGGCATAATGGGAGAAAACAAAGAGGATACTCACTCTAAAACTGATGTCAAAATACATATAGATCAGTCTTCTCCTTTCTACATCGGTCTTAATGATCATCCCAATCTTGCTCTCAGTCTATCCATCAAACATAAAATGGGATTTCTTACTGGAGCTATACCATAACCGAATCCAATTGATAAACACTATGAAAACTGGCAAAGGTGCAATGACTTGTTAACGACATGGCTTCTTCGTTGCTTACCCGACAATATAGATGCTATTGTGTGCTATAAAAGGACAGCTCAAGAAATTTGGATAGCACTAGAACAAATGTACTCTAAACTTGACGATTCAAGAGTTTGTGATATATCTAGAGAGCTTGGTACCATACACCAAGAATCAATGTCTATTGAGGACTTATTCACCAAACTCTCGGGTCTATGGGCAGAATTTGACAACTCACGTCAAACTCCTAATTGTACCTAAGGTGGATTCGACTTGTTTCGAAAACAAATCGAGAAAGACAAAATTTATCTATTATTGAATTGTCTAAATCCAGAATTTGGAGCAATACGCTCCCAATTACTTCTTCGAAATCCCTTTCCGACTATGGATGAAGTGTAGCTCATTGAACCAAGAAGAGCAGCGACTTAAGAAAAGAATTCTTCCACTACCTATTAATGCATCTATATTACTAGGGAAGGTAGAACAGCCCCGACACAACAACAAGTATCAAAACACTAAGGCATCAGCATCTCCACAACAGTTTCATAAAAAGAAGTGTGGCCATTGTGGGTTGAGCAATCACACAATTGATCAATGTTACAAATTGATCGGGTATCCTAAGGATTACAAGACAAACAGATTCAGAGGTAACAAAAACTCTCCATTCACCTCTAATGTAACCATACATGAACCCGAGTCAAAAGACGAAGAGATGGTACATATGACTAATGCTCAACTCAAAAGTTTGATGCAAAATGCATCTACCAATACCTCTACTGCTAATGGCACCACTTCTATATCCAAGGACAACTTCGCTGATAAGTCTTCTAAACCTTACACTCGATGGATCATCGATTCCGATGCTAGTGAACATATGTGCTGTAATTTAAATCTATTTGAAACTCTTTTACCCACCAAAGGTGTTGTTAGGTTCCCTAATGGCAAATCTACTATGGTTATTCATATAGGCATCGTAGGGTTAAATTCACAATTAATATTATTATCTAATGTATTTTTTATACCTAACTTTAAAGTCAATTTGTTATATGTTCATAAAATGTTTGTGCAAAATAATTTGGCTATTATTTTTCGATCTTACAATTGTATTTTCTAGGACTTGTCTACATGGACGACGATTGGTACGGGTAGAGCAAGCCACAATCTATATTTCTTCGATCAAGAATCATTTTCTCATTCTGTTTTTTTTAATAGAACTGATATTTCTGGTTTTTCTGATTTTTCGAATTTGAATACTCGTGATTGCACTGATTCTAAGCATGTTTTAACTTTCGATTTATGGCATTATCGTCTTGGACCCCCTTCACATAGTATACTTGCACATCTTAACGAACATGCACCACACATCACAAGTATACCTCAAAGTATGTCTTACATGTCCTTTAGCCAAACAAAAACAACTATCATTTCCTTCATATAGTTTGACAACCACAAAGCTATTTGAACTTTTACATATTGATATTTGGGGACCTTATCGACATGCTAGCATTGGTGGTTATCATTTTTTCCTTAGCATTGTAGACGACTACTCTCGATGCACTTGGACTTATCTTATGCGTCGAAAGAGTGAAGCCTCTACCATTATTCCTGATTTTGTATATATGATTAAAACTCAATATTCTTCCATGGTAAAAGTTATTCGCAGTGACACTGCACCGGAGTTCAAGATTCCTTCGTTCTACTCGAAATATATGATACTTCACCAAACTACTTGTAAAGAGATATCACAACAAAATGGTAAAGTGGAACGTAAGCACCAACACATCCTTAATGTTGCTCGTACCCTTCTTTTTCAAGGGCTCATGCCAATACAATTTTGGGGGTATGCAGTGCTTATGGCCACACACTTAATTAATCGTAATCCTATGAAAGTTTTAAATTATTCTACTCCTTATGAACGAGTTATTGACAAAAAATCATCATTCGATCACCTTAGAGTTTTTGGATGCTTATGTTTTGCTTCGACTCTTAAGCGTGATCAAACAAAATTTGACAAACGGGCCTGCCAATATATTTTTATTGGGTATCCTATTGGAACTAAAGGATTTTCTCTATTTGATCTCTAAACTAAAGAAGTTTTTATCTCTAGAGATGTTTTATTTCATGAGTATGTTTTTCCGTTTTCACCTTATTTTAAATATGATTTAAATTCACCAAATTATTCTACTAATAATGACATTGAACGCAGAATCTCATCTCTACCACTTCTTCAAACCAATATTCAAGAGCAATGTGAAGTTCCTTCCGTCAACAAAACTTTGGAGATTCCAAATTCTTTGATCACAGAGACAGATTCTGATGAGTCCATTCCTATCTCTACAAGTGATACATCCATACAAAACGTCCATGAAACGATGACTGACATATCAAATATTGATCAAGACACTTCAATTCATCAAAGACCTCGTAGGAATATCAGATTGCCCGCTTATCTCAAGGATTATCACCATAATGTCCACACGAATTTTGTTGCTTTTGCAGATGGGAACACAATCTTGATGCCTAGAGTAAGTAAATCTTCTATGATTCAATATATTATACAGCTATAGCTTCAATACAATCTCCTTTTATTGAAAACTCATTTGGTTTTCCTAAACAGGAACTGTTCTGCCATCGGGCTTCATCTCCATTTCCTGGTTCTCTTCATAGTTCTCCTGAGAAACCTCCTCAAGAGATTTCCCTTTAGATTCAGGTACCAGGAAAGTGAAGATCATTCCTAAAGCATTGACGCATCCAAGAACAATGAGAGAATTCTTTACACCAATTCCAGCAGGATAACCAGCGTCTCTTTTGGTTGGGTCTCTTGGTTGAGCAGCGTACAAGAATCCAAAAGCACCCACTATTGCTCCGGCCTTACCCGCCGCCGCTGTTATACCATGACAGGTTGATCTCATCCGTGCTGGGAAAATCTCTGCAGGGACTACGAATGTAGTAGCGTTGGGGCCGAAATTGGCGAAGAAGAATGTTAATGAGTATATGATGACAAAGCCGATTCTGTTGTCTCTGTGAGTCCAGTGATTGTAAGGAATTGCTAAGACGAACATGAATACTGTCATGAAGAAGAATCCCATTAGCTGAATTGCGAATCTGCCGATTTTGTCGATGAAGAAGACGGTGAACCAGTAGCCAGGTACAGTGCTGCAAAGAGCTATTAGTGTTTGAGCTCTTGCGTTTCTGTATACTTCTTCAAGTGCGTTCATTGTTTTAGCAGGTGGAATCCATCCTATAGCGCTGAATATGTCTATCTGGAAGAGGTTTTGGCTGTAAAAGGCGGTATCTAGTAAGAACCAGGTGGTGGTTGTGCCGAGAAGATGGAGGCCGTGGCGGTGGAGGAACTGCCGTGAGAAAAGTCCGAACTCTTTACTTCCTTGTTCACCGTATCTCACGACCTTCTCCGGTTCGGCTTCGATCTCGATTTGCAAAACTTTTGACATGTCCGCCGCCGCCTGCTTAGCATTCTTCGCTACCAACGCTGTGTACCGAGCGGTTTCCGGCATCTTCATCCGCCAGTAAAATGTTAAAGCGGCAGGCAGAGCACCGAACATGAAAATCAACCGCCAAACGAAGTCGGCTTCAGAGACTGTAGATGCGCCGGGATTCTCTTGGTAACTTGGAGAAGGATACGCCGCCTTGAAAGCAGCAGATATGACAATCGCAACCATACCGCCGGCTAAAATTCCGAAACCCTGCATCGCGAACACGGCGGCTATAAACGCGCCGCGAGTCTTCTTATTAGCATACTCCGACATGATGGTGGCTGAAAGAGGATAATCGCCGCCGATACCAAACCCTAGCCAAAATCGAAAGAAGCAAAGCGTCGCGATAACCCCTTGTGGTTTTTCACCAAAAGAAAGTCCAGACGCTATGGAACAAATCACCATCAACATTAAAGTCATTCCGTATACCTTTTTCCGGCCAAGTTTATCTCCAAGCCAGCCGAAGAAAAGCTGACCGGCAAGTGTTCCACAGAAAGCAACGCCGTTTACTGCAGCGGCAACATTCGGCGGCAGAGTTCCTGGCTTCCCCGCTCCTTCGTGGTGGTAGTATATTCGTCCGAGTAGTTTCGTAACCAGAGAAATACAGAAAAGGTCGTATGCGTCGGTGAAGAAACCCATACCAGCGATAACAATCGCCGTGAAATGGTACAATTGCGTCTTCGCCGAGTCCAACGCGTTAAGCACTTGCAGTTGCTCCTTCGCCATTTCACTTCCTTTACAAAGCGGCGGTTACCGGAGTTTTTCCACCGTGTATCGCAAAAAGGAAATTAAGAGTGAGAATCAAGAAGATCTGCAAGTCTGGGAAGTGTAAACGGCGTGTTGTCGATATTTATAGGCCGAGGAATTATTTAACACCGTCCGATTAGAAGAGGTTTGACGGTAGATGATCAATGTCATGGGGTCCTTCCTCTCAAGAACCACGCGTCTCATTTTTCCAAATCTAGTTATGTATGTTCACACACCTACATTTTAAAACCACATATTTTTATCAATGTTTGTAGATATAGCAATTGGTATGACCAAAATTGAGAGGTACCAATATTTCTATCGTTACTGTTCGATATTGGATTTATGTTTTTTATCTGAATTGATCCATAATAAATAAATAAAATTGTATCAAAAAATATATTGGACGTACCAATCATAATCGTCTGAACATGTATAAAAACATTGATTTTTAGTGAATTGAAGATTGTTTGATTCTATTAAAATAGCAATATATTTTAAAATATTTATGATTTAACAACATTCACACTAATTATGTGAATAGTAAGTTATGTGGTTTAATCTATAATTTAAAAATATAGGTTCACCCATTTTGTACAACCTATTTAAATTAATCATATATGTTTTTCCTTACAAATAAATTCTAGATTACCAATTAAATAACACAATAAGTAATACTTTTATAATTACTATATTTGTAATAGTTATAAATCCACAAAAAAAGTCAGTGTTTAGGTCTTTCCACCATGAATTAATCTACAGTGCCGGTGGTTTCCAGCTAACTCCCGCATGTTGGTTAACAAATATATATGTTTTATAATAAATTTGTTTTCTACTTAAATCAAAATATTGCTGTGTTACATTAAAATTTATAAAATTAAAATATGATGATGATTATTATTATTATTATATATAAGTTGTGTAAATGACATGTCCTCCAACTTACGAAATTGGAATAATTACATCTAAAGTTATCAATACCGTTTGTTTTTTACCCCTGACATTTAGTATCCGATTTTTCGTAAGTTGAAAACCGTTTGAAAACTCATTACAAAGTACACAAATATGAACTGTTTGAAAAATAATACAAAAATTACCATTGATATTCGACAATTGTGTATAAAATATTAAAAATTTACGAGTTTATTAAAGTGTCAATCATAAACGGTATTAGAAACTTGAGGTATCTTATTTGTATTTAATTGAAATTGAAGGACTATAAATGCATATTTTTTTATCAAAAAATGTATCATATTTGCAATTTGTAATTTGGAGGAGATACCCTTTACACATCTCATAAGTTGGGGGCAGTGGGCAAACATCACCCATCCATAAATAATAATTTTTATTAAAATATGATGATTATTATATATATATAAAGGGATATTTTTATCTTAAATTACAACCAAATATATTTAAAATTCACTATTAATACAAATGATAAAATTTAATCAGATGTTAATTATAGAAATTCGAGCCAATTAACAGCAATCTTAGTGAATCATTTCACATATCCTAGAAGCCGTTTGTTTTAATGTTAGGAATGGAGGTCGGGTTTTCCCAACACTTAATTCCACACTTAAAACGAAAACTTTGTTAAATTAAACATATACAAAAAATGGTCAAAGTCAAGTTAAAACCTTAATTTGAAAGAAAGACCCTAATTGCAGTCAATAGTGCTTTTTGAAGTGATTTTTTCTACGGCAACTTTACTAGTTTTCAATGGTTTTGGCAATCACCTTATAACTTACCAACTATCTTATTGAACAATTAATCATCTAGTTGTTTATAAAATTCCAATGCTTATCTATTTCTTGAAATTATAGAATTTGGTCGAAATTATGATATATAATATATAAACAAAGGACATCACATTATAAAATATTTAAACAAATTATTTACTATAATATTAATTTTATTTTATAAATTAATCCAAATTCATCTCAAATCTAATATGAGATAATTTCATATTTAAGCACATATCAAATTTAATTATTGTTATTATTTAGGCTCAAAAACTCGGAATTTGTAATCCTAATTGAATTAAAAGAAAAATAACAAATCTAGCATCATAATCTTAGAATAGTGCGATTTAACATCTTTATTGTATCGGGATATTATTAAATTCGATTGAAATATTTATAGTTTTGAAGTTTCCATCATATTGTCATTTCGAAATCTAAAGAGAGTACAAAGACACATAGCTATGTTGTATAAACTCAAATTCACTTGTTGATGTATTGATCATAAACTCGTAAAAGGAGGGGTAAGATATATGTCCTAATAACTATAGATTCTCACGCCTCTAAAGCAATGTTTGAATACCGGTTTATCGATCTTGTACCGGTACATCGGTATACCGTCAATATATCGACAATATATCGGTTAACCAAAATTCCGGTGAACACCGGTCGAAACGAAATTTCGGGCGTCTCGGACGAAATTACGTCCGAGATTAAAACACTGTTCTAAAGCTTTGGTATTACACAACGTGGGTAATTTGGCCAATATCACACTCATAACTATTCTTCCAAATTTAATGGTTATACGTAAATGAAATAGATAATGACCAAGTGAAAAAAATGAACCTGTTATGAATATTTCATCATGTTTTCATACCAGACATTATCAGTATTTTACGACACCATCCGGTATTGAGCTTTTGTCGGATTTCGGGTTTTTTGGGGTCAACTATAAAAAATAAATATATTTTTATTTTTTTAATATAATTTTTTTATACCAACTGATATATCGATCATACCAATGCAGATCGATATGAAAACATTGATTTTAACATTTCAAAATGGAATGTGAATTCATCGGTTATTTCGCCAAACTACCCACTGTATTTTAACATCGTTACCAGTAAATTTTTTCTATGACCTCACTGATTTCAAATTTTCAAGGATCAATTTTTAAATATTTTTAAAAATTATTATTAAAACCCTCAAATACAATTAACTATTCAAAATTTAAACTTTTTTAAAAACTGTAGAAGATCTTCAGTTTATCTATATATTGATATTGATGAGATCATCGGAACCCGATACCCCGAACAGGGTCAGGACCAGCCTTGGCCATGACGGTCCAGACAAGTGAGCCGAATTTGGAGGCCCAGATCAGTAGAGGACCCATTTATATCGCTTGGCCCGATCGGTCGCATCTGGCGATCGGTCCCGAGCCGTGGGGCCCAGCTCCCCACGTGTGCCCAGACCGATCGGTCCACTTCTTGCCGGCGTTGTTTCGGGCCATCCTCATGCATCACATGCGACGATAACCCGCGACAAAAGTGTCAGTAGCGTGGTTCGGCAATGGGTGTAAGCCACTAGAGGCCAAAGAGTAGCTGGCTGGCAGCGCCGAAAGGACCGGCGCCATGCAGCTACGGGGAGCTATTTCCGGCGGCTGTTCCGCCTGACGTTAGCTGACCTAGTAGCAAAGGACAGGCTCAAAACGACACCCTACTGTGCATAGTACAGTGGGAGTATAAAAAGGACACAGAGAGAAGGAGAAAAAAACTTAGATTTCGGTTTTCTCCAGAGGGCTGGAGCTTGACAGATTACTCTCGATTTATTTTCGATTATCTTCCCCCTCTTTGTGGTCGATCAAACAAACATGTATTGTATAATCATGGATTCGTTTATTGAACAGGCTGAGGGCATTTCTTTTAGCCTTTAGTCAAGTGGTTTTTTCCTCGTTTCCGAGGTTTTCCACTCAAAAATCCGTTTGCCTCCTTTACCTTTGAATCATCAACCTTCTCCACACATAAACAAATAACAACCAAGTTCGTCTTGCAACGAACCGGTCGACTGTTGACACCCCCGGTTTTCGAACCACAACACCTGTAATAGTCCAATTACCGATCCGCTGGGTTTTGGTTTTATCGTCCGGTTTGAAAATATTAATATTAAGATCGAATTGACTTTAACGAGTTTGAATTCAAAATAATTACGTAGTAAACATAATTGAATTCGTTTAATAAATCATAAGAATTTAATTAGTCATGAAATTTTGAATTTTATTAAGATCGAATNGATTTAAACAACCATTCACACTAATTTATGTGAATAGTAAGTTATGTGGTTTAATCTATAATTTAAAAATATAGGTTCACCCATTTTGTACAACCTATTTAAATTAATCATATATGTTTTTCCTTACAAATAAATTATAGATTACCAATTAAATAACACAATAAGTAATACTTTTATAATTACTATATTTGTAATAGTTATAAATCCACAAAAAAAGTCAGTGTTTAGGTCTTTCCACCATGAATTATCTACAGTGCCGGTGGTTTCCAGCTAACTCCCGCATGTTGGTTGACAAATATATATGTTTTATAATAAATTTGTTTTCTACTTAAATCAAAATATTGCTGTGTTACATTAAAATTCATAAAATTAAAATATGATGATGATGATGATTATTATTATATATATATATATATATTGTTATGGTCCCTTTTTAGGGGTACCAACAGTCGTCCGGTTCGTTTAACAAACGAACTCGGTTCTGATTTGTTTTAGATGTGGAAGACGATTAAAAGCTGAAAATAAGTAAATACACAGCGATGTATAGTGGAAATCTCAGGAATTGGGGTGAAAACCACTTGACTAAGAGCAGATTATGCTCTTAGCCTGCTCACTAATCGAATAATTCATAATCAATACAGCAGAGGCTACAGAAAATGACAAGGAAAAGAAAGCGGTAAGAATTCAGGCAGGGTAACGGCCTGTTCTTCCGCGTCCAAAGAGTCCTGCTATTTCCGTCGTCTTGCCCTGTATTTATAGAGTTTATAGCATCTGTAAATCACGCTCTGTAACCGCCTCTGACAGGTTTGTTAGAGGTTGTTATCGCGGGATGTAAAACGAGGTTGGGACCGAGGCGTGGTCTGCGTGATCGGGCCCGAAGCGTGGTAAACGTGGGAAGGCCCGAAGCGTGGAAAACGTGAGTTTGTGACCGTTCTGTAATCGTTCGGACCGAACCCCGAAGCCAGCTGGCAGAAAACGTTTTATTTCGTTAAGGTTATCTTCAGTCCTTTCGTTGAACATCGGGCCGCTCTTTCTTACGTGTGTAAATGGGCTGTAGGGGTTCGTTTTCATTATTTGAATCGGCCCAACGGTTGTTGGCCCTCACCCATCACAAGGTACCCGATCCTAAAGTTCTCATCATATATAAAGGGATATTTATATCTTAAATTACAACCAAATATATTTAAAAATTCACTATTAATACAAATGATAAAATTTAATCAGATGTTAATTATAGAAATTCGAGCCAATTAACAGCAATCTTAGTGAATCATTTCACATATTGTAGAAGCCGTTTGTCTTAATTCCACACTTAAAAAGAAAACTTTGTTAAATTAAACATATACAAAAATTGGTCAAAGTTAAGTTAAAACCTTAATTTGAAAGGAAGGCAGTATTGTAGTCAATATTGCTTTTTGAAGTGGTTTTTTCTACGGCAACTTTACTAGTTTTCAATGGATTTGGTAATCACCTTATTAAACAATTAATCATCTAGTGGTTTATAAAATTCTAATGCTTATCATATTCTTTAAATTATAAAATCTGATCGAAATTATGTCAAGAAAATGCACAGATATAATATATAAAATAATGAAATCACATAATAAAAGACTTACCTAAGTAATTACTATGAATCCAAATTTCATCTCAAATCCAATCAAAAATTTCATATTTCAACTCATATTGTTATTATTATTATGATTATTTAGGTTACAAATCCTAATTGAATTAATAAAAAAATAACAAATCTAGCATCATAATCTTAGAATAGTGCGATTTAACATCTTTGTTGTATCGGGATATTATTAAATTCGATTGAAATATCTACAATTTTAAAGTTTCCATCATATGGGATTTACTATAAATGAACTCTTTCAATGATCCAAAGACACATCGCTATGTTGTATAAACTCGAATTCACTTGTTGATGTATTGATCATAAACTCGTAAAAGGAGGGTTAAGATATTTGTCATAATAACTAAAGATTCTCACGACTCTAAAGCATTGGTATTACACAATGTGGGTAAATTGTGCCAATATCATACTCATAATTATTCTTCCAAAGTTAATGCTTATAGGTAAATGAAATAGATAATGACCAAGTGAAAATAAACATTTCACCATGTTTTATACCCGACATTATAGATATTTTTCGATACCATCTGATACCGGGTTCTTTCGGGTATGATCCTAAAAGATAATTAAATATTATTTTTAATTTTTTTAATATAAAAAACAAATAGAGATTGGCAACAGCTAGTATATTGTTCGTATCGATCCAAATCAATATGAAAAGATTGATCTTTCGACAGAAAAGGTCAAAGCTCTAGTTCAAATTCATAGACGACAAAATTTCTTAACAACCGAGTCATGTTGGCTTACAATTCAAATATTATAATATTAATAGTATAATATATATTACATTTATATTTCATATATTAAAATATTTATTATTGTAAATTCTTCCAACACTAAATTCAAAATACAAACCTAAACTTTGTATATTTTGAGACGACTTCGAATTTTAAAACAAATAAATTATGGCTAAATTTATTTATAGTAAAGTTCAAGGCACGGGGACACTAAGAATCAAGGAATAAAAAATTATATCCACAGATTTCAAAGTGGGATGTGAGTGAATTCAGACACCATGTAAGGACAATTTTTAATATTTTATAAAATTAATATTAAAACCCTCAAATATAATTAAATATTCAAAATTTAAACTATCTTTTAAAACTAGAAGATCTTCAGTTTATCAGTATGCCAGAGATATATTGTGTATATCATGATAATAAAGTAAATGAAAATATTAACTTACAAATTAATTCAAAAAAAATATTAAATTTTTTATATTTTTGTTTAAAAATATAAAACAAAAATACCAATATTTTGTTTAAATACAGGGAAAAACCGATACGACCAAACGTTTCAGTATATCGGAAATTTAAAATGCCATATTTAAACTAGACATAATCTATCGGGTATACTAGATTATCAGTTATACTCAAATAATAAAATAAATTAAAATATTAACATAAATATAAAACATGATTTTTTAACGTATTTTCAATTTATATTGTTTTAATTCGAAAAACTTAAAAAATGGGGTGATGTTTGCCCACGGCCCCCCAACTTACGGGGTGTGTAAAGGGCATGCCCTCCAAGTTACAAAATTGCAAATATGATACACTTTTTGATAAAAAATATGCATTTATAGCCCTCCAACTTCAATTAAATGCAAATAAGACACCTCAAGTTTCCAATACCGTTTATGATTGACACTTTAATGAACTCGTAAATTTTTAATATTTCATGCACAATTGTCGAACATCAAGGGTAATTTTTGTATAATTTTTCAAACGGGTCCTATTTTCGACAATTGTGATGAGTTTTCAAACGGTTTTCAACTTACGGAAAACTGGGTGCTAAATGTCAGGGGTAAAAACAAACGGAATTGATAACTTTAGGTGTCATTCTTGCAATTTCGTAAGTTGGAGGGCATGCCATTTACACAGCTCGTAAGTTGGGGGGTTAATTATGCAATTTTCTCTTATAAATACATTCAAATCGTCACAATTTATATCACCACACATCACCGTACTTTATTAATATCATACCAAACAAGCCTATAAATCATTAGACACCTCATTTGATTTGCTTTTAATCAATATTACCATGATTTTTTATTTTTACAGAAATTAACGAATCAAATTCTATTGGATTGACGATTCTCTTCCGATTCTTGAATCGAGTTTTGTGAGAAGACAAAATTGAAAAAACTCAAAAAACAAATAAAATATATAAATTATTATGTTAGAAGTTTGCTAAGTTATATAATTTATATCGAGTTTTAATTATTTTATTTAAATTTTAACAAATTTTTAGTTTTTTCATTTCATGATAAATTATTTATTATATCTTTATGTTTATAATTTGATAATGATTAAAATATATTTTATCAATAATTATGATTATTTTAACTTATAAAAAACTATAAATTATATAAATAAAATAATTATTATAATTATAAAATTTACGAATCCTTAACGAATCTATCCGGATTCTCAAAAAAATTACGCACTACGAATCGTGAATCGTATCATATAATGTATCGTGGTAATATTGTTTTTAATTTATTGTTTTTAGTNATCTTTCAGGTAAATTTCATGTCCTTAAATAATTTTAGTGAATGCAGTCTCTTTTTTAATAAAAAGCGTAATAGCATTAGATATAACTAGAATAACATTGTAGACTGCTTCACTGGAGCTAGCGTCCAATTCTATATGGAAAGTCATAATTTTTGTCTGAGTTCGAGGATCATGACATTAATAAATTTTTGGTTGGCTTATCTTACCAGGTTGCTAACTAGTTGTGCCTATGATATAGAAATATGATGATTTTATTCGTCTTGTGACCCTTTTGTTACCGATTCCTTATATGTTGTTTGATGCATTGATCTATGGTTTTCATTTCATTTACGAGGATTCAATTGTTAATTTTCCCTTCTATCAAACTGCAGAGTACACTCGATACACCTCTTGCTATAGTGCTTCTTGCTTCTCTTCTGGTGATACACTTCTCTCTCACACATCCGAAGTTGGCCGGTAATCGGTATGGACTAACCCCATAACTCATTTATGTGCTGTTTGTAGATTAGATACTAATCATCTGTACATACTATGATTATAAACTTGCACAAAACTTATTTTAAAGATGTCATTACGATGCAGAGATTTCATGAGTTTTGCTGCTAGAAGCCCCATATGGCAAAGGACTCCTAGAATGAACGAGTCCAAGCCAAGTCCTGAATTCCTCAGCAACAAATCCGGTAAAAGAAATTTATGGAGAATCCCCGAGGCTTCACCATCATGGTCGAAATCTCCCGTTAAAGGTATGCCAATAATGCCCGAACTCGCTGCAATGTTCATTTCATTTTAATCTACGTAGATACTGACTGCTTCAATACATTGAAAAATCTCGATATTTCACATTGATTATGGATGCTGCAGGTGTTGTTGCAACACCTTCAAGTCGATCGAGGACAGCATCGAGAGATTATTACTCGACTTTCCACAAGACAAGATACAGAAACAAGTTTACAGAGGAAGAGTGGAAGGATTTCACCGAGGAGTCCACGCGCCATGCCATCACAGAATTAGCGTCAAGCCCCAGTTTCACAGATTGGATCATTAATCAAGCCGATAGAATACGAATGAAGCGAGAGTCAAGTTCAGATGAGTCGATAGGAAGCGGTGAGGATACAAGCAACGAAGATGTCGCTGCGAGTAGCAGTTTACTGTGGCAACGACGAAGATAAGAGAATTGATTGTAGCTTGAATCTTTAGGAATAGATCTGATACTACGGGCTGTTTTTATTACTTGTGCTCTAGAGAAGGAAGAAAACTAGATATTTCCTGGTATTTTTTTATGTAATATAATATTTTAACCAAATATATAAATTAAATACTTTATTTATATCTAAACTGATAACAAAATGTTATAGCAAAATATTCAATATATTATCTATTTGTATTTGTATTTGTATTTGTATTTGTATTTGTATTTGTATTAACATTGTTGATTAAAATCCCAAGAAAATAAGATATATAACAAAAATTTGAACATTAAAGAATATAAACAAAATAATGGACAAAAATCATATTGAAATCATTGAAATATTATGAAAAAATCAAAAAAAACATTGAAAATTTGAAAATGGAAAACTAGCATTGAATTGGTAATGTTTGTATCTCCTAATTAACTTTTTGTAATTAAGGTTAAGATTTTAAAAATATTATATAAATTTAATAAATATAAACGGACAGTTATGATTATTTAAATGAATAACAAAATCTAATAATTGAAAGATAGTATATCAAATCATTACATAGTATACCCCCATTTAAGGTGGATACATAATTTTTTTTCCATTCCGTTTTCATTATCTGTTTAAATATCCAAAAACACTTTAAACGAAATGCACTGAGATAATTTGAAATATTTGAGATATTTCAGATAATTCAAATTGAAATCGTATGGGGAATTAAATTGAAATATTCATGTAAATTATATTTAAATATTGGTGTATATTTTTACATAGACAGTAAATTATCCATTTTTTACGTTTTGAAAATTGGTTTGAGGTAAATCAATTGAAGTGATACTATATATTTGTATTGAAATATTATTGTATATTTGTATGTGGATAGTAAATTGGCTAGTTCTTTTTGTTTTAAAGATTGTATTTGGATAAATCAATTGAAATATTGGTTATATTTGTATGCGGCCCTGCCCTGCCCTGCCCGGCCCGGCCCATTAGGTTTTGTTTATTCCTATATAATAGATAGATAAGTGTGCTACAATAGATATTGGTAGCAAGTATGGCCGAAAGATTTATGTTGCCACCTTTTTATTTTCGAAATCGAGTGACTTTTATACCTTTACCAAGGGGTACTGGAGTTATTGTCATTCGTAGTAATCGTGGATGGGAGCGCATTCATTTAGATGATGTTCGTCCATTACCGTCTCATTCGAGATAGATTTCATGTTAATGTTATATTTTTTATAATTATTTGTTTCAGTTGATTGTTTTTTTGGAATTTATGTTTCTTATTTGTCAATTTAGTTGTTCCGATTAATTTCTTTCAATATTGGAATGTTTGGGGAAAATAATATAACCACAATATCAAATGTGAGCCCATGATCGTGAATAATTCTTTACATATATTAATGTGTATTATATTGGCATATTAATTAGTTAATTATATGGACCAATTATGTGGACTTTAGACATGTTCATTAGGGTTTCTAAAGACATTACAGTGGCTATAAAAGAAGGGTGGCCGTATACACAATGGTTAGACAAAAAGAATGAAGTTTGCTTGGTCTACTATTGCTAAAGGGAGAATTGTGCTGGAAATCTCAAGTCATCAAAATCATTGATTCGAGATATTCTTTGTTTTGAATTATTGGTGTAATCATGTTCACTCTTGATTTGGTTTCCTTACGTATCCTGATTTGGTGCTCCTGGTTTTCTCGCTTTCTGGGTTACCAAATCGTTTGTTCTTTGTTTTATATGTTTTAGAACCTAGGTAGTAAAATTTTTAAAAAAAGATTGAATTCAACATTTAATAACAAGATATTTAGGTATAAAAAAATATTTATACATTAATTTCAACAGATCGGATTTACCAATTAAATGGAAAGTTACATACCAACACAATTCTTTTGTGAATTAATTGCTTCTAATACTTTGACTATGGAGATATTCGCTATTTACCAATCTCATTTTTTTCAGTTGAAGATTGTATAGATTTTGTTTTATTATTGAATGGATTAATTTGTTTTAATATTTCCATATTTTTGTTTAGAAGGGAAATTAAAAACCCAACAAATAATTGAATGATTTTGAAAGCATTATGCATAAATTTTGGAAATTGCGAGGAAGGACGAGGAAGAGGAAGAGGAAATTCTGGTTCTGCTCTCTACTCAGGAAGAAGAGAAAGCTTCAGAAAGTGATGCAGAATCAAACATGGATTGCATTGTTGATTCAGCAGCCTCTTATCACTCTACACCTAAGAAGGAGTGGCTTATTGATCTTATTTGTGGAGACTTCGGGAAGGTTAGAATGGGGAATCATACATGCTCCGAGATCAGAGGAATCGGCAAGATGGAAGTGATGACTTCATTAGGAAAAAGGTTAACCCTACAGAATGTCAGATATATACCTGAACTAAGGATTAATTTGCTATCAGCAAATGCCCTGGACAAGGAAGGCTTTGCAAGCATATTCGCAAATCAATCCTGGAATCTGCTAAGAGGTACTGAAAAAGTGGCCAAAGGAAAGCTGGTTGACACTCTCTATAAAACCTCCCTAAAGATGTGTAAAGAACAGGTAAATTCGGTAGTTAAGGCTGAAGATATGAATCTGTGGCACAAAAGAATGAGACATATATCAACTGCAGGTCTGCTAAAGCTACAGCAAGAAGGTCTTATAAACATGGAAAAGGGAGGATCAGGAGAAGTATGTGAAGACTGTATTTGTGGGAAACAAACGAGGAATGCCTTCAAAACCACATTGGTTCAGAAAACAAATCCACTTGACATGGTATTTAGTGATGTATGTTCAATAGATACCGAGTCAAGAGGAGGAAAGAAATATTTCTTATCATTCATTGATGATGCCACCAGAAAATTGTGGACATTCCCAATGAAGACAAAGTGTGAAACATTTCACGTGTTCAAGCAGTGGCTAGCAGCAGTGGAAAGAGAGAAAGCAATAAAATTGAAAGCTCTAAGAATTGATAATGGGGGAGAGTATACCTCAAATGAATTTCAGAATTTTACAAGGTCCATTGGACTCAGACATGAGACAACAGTGCCAATAACTCCACAACACAATGGAACTGCAGAAAGGGCGAACAGAACCCTACTAAACAAAGTTAGAAGTCTGCTGAAAACATCTAAACTTGGTAAAGAATTCTGGGCTGAAGCCCTAAGTGTAGCATGTTATTTAATAAACAGGTCACCCTCAAAGGCAATTGATATGCATCTTCCAGAAGAGAGATGGAGAGGAAAGATTCTTAATCTGAAATATTTAAAAGTATTCGGCTGTAGAGCTCTAGTACATGTACCTAAGGAGGAAAGAACCAAGCTTGATAGTCACGTGGAAGAATGTGTTTTCTTAGGATATGGAACTGAAAAATTTGGGTTTAAACTCTGGAATCCGCATACAGACAAGGTTTTCAGGTCTAGGAATGTGTTCTTCTTAGAAGAACAGACTATTCTAGACATAAAGCTAAAGGATTCAAAGACAGATGATGGGGAATTGGAAGTTAAAGGAGAGGAGTGGCTGCCCGAATTATTACCCTTAAATAATAAATTGCAGACTAACCTGTCTGATTTTTCTGATGTGCAGGTAGATGATTCAAGACCTGAAGAGGGAGCACCTCAGGAGCCTGAACAAGAACCTGAAACAGAAACAAAAATCAACATTGAGAATCAAAGACCAGTTAGAATCAGAAAGCCCTCAATAAAATATAATTCTGATGAATATGTTTTATTGACAGGTGATGGAGAACCAGAAACCGTGAGAGAGGCTTTAAATTCAGCAAACAAACATAAGTGGCTACAAGCTATGGAAGATGAACTGGAATCTTTGAAGAAGAATCACACCTATGAACTAATCAAAATACCCCCTGGAAAAAGACCCCTGGAGAACAAATGGGTGTTCAGATTGAAGCAGGAGGCAAATGGATCGGTAAGACACAAGGCTAGACTAGTTGTGAAGGGCTTTAGGCAGAAAAATGGAGTAGATTTCGATGAAATCTTTTCACCAGTTGTAAATTTCACAACTATACGGATTCTGCTAGCATTAGCAGCCCACATGGATCTGGAACTCGAGCAAATGGATGTGAAGACAGCTTTTCTAAACGGAGACCTAGAAGAGGACATCTATATGAAACAACCTGATAGTTTTATAGAAAAAGGGAAAGAAGACATGGTGTGCAAACTAAAGAGAAGCCTCTATGGACTAAAGCAGGCACCTAGGATGTGGAACAAAAAGTTTGATGGTTTTATGCAACGAGAAAAATTTTGCAGAACTGAAAGCGACCACTGTGCCTATGCAAAACAGCAGGAAGGAAGTAATTTTATTATTCTACTTCTATATGTTGATGACCTCCTAATTGAAGGGACAAGCAAGGAAGGGATAACTGAACTAAAAGCACATTTGGCCGCGGCATTTGAAAGGAAAGACCTCGGACCAGCAACAAAAATCCTAGGGATGACTATATGCAGAGATAGAGGTGCTCACACACTATGCCTGTCTCAAGCAAGCTATGTGGACAAGATCCTAATAAGATTCAGTATGGATGGCTGCAAGCCGGTGACTACTCCTATGTCTAATCAAATGATGTTAACTAAAGAGCAATCACCCTCAACTGAACAAGAAACTGAAGAAATGGAAAATATACCTTATTCCTCGGCCGTAGGATCTGTTATGTATCTCATGGTGTGCACCAGGCCCGACATTGCTTTCCCAGTTGGAGGCTAAGCAGGTTTCTGACCAACCCAGGAAAACAACACTGGGAAGGAGTGAAGTGGTTACTCCGGTACCTGAAAGGAACAAAAAACACAGGGTTAACATTTAGGCGAAGCAAAGAACCCCTAAGACTGAGAGCCTTCTCAGACTCAGATCTAGGAGGAGATATCGACAGTAGAAGATCCACTACAGGTTTTATAACTATGCTAGCCCAAGGCTCAGTGTCATGGCAATCTAAACTACAGAAGACAATTGATCTATCCTCTACAGAGGCCGAGTATATGGCTTTAACTGAAACTGCGAAGAAACTTATCTGGGTAAAAAGGTTGCTGGATGAACTGAAGATCGGGACTGAAGAGCCAGAACTCCTCTGCGACAACTCCAGCTCCATTGAGCTCACCAAGAACTCCACCTACCATGGAAGAACAAAGCACATAGACTTAAAATACCACTGGATACGTGAAGTCATGAATCAAAAGGAAATAAGACTGGAGAAGGTGCATACCGGGAAGAATCTCGCTGACATGCTCACGAAGGTGGTGACAGTCGCCAAGCATCAGTTCTGCTCGAACGGAGCAGGGCTGAGACAACACTGAAACCCTTAGGGTTACTTCACGGCGCTGGACTGAGGGGGTGATTTGTTGGGAGGTAAGCAAGCGTATTTATACCATGGGCTAATGAGTAAACGTTTGTCTTGCAGGCCCAATCAAGAAGACAGTCCATCAGCGTGAAGACACTCAATTGGGCCACTCGCACAGGCCCAAATCGAATGAAAAACACTGCCCTGGAATCACTTGATAAAAGGATCACACCAGAGGCGTAGGAGGAGTAATCAGAAAATCTCTGAATCAATTCAAGAAGAGGCAATTCAAGAAGTGGGAGCAAGCACTCACCGGCATTCTGAAAAGACTCTTATGAACATCATAAGAGAAGGAACCAAAAGATCGCATCTGTGAAATTACATACAATCTGGATACGAAAAGAATCAAGGCTGTATCCCTTTCGTATCCTAAAGCCAGTGTTCACTGTATTTTTCTCTTAGTGGATTAAGAATCAAGGTGTAAGCCTGATTCTCGTGGTTTTCTCCGGGGTTCTCCGGTTCCATGTAAACATCGCCTTGCAACACACAATTCAAGATTAAAAGGATACACAAAACCAAAACTCTTGATACTTACCTGTTTTCTCACCTGTTGGAAACGATCGGGAGGCGTTTTGAACCCCAACAGTTAAACCCCAAGTGTTGAAATATGATTATATCAGGCCACCTGTCAATTCTTTTTGTCCCCGCCGAGAGAGTTTCGAATAATTTTTTTAAAAAAATAATATAATATGTTGATTTACTATTAATATTATCAATACATTATAATTTGTGCCAAAGTCATTTTTTTGTTCCCAAAGTTTGGGATTTTTGACACATTTTATTTTCAAACTTCATAATTTTGACAAACAAGTTCTCGAAGTTTGATGTATGCAAAACTAATTCTCAAATTATTATTATTTTGATCGAATCAGTCTCCAAACGCACGTAAAACGTTTTCCTCGTGTTCATATAGAATTTGTAGAATATCAATTTACTCGGGTGAAAAATACATGAGGCATATCTCTTATTTGTTGACTTTTTTTAATCTATTATATCTTATTATGGAATAATGATCTCACATTAGAAAAATATATATAATAGATTGATCGGTCTAGACCCTTGATTTGTCAATTCTTTTTAACTTTTATATGTTACTCTAACATTGAATTGCTTGTATACAAATTAAAAGAATTGACAAGTAAATTGTAATATTATCCTTATAATATATATTAATATGATGGATTTTTGAATATGTTTTTCCAATATAAAATATTTATTTATTTGTTTGTTTCAAGAGTGAAAACCATATATAAATATTTAGCAGATTCTTAATTTAT
>RWGZ01001060.1:181637-340163 GCA_009725065.1 Utricularia reniformis
AACCGGACGACTGTTGGTACCCCTCAAAAGGGACCATAACAGTTTGGCACCGTCCGTGGGGACGATTCTCTAATCCCGTTTGAGTTTTCTACCAGAGATAGGATAATCAAAGGCATGGCGACTGGAACTCCGACAAATGATAGTGACGTGCTTCCCGACAGTCTCCCAGCACCAACATTCACTTTACAGGATCTGGAAGCTGTCGTCAGGAAGGTGGTACTGGAAATTACGTCGGAGAAATGTGGAACAGAACCACCAGCTGTATCAAGCCCTGTTCCCAGAAGCAGAGGATACGAGAGTGATTCTGACGAGCGCAGTACTGATGAAGAAGAAATCATCAGGCGTGGAGTGACAATGGGGAGGCCTAGATACCGGTCTACACCTCCTCCCCCAGCCAGAGCTCTAACTCCCGCTCCTGGAAATGACCAGGAGTAGATGCAACGACGAATTGATGAGCTCACCAGGGAGTTGGAGAGCATGCGCGGGCTAAGGGATTGCGAACCTAATCTGGGACGCAATCCTGGTTTATTTAACAGGCCCATGGAGGCCCCTATCAGAAGAAGTAAGGATGATGACTGGTGGCATAATTTGGATGCGGTCCAGACATCGTCTCATCAATCTGAAGGCGTATCAGCCGCCTTGTGAGATTTGATGCTCCCTTTTTCTGAGGAGATCTGGGCAGCAGTCCTAGATCGGCATTATCGCAACCCCGAGGGGTTGCCGACATTTCGTGGTGATGGTGATCCGATTGATCACGTTGCCGATTTTGAATTGCGCATGGGACGGTTCGGGCCTCGGATTCATTAAAGTGACGCATCTTCGCGGCTTGATTACAAGGCGATGCCCGAACGTGGATTAAAAATTTGCCGGCCCGATCCATACAGTCGTATGGTAGATTTATTTTGGCTTTCTCAGAGAAATTTGCTCCAAATGTAGGACCGCACCGAAGCAGGCAGGAACTATATCAGCTAAAGTATATCCCGACAAAGATGAGTCTTCGGTTCTTCATGGAAAAATTCAATAGGACCTCCCGGGGCATCAAGCTCGAGCTCCGGGATAAAATCGATATTCTACAGCAGGTATTAGGACCGTGCGGCCTTTCGGCCAGCTTGATGAAGTGCCCACCATCCACATTGGGAAAGCTTCTTCAGAAAATCAATAAGTATATTAAGGTGGATGAAGCGCTGGGGCTTGGTTATCGGAAGTCTGGCGGGAATTCTGAGCCCGCAGGTGATCATAGGGTTTCCTACCCTAAGAAACAGTCGCGAGAAGTAGCGGCTGTGAGCGAAAAAGACGTCCCCAAGAAGCAGGAGGACAATCGGGTGTATTGCGAGCTTCATCATAATCGCGATCACTCGACCTTAAAGTGCCCGCAGTTGAAAGAGACAGTAGATGCAATGAGTAAAGAAAAGCCCGACCGGAATGGTCAGAAGGGCAAGCGAGCGGAATCCCCCCGAAGGGGACACCAAGGTGACGATCGTCACAGGCCGCGGGGAAGAGATAATCGGGGACAACCCCGAAACTACAATGATCGGACGGAGGACCGAAGGTCTCCTCCGCCAGAGCAAGAAAGAAGCCAACACGGTCGTGAGAACCGTGGTCAGGGCCGAAGAAGAAGATGGGGGGGCCGTGGCGGCAGAGCCCCGCAGAATGAGGGTGGGAGACAGGAGCAGGCTGCTCCCCCACCTGCTGAAACTGGTGCCCAACCTCCTCGAAATGAGGCGGCACCCAGAGAAGTGGCCGGAGATATTTATGTTATCTCCGGTGGATTGAGAATAAATGAATCGGTCCGGGACCGAAAGAGAACTGCTCGCGGAGACTCTGCTGAGAGCTCCGAATCTGTGGCGCTGGTAAAATATGATCCCATGGAACGGCCCTCCTTCTTCAGAGAGGACATCACTTTCACCCCGGTTGATCGGAAGGGATCATGGATCCATGTGACGATCCCCTTACCATTACTGGGATCATCGGAAATCGACGTGTCCACAGAATTTTAGTGGATACTGGGGCTTCGTGCAATCTGATGAAGCNGTTAATTTTGTTGCTTTTTTGTATCTTGTTTTGGATATTTCGTGCAGATGATTATGTAATATGTAATGGGTGCAAAAGTCCTGATACCATACTCTCAAAGGAGAACCGTATCTTCTTTCTCAGATGCGAAAAGGTATTTTTTCTTGTGGATTAGCCAAAGACAAACAAACTATTCACTTTTAGAATTGCATTGCATTCACTATATTTTTCAACACTACTTTCGTATTTGAAAATGACATATTTCATTGCCGGAGGCCTTTCATCGTTATTTTGTATTGTTTCGGTGTTTATGCAATCGGAATGTATTACTCACACACACATTATATATGGGTCTCGAACCCTTATGCGTAGAGCGAGTATACATATGTCTTTCCTACCACATTTCCTTGTGTTTTATGTCTATTTCTCAACACTACTTTCTTATTTGAAGAGGACACATTTCATTGCGCGAGGCCTTTTATCGTTATTTTGTATCGTTTTGGTGTTTATGCGATTAGAATGTATTACTCACACACACATTATATATGGGACTTGAACCCTTCTCCGTATAGCGAGTATAGACACGTCTTTCTTACAACATTTCCTTGTGTTTTATGTATATTTTTCAACACTACTTGAGGCCTTTTATCCGAAAACGACACATTTCATTGCTTGAGGCCTTTTATCGTTATTTTGTATCATTTGGTGTGTATGCAATCGTTATTTTGTATCGATTCAAACTCTTATCCGTAGATCGGGCTATTTTGTATCATTTGGTGTGTATGCAATCGTTATTTTGTATCGATTCAAACTCTTATCCGTAGATTGGGCATACGTACGTCTTTATTATCATATTTCCTTGTGTTTTATGTGTAATGGTTTTCTTATTGAGCAAATGTGAAGTGAATGGGAGTGACTTGTGTTCACTTGGTATTACTTGTTGCAGTGTGGTTCCGGGAGATCGGTTGCTCCTATAAAGGCCGGATTTGTCGCTCGTGTAGGTCGTCGTAAAGATGGCACATAATGGATCACAAACAACTTCAACTTCAATTCTGTTATTGGTTTGTTTGGAAACCCTTTTTTCTCTTCTTTTTTACTTCCAAGATTGCATTTGAAATGTTACTTCAATGGTGTAATACACCTTTGATCTTTGAATACTCTTTTCAATGTTTTCATACAGTTCCGGAATTCCGTATTGATCGGTAACAGTTGTCGATACAAAATTTGTTTTTTTTTAAATAATAAACAAAATGTAAAAATAATATTCGGTATTAGGCGGTATAGAAAAAATACTAATATTGTCCAATATTTACATATATTTAGAATGTTAATTGGGTGGTTAACTCGAAACTCAAATATAAAGAATCTATTGTTTTATGGATTTGGGTACAATGATTTTAGGTTAGAGTGTTTGAGTTGGATAAATTAATACTTGGTTTTTTTGGTTGAGTTTGGTTTCAATTATTTGGATTTTGGATTAAGGACTTACTTGTTGCATATATTGTTTTATTTGAATGATATTAGCTTACAGTTAAGTAGACGATGACATGAGATTTTACGTGGAAATCCTCAAAAAATATAAATAAAAAACCAGAGAGTAAATCATTCCTCAAGTTCTCCACTAAAATAGAGAAAAGTAGCATTTACAATGGTGCCAAAAGTGAAAGCCAAAAAGTTAGATTATCTTCAACTATGTTTGCTCGAAAATTTCATTTTCTGTTCCACATCAACTTTCTTTCTGTACACATCATCATTCTTTAATTTTATAAATAATTTTCCTCTCATCTTTACAACAATGTTCGGACAGTTATAATTTTTAAATTTTATTTTTTACACATCGAATACTTTAGAATCATAATATTATCGATAAAATTATCATATAAATATTTATATTTGATGAGAACTCTATGACCGGGTACCTTGTGATGGGTAAGGCCCAGCAACGGTTGGGCCAATTAAAATGGCGAAAATGAATTCCTACAGCCCACTTACACTTCTAAAGAAGTGAAGAAGCTGCTACGGTCGGGATTTATCAGAGAAATCCACTATACTGAATGAGTTGCAAACCCAGTGGTGGTTTCCAAATCAGATGGGAAATGGCGAATGTGCATCGATTTTACCGATGTGAACAAAAGCTGTGAGTCAGACCATTTCCCGTTGCCGCACATCGACCGACTGGTAGATGCTGTTTCTGGTAGCACTATGATGAGTACCATGGATGTTTATTCTGGGTATCACCAGATCTTCTTAGCTGAGGAAGATCAGAAGAAATCATCATTCATGACCGAAGATGGGGTTTTCTGTTATGTGGTTATGCCATTCGGTCTCAAAAATGCTGGAGCAACATACCAAAGGTTGGTCAACAAGATCTTTAGAGAGTTGATTGGCCATATGATGGAAGTGTATGTTGACGATATGATTGTAAAATCTATGAATGATAAAGACCATCTTTCTTATTTGTCTCGTTGTTTCGAAGTATGCCGAAAATATAAGCTCAAACTAAATCCAAACAAGTGCTGCTTCAGGATCCGAAGTGGAAAATTCTTAGGATATTATGTTTCAGAGAAAGGCATAGAGGTCAACCCTGAAAAGGTGCAAGCTATCATTGATATGCAACCTCCGAGAAACAAAAGAAAGTTTCAAAGGCTTACTAGCCGACTAGCCGCGCTGAGCAGGTTTATTTAGAAATCCACAGACCGGGCCTTACCTTTTTTCAGAGTGCTAAGAAAAGCAAACATATGGATTGGACCGAAGAATGCGATCGGGCATTCTCCGAGCTAAAGACTTATTTAAGCACTCCCCCGGTAATGGTAAGTCCAACTTGTGATNTAGTCGTTCGACCAAAGGAGTGTTATTCCGTGCGGGAAGATGTTATTTCCCGTTACCCTTGGAGAGCCATCCAAGGACCGCTCTGAAGACCTGGAATTCAATATCATTGAAGTCGACTTGGCTTACAACGCTATTATCGGACGGACAGGCCTGAGTAAGTTTGAGGCGGTTCCTTCTACTTATCACATGATGCTCAAATTCCCCTCCATTCATGGAATTATTTCTGTTAATGGGGGATCAGAAAGTAGCTAGGCAATGCTACATGAGCTCGTGCCGAACGTTGGCACCGATCAAAAGGGCCCTGGTGGATTTGCTGGAAGAGCTGCCGCACCCGAGGCAAGCAATGGAATCCGTAGGGTTCAAATTGATTAACATGGTTGAGGACGACTCAACCAAGACAACTCGCATCGGGGCTCATTTAGCCCCTGACTTTGAGAAAGAACTGATCCACTTGCTGAGAAGCCATGTGGATATATTTGCTTGGACCACGGATGATGTTCCGGGGATTGACCGATCCGATAGTGAACATCGGATCAACACTGAGCCAGGAACGAAGCTCGTTAGACAGAAAAGGAGACGCTATTCTCCTGAGAAAATCGAGATTATCCGGGCGGAAGTGAATAAGCTGCTACGGTCGAGATTTATCAGAGAAATCCACTATACTGAATGGGTTGCAAATCCAGTGGTGGTTTCCAAACCGGATGGGAAATGGCGAATGTGCATCGACTTTACCGATGTTAACAAAAGCTGTGAGTCGGACCCTTTTCCGATTGCCGCACATCGACCGACTGGTAGATGCTGTTTCTGGTAGCACCATGATGAGTACCATGGATGCTTATTCTGGATATCACTAGATCTTCTTGGCTGAGGAAGATCAGAAGAAATCATCATACATGACCGAAGATGGAGTCTACTGTTATGTGGTTATGCCATTCGGTCTCAAAAATGCTGGAGCAACATACCAAAGGTTGGTCAACAAGATCTTTAGAGAGTTGATTGGCCATATGATGGAAGTGTATGTTGACGATATGATTGTAAAATCTATAAATGATGAAGACCACATTTCTTATTTGTCTCGTTGTTTCGAAGTATGCCGAAAATATAAGCTCAAACTAAATCCAAACAAGTGCTGCTTCGGGATCCGAAGTGGAAAATTCTTAGGATATTATGTTTCAGAGAAAGGCATAGAGGTCAACCCTGAAAAGATGCAAGCTATAATTGATATGCAACCTCCGAGAAACAAGAGAGAGTTTCAAAGGCTTACTGGCCGACTAGCCGCGCTGAGCAGGTTTATTTCGAAATCCACAGACCGGGCCTTACCTTTTTTCAGAGTGCTAAGAAAAGCAAGCCATATGGATTGGACCGAAGAATGCGATCGGGCATTCTCCGAGCTAAAGACTTATTTAAGCACTCCCCCGGTAATGGTAAGTCCAACTTGTGATGAACCTTTGGGGTTATATCTCACGGTATCCGAAGTTGTCGTCAGCGCAGCTCTGGTGACCATACGAGATGACATTCATAGACCTGTTTATTATGTCAGTCATTCTCTAGTATCTGCTGAAACCCGGTATTCCACCTTGGAGAAATTCATGCTAGCTGTGAAGAAAGTTGTATCCAAGTTGAAGCATTATTTCGAAGGCCGAACGGTCTATGTATATACGGATCAGCCTCTTAAAATACTCCTTAAACAGAAGGATTTGAATGAGAGATTGGCAAAATGGGCTATCAAACTCAGCGCTATGTATCTGGAATTCCTGCCCCGAAGGGCGATCAAAGCTCAGGTTCTAGCCGATTTTGTGGTTGAAATGACCCGATCGGCCATTTATCTTAACCAAGAGGATGATCGATGGACGATCCACGTAGATGGTCAACCTTCGGGGGAAGAGGAGCGGGCATTACCCTGACAACGGTACAAGGTGATCTTATTCATTCCGCAGTCAAATTTTCCTTTGCTGGAACAAATAATGTGGTAGAATATGAGGCAGTATTGTCAGGAATGACATTGGCTTGAAAAATGGGAGTTAGCAGAGTGCGAATGTTCTCAGACTCGAAGTTAGTAGTGGAACAATTCACAGGGAGATTTGAGACTCACGATCCGATGATGAGGTTGTATTGCGCTAAAGTTCTGGAGTTATCCAAGAAGTTCAATGAGTTCTCTCTTGACCATGTGCCACGAGAACAAAACAAGGTTGCCGATGCACTCGCCAGATTGGCTTCGGGCATACCTGACATAGAGCCGAGCACTATTTCGGTCCACATTCAGGACCGACCTTCGGTCGAGATTCCAGTGACCGAACAGTCTATTGAAGAGATCGGGGCTCTATGCCATGAACTCCAGGGCTTGAATATTGATGCTACTGAATCCTTAGGAGAACCCAATTGGATGGACTCCTTTATTAAATACCTCTCAAACGGATATCTCCCTGAAGATAAGTCTGAAGCCAGGAAAATAGAGGTCCGGGCTAAGAGATTCACCTTAGTCGACGGACGCTTGTTTAAAAAGAGTTTTGAGGGCCTGCTTCTGCGATGCTTATCTCCTATTGAGGCCGAAGCCGTCATGATTTATGTTCATGAAGGGATATGCGGCATTCATTCAGGGGATCGATCTTTATACCACCGCATTATTAGAGCCGGGTATTTTTGGCCAACATTGCTCGCTGATGCCAAGCAGTACACTAAGCGTTGCGCCATATGTCAATACCACGCTCCACTCCCGCAATTGCCTGGGGCTTCCCTATCGATTACCCCATTGCCTTGTCCGTTTGACAGATGGGGGATCGACATCCTCGGACCTTTTCCCCGGTCCAAAGGGCAAAGAAAATTTTGTATCGTAGCGGTGGAATATTATTCGAAGTGGATCGAAGCAGAGGCCGTAGCCATTATCTCAGAAAAAGTGGTCAAGCACTTTATATGGCGAAATATTGTGAGCCGCTTCGGGGTTCCCCGAGCGCTTGTATCTGACAATGGGACTCAGTTCCGTGGAAAAGGCATACGGGATTTATGCACCAAGTTGGGCATCGTTCAACATTTCTCATCAGTAGCCCATCCTCAGACCAACGGACTCACGGAAGAATCTAACAAGGTTATCCTGAAGGGATTGAAAACCAAGTTAGAAGACTTTGGGGGTAAATGGCCCGAACACATCTATGAGGTCCTATGGGCATACCGAACCACACCTCGCTCAACAACCCAGGAATCACCTTTCTCATTGGTGTATGGGACCGAAGCTGTTAGCCCAGTGGAGGTAGCCATCCGATCACCTCGGATATCTCAATACGATGAGCATATGAATGGTGAAAGGAGGTTATTGGACCTCGAGATGATCGAAGAAAAGATAGATGCAATCTATGCACGGATGCGTGCTTATCAGCGAACTATGGAACGGGCCCATAACAAACGAGTCCTCCCAAGGGAATTCTTTGAAGGCGATCTCGTCCTCAGAAGCATTAAGGTGCAGAGGAACGTTGGAAAGCTGGACAGAAATTGGGAGGGACCGTATCGAGTATCAAAGAAATTGGAATCAGGTGCGTATAAACTTGAAACATTGGATGGTATAGAGGTCCCCCGAACTTGGAATGTCATGAATTTAAGGCGATATTTCTTGTGAATCTTCGATTAATATGTTTGACTCAATGAAATACATTCTCTTAAACGTAAGTAGAAACAAGTAAGTACAAATACAAACAATTTCTAATGGAATGATGGACCGATCTTGAAGTTGGGTGGAGTAGGACGAATCTGGACTGGTGACCGAAGCTTCTTGTCCGCAAGGCTCCCAAGTTGTAGTGACCGCTCTGACGAGTCAGATGCTCCTGCACTTGCCCAGCCCCATGGATGAGTTGTCATTCTCCCAGAACTTATTACGAACTAAGACACTCCCTTCAACGGCATTCAGTCTTTAGGAATGGCCCTTTGTACCTAGAATCTGCTACGATAAAAGGAATGGCAGTCAGCATATCGAGACATAAGATCGGTCCTAACTTAAGACGTATCATGAGCAAAGCTTGGCCAACAAAACCTAAGGGACTTTATTAGAACCAAGGTTCGGCCGAAACTTGTAAAGACTCATACTAAACGCAGACTACGCCTATCCAATCGAGTATTGACCCGAAGGACGGAATAAGAGTGACCCATACACAATGTAAAACGACTTATCCAATCAGAATTGATATGAATAAACCAAACACAACGTCTGGGACCGATGGTTAACTACCTGTGAGTGTCCCCGATCTTATACTTAGTGATTAAAACAACTTCGTTAACATAAGACTTATTAGTTTATTAAGAAGTTCGTTATATTACTTCGTTCTGGCAATTAAAAGGATAAGAATTGAATGAAAAGAGTTATATTGAAAATAAGAAGTAAGGCAGATACCAAGTACAAAATAAATCTAGCTAATCTGCCCCTCTTCTCTATCTTCAATCTCCGGATCTTGCGGTTCGGTCCGGGCCGCGAACTGCTTCAGTTCTTCTTCCTGATCGGCCACCTTTTGGTTGATCGCTCTCTCCATCTCTTCAAAGAGGTAAAAGAAAGAGTCTTCTTCCAGAACAGGTTCTTCCAAAGTTGGAATAACCTGAAACTTGCCATCTTTTTCAAGTGGTTCGATCATCTTCCATCGCTCGTCCGAAGGGGAAAGCCCGAACTGCTGAATAACTTGCTCGCGCATGTTATCCAAATACTTGGCAGTATATACCCAATGTATGTTATCCGCTAAAGCGAATAACAAAGGGGACCGAGCGAATCTCATAACCGCTTCCCGGACCGAACCTTCGGTCGAGGTGCGGGCCCTTGTCAACTCCTCTTCCAAGGCCATCTTCTCTTCTTGGGCCGAAGGAGAAGCTCGTTCAGCTTATTCCTCTTCTCCTAGGCCCGACCTTGGACTTCGTTGATTTCTTCATCTTTGGCCCGCAGCTTGGCCTCCAGGTCGGCAATATGCCCCTGAGCTGTTTGTCCTGTCTTTTCCAGCTCAGAGACTTTATCAGCTAAGAGTGAGACCTCCGTCCCGGCTCTTAGCAACTCATTGTCAAGTCAGTCAGGGTCCTCCCGTACCGTGACCAACTCACCATGTTTGATCTCAAATTGTCTTTTTGCAAGGTCAAGTTGATCTTGGACTTGTTGGGATACAACGCTACCACCCTGGTTCTTCTCCACGGTGATAGCAGTTGTGAANGTGCAATCTGATGAAGCGTGAGGTCGCTGAAATGTTGGGAGCTGCTGCTCACGATCTCCCGATCGCCAACATAACTCTTTGGTCGTTCGACCAAAGGAGTGTTATTCCGTGCGGGAAGATGTTATTTCCCATTACCCTTGGAGAGCCATCCAAGGACCGCTCTGAAGACCTGGAATTCAATATCATTGAAGTCGACTTGGCTTACAACGCTATTATCGGACGGACAGGCCTGAGTAAGTTTGAGGCGGTTCCTTCTACTTATCACATGATGCTCAAATTCCCCTCCATTCATGGAATTATTTCTGTTAATGGGGGATCAGAAAGTAGCTAGGCAACGCTACATGAGCTCGTGCCGAACGTTGGCACCGATCAAAAGGGCCCTGGTGGATTTGCTGGAAGAGCTGCCGCACCCGAGGCAAGCAATGGAATCCGTAGGGTTCAAATTGATTAACATGGTTGAGGACGACTCAACCAAGACAACTCGCATCGGGGCTCATTTAGCCCCTGACTTTGAGAAAGAACTGATCCACTTGCTGAAAAACCATGTGGATATATTTGCTTGGACCCCGGATGATGTTCCGGGGATTGACCGATCCGATAGTGAACATCGGATCAACACTTAGCTAGGAACGAAGCCCGTTAGACAAAAAAGGAGACGGTATTCTCCTGAGAAAATCGAGATTATCTGGGCGGAAGTGAATAAGTTGCTACGGTTGGGATTTATCAGAGAAATCCACTATACTTAATGGGTTGCAAACCCAGTGGTGGTTTCCAAACCGGATGGGAAATGGCGAATGTGCATCGANCTGAACTAGAAAAAACCCCCTTCGGGGCTGGGGCTCCGGTCCTACCCGCAACACCTATTTCTATCAATCTATTCTCCCGAAGCAGATCTATTCGCCTAAGGCGTGTTTCATGAGGGGGGAACATCGCAAGCGTGTTTGCGGTGTCCGTGTGGGAGGAGTTGAACCTACTTCGGTCCAACTGACCTATGCGTGGGTGGGTGAGGAGCGGCCATACTTTCAACAGATCCTCTTTGGGGACTGTTATCCACACGTAGCAGGCCTCCCACGCATGAAGAGATTCCTCTTTATCTACAATTGCGAACTCTTTGGTGCGCACCGCTATACTGTATAACTTGGGGTAACCCAACAGACCCTTCCCCTTTCCGGATCCTACCAAGAACAGATTAAAGAAGTGTTCTAGGGTCGGGGCCCGATTCTGTTGGTGACAATAAAAAATAAATGCTACTATATACACATAACTGCCCGGGAACAACGCAAAAGTGGGGCAGTGAATCTCCTTAAGCACGGCCGCTACAAAGGGATGTAGCGGAAAATGAAGCACGCACTTAAGAGAGGCGTAACTGACCGAAATGGCCGATGCCGGCACATTCATTTCCGCCGGAAGGAAACATGGAATATCTTCTCGTCCCTTCCAGATAGAGTAATGTGCCGGAATTGAAAACCTAAACCTAAACTCTTCAATGTCCAACTCAGACATAGAAGGGTAACACATTTTGTGGGGAGCCATAAGTGTATACCTTAGAAAAAACGGAGTGAAAAAGGTTTGGATGAAAAATCGGTTGAGGGCACAAAGAACTTGCTGAAATTTCTCCTTCGCGATAATGACGGTGAGGAGAAACAGTGCCCATAATCCCGATTTAAATATTAATCTCCCAGCCAATGGTGAGCCGCCACGTAATACTACCCAAAACAGCGACTATACGGGGCGCACTCATCACGCCTCTTGAACAGTCGAATGTGAAGAGGCGCAGGTCGAGATATTAATATTTAAATAATAACAAAGATAAAAATATAACTTAAATATATGTTATTGAGTTTCAAATGTAATTGGCTCATACACTAAGGCAAAGATCGGTCCCCTGGACTCTCAGTATCTACAGGTACGGTCCCTCGTTCTCTTGAATGTGCAAACATCATGTGATCGGCCTTGTATCACCTCTGCGATTGGCAATCAAGCCCGAGGGGCTAGTGATGAGAACTTTAGGATCGGGTACCTTGTGATGGGTGAGGCCCAGCAACCGTTGGGCCGATTCAAATAGTGAAAACGAACCCCTACAGCCCATTTACACACGTAAGAAAGAGCGGCCCGATGTTCAACGAGAGGACCGAAGATAACCTTAACAAAATAAAGTGTTTTCTGCCAGCTGGCACCTGGCTTCTGTCCAAATGGTTACAGAATGGTCACAACTCACGTTTTCCACGCTTCGGGCCTTCCCACGTTTACGACGCTTCGGGCCCGATCACGCAGACCACGCCTCGGTCCCAACCTCGTTTTACATCCTGTGATAACAACCTCTAACAAACCTGCCAGAGGCGGTTACGGAGCGTGATTTACACACGCTATAAACTCTATAAATACACGGCAAGACGACGGAAATAGCAGGACCCTTTGGACGTGGAAGAACATGCCGTTACCCTGCCGGAATTCTTACCGCTTTCTTTTCCTTGTCATTTTCTTTAGCCTCTGCTGTATTGATTATGAATTACTCGATTAGTGAACAGGCTAAGAGCATAATCTGCTCTTAGTCAAGTGGTTTTCACCCCAATTCCTGGGGTTTCCACTATACATCGCTGTGCATTTACTTATTTCCAACTCTTAATCGTCTCCCACATTTAAAACAAATCAGAACCGAGTTCGTTTGTTGAACGAACCGGACGACTGTCGGTACCCCCTAAAAAGGGACCATAACATCTATTTTATTTGGGAAGTGGAGTTGGAAGTGGAGAAATATTTATCTACATATTCTATTATATAAATAATAGTAGAATTGTAGAAGATAGAGATGAAAAATATACCGAGATACAGAGGATTTACTGAGAAACAGATAATACTTGTATGCTCTTGTTTTGATATTCTTTCTTATTTGTATTGATTCTGAGTTTATCAACAATAACCATCGTTCTTGCTGATTGTGTAACCTGGAGAACACCGGTTTTGCCGGAATTGTTCTTAAGTTTAATGTCATTACGACGTGGCACAAGCGACACTCAACCAAATTTGATACAGGAGATCAAATCAACTTTCTGGTATTGTTTTATATTAATTTTATATAATACTAACAGTGTTTCTTTATGTGAATGTTTGATCCAGTTTTCCAACAATAGTTAGGTACCCAAGATTCGATTCAATTCAACACCGTACCTGCCGAATTATTACCCGCAGCATAATTTGAATATCATGAAAAAGAATAAAGAATAAAAAACGGAGTTGAGATTCTTTCTTCTCAAGTTAATGAAGACAAGACGAGCAGAGCTTTAGTCTTATGGCATGCGCTTTATCAAATTTCTGAGTTCAAACTTTGCACTGAATTCGATTTGTATTTATTATTGTATTTAAATAGACTGGAAGATAAGACTTACGTTTCTTTAAAATCTAATTACCGTTACTTTAAGCGGAATAAATTCAAACAGGCGTCGTATAATTTATGTTCATTTTGTTGAGTAGTCTTTATTTAATTATGAATTTTAAAATAATTAAAATATCATATATAAATTGTATATTAATCATTTAAAATTATTATATGTGTGTTATTGATCTTCCAGATTTTAAAATTTGTAAACATAAATTAAAAATTAAAATTGTTATAAGATCTTCCCCATGAGTGTCCAAGACCGTATGGAAATATGGTTTCAATCCCACTAAAACTAACACATTGGCAACATGGATATCACCTTTTTATGGCCAAGATCTAGTCAGGAGAGAGAAAATATAATTTATTATTTTTAAATTTTAATTATTTAATAAAATATATTTATACATCTAATATATTAATATTAATAAAAATCTTATTATAAAAATTTGTTATTAATCTAGAACATTGAAAAAATACAATTAAACAATAAAATTTGGATTAATACTGATCTCGTCTAAAAATATTCTAGAGTGTTTAGTTATGATTAGTCGATTTATTATATAAGTATATGTTCAATTGTTGTGGGGACACAAGCGATATACGAGGTTAGACCCACAATGTGTGGGCTTACGTCATCGGGAGAACGAAGCTCTACCTTGGTTTTCACTATGATATTCAATGAATACAAGTACAGTGATGTGGTAACAATAATTCAGATGAAAACGGCTTGAAAAACGATTGAAAACACTCCGTTGCACTGTACTTGTTGACCAAAACGCGCCCGAAAGGGGGGTGTAGTAGCGAGTTGTGGTCAACAACTCGCGAATCAGCAAGGCGACAACTCGTGAGTGCAGGTCACAGAGCAATAACTCGCGAGTCAATGAGGAACAACAACAAGTCGCAACTCAGGCAGAAGAGCAAGCAACAAGTCGCGACTCATGAAATAAGCAATAAGTCGCGGGTGCAGGGACGACAACTCGCGACTGGCAGGGTGCAGAAAGGTAACACTTTGCATTGGGATGCGTGATAAGAGTTTGAACCCCTTTCAAATGCATTGTAGCTTGTATTTATAGAGAAATCTAGCCTAACCTCACTTATTTAAGCCAATGAGCCCAATTTTACTTCACTTAGCCCCGAAATATTTAAATAACCTCTAATTATATTGTAATAAATGTCATACCGTCTTGAAGTTTGGGGAATCTATCCTGATCGAGAGTTTAGTCGGAAATGCGATGAGAAAATATCGGAAAACCTCGTATATCAGTTCTTTGCCTCCAAACAATGAATATGCAGCCACATAACATCATTGCACCCGACCGATGTGTTCTCGGGTGGCAAATTATGAAAATTCCCCTAGCCCCGTCCGGGGCCGAAATAACCCAAAACATCTCAAAACATTTACAGAAGCCTTATATAGGGTCCATCATGCTTGAATTACGAGAATACCCCCGAAAACGCCTTGCGATAGACATATAAAAATATCGAAAATACCACATAGCCACGTCGGACGAGCCCCCGGGTAAGGATAAATACAAGAAAATACCCCCGGGTAATATCAATAGTCCATTGGTTTTCAAATTCAGATTCAGAGTCGTAAACCATATAACATTAGCTAATTCCGAAAGTCGATTATCGTTCGGGAGCCCCCCTGAGAAATCCTTACTACGGTTGAAATCATCTCGTCAATACGTTCGTTTTGACACTAAGAACGTCAGATTCTGAGATCGGGTGAAAATTTCGGGATTTTTCGACTCGGGATTTCCCTCCCTATAAATACCGTGTACACTCCTCATAACTCACCCTCTCGCGCGGAATCCTGAGATATCGCGACTTATCGTACCACAACTCGTGACCTATCGTTAACAACTCGCGACACCCGTGTAAACAACTTGCGAACACTGTGCTACTCGCGACATTTCGTCTGCACACCATTTTCACTCGCAACAAGTCGCGACCAATTGCGACAATTCGCGACTACGGACTTGAACAGTTCCATAACCGGTTTGCTTGCCACAACTCGCGACTGTCTTCGTTGAACAGTAATTCTCACGACATTTTGCCAACAACTCGCGAGACACTTAATAAAATTTATAAAAATAATTCCAAATATAATTTTGAACTAAATTTACCAATGACTTCCAATTCCGCCGAATCTTCGAGCTCCAACACTTTATCCTCAGATCATTCTGACTCCTCATCTTGTTCGGGGAGTTTCGATTCCATCATGGCTTCTTTTCCTCCCAGCCTTTCAACCTTTAATTCTCACTTTTTCAAGAGGATCGCTCGTCTTGATAGCACCCTCGGCCCTCAAAGTTCCGCGGTCAAAGCCTTCAAATCTTTTGACCAACCTTATAGCATGCATGATCGGAAGTGGATATCGGTTATTGAACGGTATCATCTCTCTTCCGACTGCGTCTTATACCAACCTGGGCCTACCAACCGCCTTTTGACTCCTCCGATCGCCACCCACACTATTTGTCTTGATTATTTAGAGTGTGGCCTTCTACAAATTCCGTCGTTTTCCTCTTCATCTTTTCGTTGTAGAATTGCTCACGCATCTACAAATTCATCTTTTCCAGCTGAACCCTAATTCAATCTCTTTTGTCGTCGCCTTCATAATATTTATGGAGGTGAATTGTATTCCTTTGACCATAGACATTTTTTTCCATATTTTTCACATTAGTACTGCTGTCAATTTCGGTGCCCAGGGTTGTATATTCTTCCGCCCGAGGCACAAGAAAAGTCCATTTCTTTTTTCTACTCCCTAGTCCAATCACGACTGGAAAAGACACATCTTTTTTGTTAGCGGTGTGGGGGCTACGAGGATGTCTCCTCTGAGTCTTCCTTGGCGGTTCCCTATTTAAGGGGAACTATTTTTTCCCGAAGCTTATGGCCCTATTCCCTGGACGACTATTCCGAGACCTTTGAGGAAGACACTCCTCAATTGTTCTAGGTCGGACGGCGCTGACTGAACTGCGAAGACCTTATTTTATGCCCCGATCTTGGTTGCTTTCAACCTCCTTCCAATCCCTCCTCATTTTAGTAGAGAATTACTAGGTATCTGAACCGCATATTCATATCTAGACTAACTCGATAACTCTTCTTTGATAGGAAAAAACCTTAGTAACTTGACTCATACTCGCTTTTAATTTCTACTTCATGTTTCTCACTTAACTTACTTGTCTTACAGATAAAATAATGGCTCCAGCTAAGGACAAATTAAAAAGGGGGACCGACTGAATTTTCTCCGTGATATAGTTGTGGAAAATGATGAGCTCATCTTTGAGGTGCCCCGAGGGGCTCGGAACCGAACTGCTACGGCCGAGCTGGCATTGAGTTTACAAGGAGCAACGTCCCCGACTAGGGAAATAAGAAATGCAACTCCTCCACCACCACAATCTGCTGCAACGATGGCCAATCAGGAGCCTGCTGCAGAAATTGCAGAGAGTCCTGAAGATCTAATTCCCATATCTCGGCGATTGGAATATATTGTTGGGGAGCCAACCCCCGATGAAGGCGTGTACGACTTTGCGGAGACATTAGTTGACATCATCGGGGATGATGAGGAGGGTGAGATTAGTGAGGGTCAGCCAATGGACCCGGTGGTGGAGGAAGTACGCCAAGAGACCCGTCCGGAGGGAGAAATCAGCCGAGACTCCCATCCGGACAAAGGGAAAAGACCGATGGAAGATCCCACCATCCTGGAGGTCGTGGAGTCCAAACAGAGTGGGTTAACCGCTGAAATCATCGATGTCTTCCGCATACGAGATATTCCAAGATTAACTGTTAAGGAATGGCTCGATATGGGACGTCGGGCTGGCTTTATATTGGTCAAAGATGGAACCCAGAGTTGCCGCCTCGTGGTCGGGATGACCACACGGTGTTTACCGACATTGGTCGGTTAATGAGTCCGACCGCGACGATGCGTCTCGCCATTGGAGAGGTTTGTTGCGATACCAGCAATTACTTCCTTATGACTTTATCTTTCGTGTTATATATATTAACCATTCTTGTTTTTATTTCAGATGGAGCGGACAATAATTGAGTTGGGCACCACAGCTGCAGTAGGGGAATACTGTATGCTTAGACATTCGGAGCTCGACTTTTTGGATATTATTGGGGAGCAAAAAAAGAAAGCCGCGGGGAAGTTGATGCAAAATCAGCGAGAGAAGCATGCCCAAGAGATGACAGCACTTCGAGAAGAGCATAATAAGGCGATCGAAGTTTTACTTCGAGCTCATCGCAGTGAGCTCACGGAGAATTCAGCCTTTCATATTGGGCAGAGGCATGCTTTGGAGCAATCGATAGATAACCTCAAGGCTTCCGAGAAGTATGCTCAAGACAAGCTGAAGGAGAAAAAAGAGCAAACCGAGGAAAAGCTTAAGAAGGCCAAAGAAGCCAATGCGGCCGATAAAAAAGCTCTCAGGAAGGCCACGGAAGAGGTTAAAGAGCTGAAATCAAGGAATGATTGCCTCCAGTCCGTCAATGATCGTCTCCGGGCACGAATTGTCAAGTTGCCGTCCCAGATTAACGATTGATTTCGAAAGCTGATATGAGAGTACACAGTACACTCCCCTACTTTCCGAAATATAGGGGCTTTAACTAATTCCAAGTCGAATGTCATGTACTTCTTTAGAGGGAGTGTCCAGACAGAGAATCCTGGGCATATCCCTGATAGCTGAGGAGAGAAAGCTCGACCCCAAACTCACCGGGAAGTTCGAGCGTGTACCTGATGTGGATATGTTGGATTGTTCACAGGATCCATTCGGGACGCTCCATTTCCATTTGGACGAAGATCTTCACCAACAACTCTATTCAGAGGATGTCGAAACAGAGGAGAGCCCATCTTCGGATGCATTTAGAAGGTTGGCCACTTTATTTCCGGAGCCAGTGGCCCCCTCGAGGGAGAGCTCTTGAAGGATGATGACATGATGGCGGCATATGATCCTCAATTATATACCTCCGCTAGTGTGGTAGGAGCTCGGGAGTGCCATGAAGCTGAAATGGCAAGGTTCGCCTCCAAGAAATTGACCACTGTGGGGTCTCAAGAAAAAGGCGTCAATCCTCCATCATCCAAGAAAATAAAGTTGGTGAAAAAGCGTCCCAGTGGACCTGGTGAAGGCTCAGGCTCTCAGACGCAGAAGAAGCACAAAGGATAAATTCTAAATGTTTAGCTTCTTTCTTTTGCCGTCTCTCCCTGTTTTGTATTCCCCATTATATATGAAATTTGATTTTGTTTTCCTTTCAATTTCTCATTGCAATTTAATAAACATACAATTCTGAATAATCCATCTTCTCTTCTTTTCAATTTAATTTCTCGCAACGTTCATCGAAGAGGGTATAGCTACGTATAATTAGATCATCCGAAATTAGCTCACCAAAATAATAGGCCTCTATACAAATTTTGATCGGAGGTAAATAATATACTGATGTTCCTCAAGTCATAGATATCTCCCAAAATAAATATAGTATTTTCTGCCAACTTCAAGTGCACATAAGAGTCCTCAATAATATAGACGAATTGCGAATACCATAAATAAAACTGAGCATGAGTCGATCATATGGGCAACCACTTTCTCTTACTGTCGGTATATACTTGCATCAGGGACGATAAAATTATCTCGACCCGTCCATAAGACGGCGTCAACACTTACTCGGCCCGTCCATAAGACGGTGCCATCGCACTCTCGACCCGTCCATAAGACGGCGTCATTACTTCCTCGGCCCGTCCATAAGACGGTGCCATCGCACTCTCGACCCGTCCATAAGACGGCGTCATTACTTCCTCGGCCCGTCCATAAGACGGTGCCATCGCACTCTCGACCCATCCATAAGACGGCATCATTCGGCCCGTCCATAAGACGGTGCCATGCGGAAATGGACCAGCCTCCGATGAGGGCGCAACCCTCGCCGGCGTGTCATGGAGGAGTCAGGTATATACTTGCACTCTGATTTGCCACGGAAATATGCTCGGTTATAAGCCGGCTATGTCACAATAAACGGGACCCTTAACATATTCCAACAGTAATTATGTACAGACTATTCTGCCGCTGACAGGAAGACTCATCATGTTCAAAATATTTTGACGCATTATCTAATTTGACGAGTTTGCAAATGATCGACTATAAGACAGGTGGTACATTGCATTTCTAATCTAACCTATTTAATTTATTTCATGCTCATTCGTACTAAAATGCAATGAACCTACTCTTACCTTACCAGTCCCCTAGTCGATTGAATTCATGTCATCAAAAAAGATATTTAAAGAATTAGAATATGACCACAAAAAAGATGAGAAAATTTTTATTTTAAAAAGATCGATGAGTCACGTCTATACATAGTACAAGCGCAAATTGGAAATATGCCAAGTCCGTGGCAGCTCCTCCCCACTTATATTTGTGATCGTATACGTTCATTCCTTCACTACTGCCGTCACTCTGTACTGTCCTTCCCACTTTCGATCCAAGTTACCAACATGCTTCGAGACTTCCACTATCTTAAGAATCAAGTCTCCAACCTTTAACAACATAGGTCGAACGCCTTTGTCATGCTTTTTAGCCATCCGTCTATTACATATCTCCATTCGTATTGCAGGTCTATCTCGTATATCATCAATACAATGAAGATCCAACTTTCTCATATCCTCATTCAATATCTCATCATAAGCAATAACTCTTTCTGATAAAATAATCACTTCTACAGGAGACACGGCTTCAGAGCCATATACTAAAGAAAAGGGGCTGAATCCGGTAGTGGACCTCGGTGATGTCCGATATGCTCACATCACATTTATGCAATTCATCCACCCATGAGCCTTTGGATTCATCTATTCGTGTTTTCAGCTGTTGCAGGATAATACGATTAATAACCTCTGTAAGTCCGTTCGTTTCTGGGTGTGCCACGGAAGTAAACCGCTGTTCAATACCATAACTCTGACACCATTCATTAACCATCTTTCCAGCGAATTGCGTTCCGTTATCTGATACCAAAATTATGGGAATTCCGAATCGACAAACGATATATCTCCAAAGGAAACTGATAACTTCCTATTCTCGGACTCGCGATACAACCTAAACTTCTATCCACTTAGAAAAATGTTCCATAGCCACAATACAGAATTTCTTTTGGCTTGGTGCCGTCGGAAATGGTCCTAAAATATCAATGCCCCACGTATCAAAAGGGCATGTTGTCGGCAGAGGTTTCATACTAGCTCTTGACACATGATGTACATTTGAGTGGAACTGACAAACAGAACAAGTCCGAACAAAATTCACACAATCTTTTACCAGCGTTGGCGAAAAATAACTGGTCATCTTAACCTTATTCGCTAAGGATCGACCTGCTGAGTGATCACTACAATCCCCATCGTGAACTTCTTCCATAACGGCATTTGCCTGTATTGGAGACAAACATCGAAGATACGGTCCTCCAAAATTTTTCTTATATAGTTTCTCATCTACATAGACAAAATTCGTAGCCCTTTGCATAGTCCTTCGGGCCTCACCTTCATCGGTGGGCAATTATCTCCTGACTAGATAATTTACGATAGCATCCTTCCAAGATGGTTCGTCGGTTACAGCATCCAATAAAAATCATGTCTCATTCGAAAGTTCCAAATTAGCCACCTCGGCTGTCTGTTTCTTCCCTGGGTTGATAGAGGGCTGGTAGTGGATCATAGTTGTTATCTTTGACTCATCCGAAAATTCTAAAATTGTCGCCGACTTTGCAAGACCGTCTGCACGAGTATTTTCCTCCTTTGAGATATATGTAAAAACGAATATCTTAAGATTTTTAGCCGCCTCTTTCAACTTCTTTAAATACATCAACAAATGGTTCCCTTTGGTGGCATAAGTATCCGCAAATTGGTTCACCACTAACTGCGAATCGGAATGAGCATGCAAACGAACGATTCCAATTTCCACTGCTAAGTTAACGCCAAATATTAAGGCTTCGTACTCGGCGACGTTGTTAGTTTCGGGAAAGCACAACTTTACAGCATATTTGTGTTCTTCACCAGACTTTCTTTCCTTAAAATAAACACCGATACCGGCTCGTCCTGCAGAAACTGATCCATCAACAAAAGCATCCCAATATTCCTAAATACCCAACTCTTCAGACCGAGTCATCTCTACTATGAAATCCACTAACACCTGGGCCTTTAATCCTCGTATGGAGATATACTCTATTTGATACTGCCCTAACTCGATATTCCACTTTGCTAGTCTGCCAGAGACATCAATCTTTGATAACACACTTCGGATAGGCTAATCTGTCAAAACTGCAATATGATATCCTTGAAAATAGTGCCTTAATTTCCACGAGGTGACTATCAGAGCTAATACGAACTTCTCTAGATCTGTATATCATGACTCCGCTCCTTGCAATTTCCTGCTCACATAATATATCGGTCTATGTTCCTTATCGCTAAGTCTGACTAAGGCGGTACTCACTGCCTCTTTCGTTACTGCCAAATATAAACCCAACGGTTCCCTAGGTGATGGAGGAGACATAAACTGTGGTTTACTCATATAGTCTTTCAAACTCTCAAAAGCCCTGCTACATTCGTCGTCCCAATACAAAAGATTCGTCTTATGGAAAACCTTAAAAATGGCAAACTTCTCTCTGCGGATCGCGAAATGAAGCGATTCAATGAGGCTAATCTCCCAGTTAACCTTTGAACTTCCCTAACAGTCGTCGGATGGGTCATTTCTTGGATAGCCGTTATCTTGTCAGGATTCATCTCAATTCCTCTTTCAGACACCATAAAGCCAAGGAACTTGCCTCCTTTCACACAAAACGCATACTTAAACGGATTCAATTTCATCTTGTATTTCCTCAGTATACCAAAACAATCATTCAAATATTGGATATGGTTATTCTCATTTCTACTCTTTATCAATATATCGTCGATATAAACCTCCAAAGACTTTCTGATCATATATTTGATTATTGAATTCATTAAACGTTGATAGGTAGCCTCAGCATTTTTCAACCCAAATGGCATAACTTTATAGCAAAAAATGCATTTATTTGTCATAAACGAAGTAAACAACTTGTACTCACAATGCATAAAAATTTGATTATATCCTTTAAAGACATCTAACATACTAAGGAATTCAAAGCCACAGGCTGCATCCACCATCATGTCAATAGCCGGTAGTGGATACGGATCCTTTGGGCATGTTTTATTCAAATTCGTAAAATCAATGCAAACTCTCCAGTTATTGTTCGACTTTGGGACCACCTCTGGATTCGCCACCCAATCCGCGTATCTAACAGGCTCTATGAATCCTGCATGCAACAAACTTTCCACCTCCTCATCAATCACCCTCTCTTTCTCAGGGGAAAACTTCATCTACTTCTGATGAACTCCTTCTCAAACTCTGGTGACAACTCAAAACCGATTGTCACTGTCTTTTCCGGGTTACCGAGGAATAAAGGCATTGTCTTGATTCCCAGAGGTTCCATCTTCATAACATTCTCCTTAAACTTCATAGGAGACTGTCCATCACTTGTATCAATAATTTCTTCGGACGAGAATTCCATCATACAAACGGTATCTTTGCATTTTATCCGTCCATACCACTTCTGCACATTACATTATAACAGGAGCGCGCCAGCTCTTGGTCACCTTTCATCTTCCCAACACCTGACGGTGTTGGAAACTTCATCATCAAATGTGGTTGAGATACCACAGCTCCAAATAGGTTCAAACAACTTCTCCCAAGAATTGCATTATAGGGGAGTATAGGGAGGTCCACCACCACAAATTTCACCATCAAAGTCCTTAATATTTCGGGATCGCCCAAAGTTATCGGCAGAAAAACAGATCCCTCAACAGCAACAACACTATTGGTAAAACCAACTAACTTTGTATGTACGGGCTTGAGCTGGGTGGTTCCTTTCAACGCCATCTGCTCAAAGGTTGCAAGAGTCAATATATTGGTAGCAGCTCCGGTATCCATCAGCACTCGAGAAACAGGATGATTTGCAATAATATGGGAGACAACCAATGCATCATCTTGTGGGGAGAAAACCCCGGATAAATCCTCAGGTCCAAAAGATATTGTCATTTTGTCCAAATCGGTTAACTGGACCGTGTTAACTTCCATAAAGTGCCCCTTCTGGTGTAATGTCTGATAAGAACGTTTGCGGGCACGGTTTGAATCACCGACACTTCTTCCCCGGCGATAGTCATAATGTTGGGGCCTAGATTACCCCATCTCGGTTGAGCATTCTCAACATTCAAAATGTTGGCCCGGGTTGGGGCCAGCCGGAGGAGGAGGTAGTGTTGCTGGTTTGCGGAGGCTGATGGGTAAGCTTCATATCTGTACCATTGATGATTTCTGCCGCGATCATGATAGTGGTTTTCTCTTCTTCCGTCTCGCTGATTCTGTCTACCACTATTAAAAAATCCCCTCTGGCCACCTCCTTGACGTTGGCCACCATGTCATCCGTACCCACGTCCTCTCGTGTTTGGGGGTTAAGATGTTGTCCCCACTGGGACACTTATATCAATCTTCCCCAACTTAGATTCTGGCAGAGCCTCCACAGTACTGATCAAATCATCAAGCTGACCCAATTCTAGCAACATTTCCACCTCAGACATTAATTCCTAACAATAATTTGTTGCATGTCCAAAACACCGATGAAAACGACAAAATATTTGAGACTCGTAAGTCCCCGACGTTGGTTCTTGCAAATGAGGGGGATAATGAAGAGATTCACCCTTCTTTTGCTCGATAATGGCAAAAATATGTTCATAATTGTACTTAGGAAACACTCTCAACTTAGGTTTTGCATGCGGGAGAATCTTGTCCAGCCCACGACTTGCAACAATATTGTGGGACCCATACGCCCGTACATCGATCACTCCCTGATCCCACAATCCTTCATCTTCTCGGATGTATTGCGTACATTTCAAAGCCAAATCATTCATACTTTCCGGGGGATCTCTATTCAAAGAGTTACACAACGGGTGTCCAGCCAGAATAAGCTGGAGCACCCCAACCTTCTCACTTACAGTAATCCTAGGTATCTTCCTACACTCAGCTTCAAAACGGGTAATAAAACCCAACAATCTTTCCGAAGAGTCATACGACAACACAGTCAAAGAAGTAATAGACTTTATTGGCGAATTGAAAGGCGCAAAAGCCGAATAAAATTGATCCTTAAAGTCCTGATACGAAACAATCGAGCACCTCGGTAAATGATTAAACTATCGGAGGGTTGATTCCTTAAGAGAAATGGCAAAAACGAAGCACATGGCCGCATCACTGAAATTCATCAAACTCACATGGATCTCCAAGTTCGATGTATGAGCATGTGGGTCAGTTCACCCACGATACTGTGGAAGATCCTTTGGCATCTCAATAAATTCGGATCGAGTGGCTCCGATAATGGCCGTGGAAAATGGCGATAATGACGTGTTCCACGGACTTTGCAAAACTTCCATCGACGGCATAACTTTTCCTTGATTGCCAATGGGCTCACTAGCCCTCTCATTCTCAATATAATCTCCCTCATAAGTTGAGGTCTTATGAGTATCCCGAGTGTGCTCCCCGTACACTCGTCTTCTTTCCTGGCCAAGGGTCAGGTTGGCCTCCAACTGACTCATTCAAGCATCGTTCTGATCAATCTTTCCGCTTATCTCCTTGAATTTCAACTCAATTAACTCTCCAATCTTTTGCAGAGCTTCACTATGCACTCTGGTTGCTGTAGTATTTACTTGCGGTTGCACCGCGGGATCAACATCCTCTTCCGCTATCTCAGCATCGTCCTCAGCTAGCTCAACCGGTTCCGGGGTGACATTATTTCTCCGAGCTCTTCTGCGAGCCTCAACTTCCTCTAATTGAGCAATCAAAATACGCCTTTGCTCTTCTAAATCATCATCAATTTGATATGCGTATCTAGACCGCACCGATGTGAAAGTCGAGTGTTATTACGTACAGCGACTCGACCAAATCTTCCATAATCGCAGCATCTTGACAAGCATCGAGGTGGAGGAGAATAAAGTGCATGTGCCTTCCCGGATGAACACCCACTCCGGGAAGGTCGAAAGGTGAAGTTCCGTACCGGAGGTTCCACTAGGACTAATGGTTGAGTCCCCGGTAAAATAACGTCTTCATTGTTACCCCGAGGGTCAATCTCTACCTCGATGTTTTCATCAACATCATTATCGTCGTCAGAATTTCGTAATACCATGGTAAAAATAGAAATCCTAACTCAGCAATAAGCTCTGAAATCCAAACTCAGCAATAAACTCGGAAATCCAAACTCAACAGTAAGCTTTCAATAGGATAAAATCTTGAGGTACCACGGACGGCGCCAAACTGATCTCGTCTAAAAATATTCTAGAGTGTTTAGTTATGATCAGTCGATTTATTATATAAGTATATGTTCAATTGTTGTGGGGACACAAGCGATATACGAGGTTGGACCCATAATGTGTGGGCTTACGTCCTCGGGAGAGCGAAGCTCTACCTTGGTTTTCACTACGATATTCAATGAATACAAATACAATGATGTGGTAACAATAATCCAGATGAAAATGGCTCGAAAAATGATCGAAAACACTCTGTTGCGCCCGAAAAGGGGATGCAGTCGCGAGTTGTGGTCAACAACTCGCGAATCAACAAGGCGAAAACTCGCGAGTGCAGGTCACAGAGCAATAACTCGCGAGTCAGTGAGGTATAAAAACAAGTCACGACTCATGAAATAAGCAATAAGTCGCGGGTGCAGGGAAGACAACTTGCGACTTGCAGGGTGAAGAAAGGTAACACTTTGCCTTAGGATGCATGATAAGAGTCTGAACCCCTTCCAAATGCACTGAGGCTTGTATTTATAGAGAAATCCAGCCCAACCTCACTTACTTAAACCCATGAGCCTAATTTTACTTCAGTTAGCCAAAAACATTTAAATAACCTCTAATTATATTCTAATAAATGTCATACCGTCTTGAAGTTTCGGGAATCCATCTCGGTCGAGAGTTTTGTCGGAAATGCGATGAAAAAATATCGGAAAACCTCGTATATCAGTTCTTTGCCTCCAAACAGTGAATACGCAGCCATATAACATCATTGCACCCGACCGATGTGCTCTCGGGTGGCAAATTACGAAAATACCTCTGTCCCCGTTCGGGGCCGAAATAACCCAAAACATCTCAAAACACTTACAGAAGCCTTATATGGGGTCTAGCATGCCTGAATTACGAGAATACCCCCGAAAACGCCTCGCGATAGACATATAAAAATACCAAAAATACCACGTCAAACGAGCCCCAGGGTAAGGATAAATACAAGAAAATACCCCCGGGTAATATCAAATACGAAATAAGATATTTCATAACATTTTAATATAATATCGAATATATATATTTGTTGTGGTATGAAAACCAGGGTATCAACAGTCGTCCGATTCGTTGCAAGACGAACTCGGTTTTAATTTGTTTAGTATGGGGGGGGAAACGATTATGAATAAAAAGGGAAGGAACACGACAAATTTAGAGTGGAAAACCCCTAAAAAATGGGGAAAAATCACTTGACTAAGAGCTAGAAATGTCCTTAGTCGATTCACTAATCAAACCGTTCATCACAAATATGATATGGTTAATTAAGACAGCAAGGAAAAGGAAACGCTCAAAAAGCACAGCCAGAGCCGGGAGGGAACCCCTTTTCTATTTCTAAAGTGTTCCTTTTATATGTCTCTCTCACTGTGTGAACACGAGTGTATCGTTTTGTGCTTGTCTCATGTGGCTAGGTCAGCCTATGTCGGGTGAGAACGCTGTCAGACGTGACCCTATTTGGCTGCTAACTGATTGTCTCCAGACCGGAAGAATATTTGTACGGTTCTGTCAGGCACGCCTCTGACAAGGTTGTCGGAGGTTGTTGTCACATGTTGAGAAATATGGATGGCTCGAAGCGCAGTCTGCGCGATCTGGACCGAAGGGTGTAAGGCATGGTTGAGCTTGGAACGCAAGACGCGTAGCTGTGACCGTCTGGACCGATCGGTCCGAGGAGGGGAACCATGCACAATTCTGGCCTTCGGTCCCCGATTGGTAAGCATGTGCTTTTGACGTGCTTTCGGGTTCATCTATCTTCATCGGGCCGCACGTGTATTGGAAGTTGGATCTGGGGCCTCCAAGTTCGGCTTCTGTCACTTGGGCCGGTCTACCAAGACTTGGGCCTAACCTGGTTTGGGGTACCGGGATCCGAATGTCTCATCAATATTTATGATATAAATTAAATATTTAATTGTTGTATTTAATTAGAGAAATACGATTGAAATAAATATAATTAATTTTATTTGTAATGATGTGGATGAAAGAGAATTAAAAAATTATGTGGATTATAGATAAAATGATATATAGGAGTGAAAATGATGATGTACCAGGAGATAAGTTTGATGTTGACGGATATTGTCACTGCCACAGATGGAGATGATTTAATGCCTTGTAAACTTAAAAATTTGGTTTGGCACCCAAACTTCAAAAATATTTATATTTGATTCAACGTAAGCCTAATGTAAATTTTCAATGAATATCATTTAATGAGTGCAGTGATCATCTACAAATTGTTTTAAAGGTTGGGTGCTTTGTATGTAATTTTTAAAATTTGGAGGTATCATATTTAAAATATGATGATTACTTTGTAATTATCTCAATTTTTTGAAGTGACTTATTATTATTAGATGTATAATTGTATTATTTATATAATTCCTATGATTTTTCTGTGTGATAATAAATAGTTTACAATTTAAAAATAGAATGTATATAAATCAATGTGATAATAAATAGTTTTATAGAATCATTCTTTCTAGAATAACTCAAGCATGTGCTTCTATTAAGCCCATTGTCAAGGATTCACTTAACTTGTAATGGGCCACACCCAAATTTGTAATAGAAGTATAGAATTAAGAATTCTCGAGTCATCTTCAATCATATATATATATAGAAGCACACCCAAATGTGCTTCTATTTATGAAATTTTCTCTCATTAGGTGACCTTTGCGGGTCATCCTCTAACTTTCGGGCGGTGTAAAAGGTATGCTTTTCAAGTTACGAAATTGCAAATATGACACCTCAAGTTAACAAAAATATGCAAATATGACACCTCAAGTTAATAAAAATATGCACATATGACCCTCCAACTTTAATTAAATGCGACACCTCAAGTAAACAATACCGTTTAATATTGACCATCTGTGACATTGTTATTGTTTTACGTCTGGATGCACATTTCTCGAACTTGAAATATCAATTTTGTATAATTTTTCGTATAAAAGTATTATTTGCATAATTTGTGAACATTGAGAACGAATAATGCCAATGAAAAATGTTTGCATATTTAACGGTAAATCATGTGTTAAATACCATGGGTAAAAAATAAACGGTTTTGATAACTTGAGGTGTCATTCCTGCAATTTTATAAGTTGGAGGGTATAACCTTTATACAGCTCGTAAGTTAGGGGTTATTTATGCAATTTTCTCTCATTATATTAATTTTTTTCTCTATACACATAAATTTTCTCTATTTTTAATATTATTATCAATATTTTTATAAATAATTTTACTTTCATATATATTTTATTAATGTTTAAAATACAATTTTTGTATTGTATCAATTATCATTAGTTTTACCAAGATGATTGGTAATCTAATAGTATACTCTAATATAATGGATACTATTAATATATAGATTGATTGTAATTCTATATATTATATACTTATTATTAAAATATATATTTTATAATTTTTAAAAATGTGGTGAAGTGAGGTGGCAAACGTGCATATCAATGAGTCATCCACTACTGACTGTGTAGATCATGTATAGGAAAACCCTCTCGCACGATACGAACGTGGTGAACTGATGTGGCGAACGTGGGTTTGGATCCTACTTATAAATACACTTTGGCCCCGATGGAAATACATATAGTGAGAGCATTCAAGAACAAAGTCGAGCATTGTTTTTTTTATTATTCATTACGATAGTGAATTTACCTAGTTTGGTCCGTGATTTTCTCTCAATACTCGAATTCTATGTAAAATTTCTATGCCACTTTTCATTTTGCATTTTAAACAAAACCATTTGCAAATTAGTACTCCGCACCTAAACTATTTGTAAAATAGACTCTTTTAATATAATATTGGTAGAATAACTTTTTTTCTGCATTTCTTAGCAAAATAACTCATTTTAGGATAGATAAAATCTATTGAATGTATATGTTTCGTAAATTTAATTAAATTAATTAAAAAATATATTATTTAGCATTTTTGATTAAAAATATATATAGAAATCAACATATTTCCATAAATTACTTAAAGAAAATATATTTTTTCAATGTATAAATCAAATTATCAAAATATTTTTATATATTATAATTTAAATACATTAACATATAATATATTAACTTATAATTTTGAGTTTTTTTAAAAAAATAAGTTTCAATATAAAATGAATTAAATTCAGTTATTAAAATCGTATTTCAAAAAAATTGAATTAGATATAATAATATATAATACAAACAACGGATTGTACGATTTAAACAATATAATCTAAAATAAATCCATTTATAATTTTATATTTAAAATTACATGGAATCAATAACTATAAATTAAATATCATAAATAATTTCAAAATAATTTATAAAATATTTAACATATTTATATTTAAACCAATCCAATTAAATATAGTAATATAAATTGAAATCCACACAAATGATTATATCAATACATAAAAAAATAAATTCAATGTGATAATTAAATATAAAATTACATAGAATTAGTTAGAACTTATTTTCTCTAAATACATTAACATATAATATATGAACATATAATCTTATAATTTTGAGTATTTAATAAAAAATGAATTTTACTTTAAGGCAAATTAAATTCGGTTACTAAAATCGTATTTCAAAGAATTCGAATTAAATATAATAATATAGAATACAAGTAACGAATTGTACGACTGAAATAATAGAAAAAATATCACACGTCTTCCACCAACTGCAAGTTAAGGTTTGAAGAGCGTAAAACTAAGATCAACCATTTCGTTAGTAATAAACAAATGAGGGCTGAGAAAGATGAAGAGTTATATCAGTTAGAACAAAAAATATTCATAGTTTCATGGTTTAAGAATACAATAGAAATAATATGATAACTTATGTAACATAGATATTTAATATTCATAACATAATCCACATTATCAACATCTCACTTAGAACATGTACTTGTGATTTTTGGCAGAGTTTGAAAGTTTCGTGCTCTCAAATGCAATAGGTAACAAGACATGAGAAATCATAGGAATCTGATCGATACATTTTATTCAATCAACACTCTATCTACTACTTACTCCAATAATTTTCACATTTTTCGAGATAAGAGCCAGTGGGATGATGTATATTTCCTATTGGTGTCAGACCATAGGACAAGTCGAATGTTTAAACAAATTGATTGGAGTTTGATATTATTCCATAGGATCACCCATTCTAGTGATTTTGTCACTCAAGAGCGATTAACTTCGGTTTTAGTTTATTGTCTATTTCTTTTAGTTTGTATTGTTTCATTTATACAATTTATTGTTTTTATTCTATATATTGTTATACTACACTACTATGATTCTTTATTTTTACAGAAATTTACGAATCAGATTCTTTAGAATTCGTGATTCTATTCTGATTATCCGATTCACGAATCAGTTTAAATGAGAAGGCAAAAGTGAAAAATTCAAAAAACAAATAAGAAATTTAAATTATTATGTTAAAAATTTTATAAGTTATGTAATATTTATAAAAATAAAAAATTTTATTTATTTTATTGATTTTAAATTTTAACAAACTTTTAATTTGATTATAAATTATTTATTATATCTTATGTTTATAATTTAATCATGATTAAAATATATTTCATCAATACTTATGATTATTTTAACTTATAAAAAACTATAAATTATATAACTAAAATAATTATTATAATTATAAAATTTACGAATCGTTAACTAATCTATCCGGATTCTCTAAAAAATTACGCATTACGAATCACAAATCGTATCATGTCACGGATACTGGTAACATAGTTATTATATGTAATTCGATTTTTTTGAAATACGATTTTAGTAACCAAATTTAATTTGTTTTAAATCGAAATTTATTAATTTACTAAAAACTCAAAATTGTAAGATTACATGTTAATATATTATATGGTAGTATATTTAATTAAAATATATAAAATAATATTTGTTAATTTGATTTCTATAATTATTTTTAATAAAAAATTAAAAATATTATATTTTCAATTAATTTAATTAAATTTACTAAACATATACATACACTAGATTTCGGGCAATTTTGCTAAATAGCTATCTGCAAAAGTTTCATTTGCCAAATAACACCATTTATTAAAACATTTGTTAAATAACTTGTTTTGTAATAGTATTAATCAAATAGCATATCTACGTAGGAGAGAGAAATCATAATTTGTATAATTTTATTAAAAATAAAATATAATATACCAAATAATAATTTTAAATAACAAATAATTTTTTTAATTTATTTCTAATAAAATAAGATTATAAGATCGACTCGTTTAATTGTTTCAACCGGTCGTTTATTCATTTTTCTCGATAGATCGCATTTTTTAATTTAGAAAATAGAATAACAAATGTCATTAGGTATTAATCAAAATTTAAGAGTTATTCACTCGTCAAGTTAAGTTTTTAATCGATTTATTGCTTAATAAAACGATTATAATGCATTATCAATAACTGAATCATAATCTAATCAAATATGTATTTTCTAAATTACAAAATACAAATATAAAATCGATCGGTTTAGTGGTTTCAATAGTGAGATTATTCGGTTTTCTCGACCGAATGTATTTCTTAGTGTAGAAAAATTAACAAATCTTATAAACTATTAATCAAAATTTAAGAGTTCTTCACTCATCAAGTTAAATTATTAGTAATTTATTGCTTAATAAAAACGATTATAACGCATAACATGACGACTCGCATGTTGGCCAGAATTAAAAGATAGAAAGATTGAACGAATCCGAAAATAGAATTTTGAGAGAATCGCTAGAAAAAATAGAGGCTCATAATCTATAACGGAATCATAATCGAATAAAATACGTATTTTCTGATTTAAGAAGTGCAATTATAAAATCGACCGGTTTAGTGGTTTCAACCGAATAATTATTCGGTTTTTCTCAATTAGATGTATTTCTTAATTTAGAAAAAAGAATAAAAAATGAGAGTAATTATTAATCAAAATTTAATTGTCATTTACTAGACATGCTAAATTATTAATTTATTTGTGATTTTTTGCATAATAAAAACAATTATAATGCATAATCTATAATTGAGAAAATATGTTTTTAATTTGATTATGATTTTGTTATATATTTTGCATTATAAAGTTTTATTGCACAATAAATCTCTAATAATTTAATTCCCGAGTGAATGACTCTGAAATTTTGATTAACGGTTAATGATGTTTGTTATTCTACTCTGTAAACTAAGAAGTGCATTTGATCGAGAAAAATCGAATAATCGATGGGTTGAAACCACTAACCTTTCAAATTTGATATCGTATTTTGTAATTCAGAAAATATATTTTTATTCAATTATGATTACGTTATAATTGTTTTATTACTCAATAAATCGATTAAAAATTTAATTTGACGAGTGAATAACAATTAAATTTTGATTAATAGTTAATGATATTTGTTATACTAATTTCTAAATTAAGAAATGCTACCAATCCAGAAGAAACCGAATAATCGATCGGTTGAAACCACTAAACAAGTCGATATTATACGCGTATTTTGTAATTCATAAAATATATATTTGATTTAACTATGAATATGTCCTAGATTATGTATTATAATCGTTTTTATTACGCAATATATCACTAATTTTTACTTGTCAAGTGAAGGACTTTTAAAATTTGATAATAGTTAACGGCATTTGTAATTCTATTTTCTAATTGAGAAAAAACCGAATAATCGACTGGTTGAAACCTCTAAACTGGTCGGCTTTATAATGGTATTTTGTAATTCAAAAAATATGTATTTTATTCGATTATGATTCCGTTATAGATTTTGCATTATACTTGTTTTCATTACGCAATAAATCACCAATGTTTTCATATCGGACGGTATGCCGGCCGATACGTCAAATTTCGCTCGGTACTGGTATATTTTTTCGTACCGCTATGTATCGTGTATTATAGTCGATTTCCGGGTTTTTTCGGACCTTACACTAAAAAATTAATTTTTAAAAAAATAAAATAAATTAAAATTTGGTATCGGCCGGTATACCGATCGAACCGTTCATACCGATCTGGACAGGTTCATGATTCCAAATCGGTATGAAAACATTGTAAATCACTAATAAATTAACTTGCAATGACTCTTAAATTTTGATTAATAGTTAATCACATTTGTTATTCTATTTTCTAAACTAAGAAATACATTCAATTTAGAAAAACCAAATAATCGACCGATGCAAACCACTAAACCGGTCGGTTTTATAATCGTATTTTGTAATTCAGAAAATACGTATTTTATTCAATTATGATTCTGATATTACCCGGGTATATTCTCTTGTATTTATCCTTACCCGGGGGCTCGTCCGACGTGGTTATTGGTATTTTCGGTATTTTCATATTTTTATCGGATGGCATTCTTAAGTGGTATTCTCGCAATTCTGACTCGCTGGGCCCCTTATAAAGTCTCTGTAAGAATTTTGAGATGTTTCGGGTCATTTCGGCCTCGGACGGGGCTAGGGGTATTTTCGTAATTTGCCACCCGGGAGCGCACCGGTCGGGTGCAATGATGTTATGTGGCTGCGTATTCGCTATCCGAAGGCAAAGAACTGACATACGAGGTTCTCGGGAATTTTCTAATCGTATTTCCGACTAATATCTTGTCCGGGTTGGTTCCCGAGGCTTCGAGATCAACATGACATTTATTATATCATAATTGGGAATATTTAATCATTTTGGGCTAAGTGAGGTGAACTAGGCTTATGGGCTCAAGTGAGTGGGTTTTGGGCTGGATTTCTCTATAAATAGGAGCCCCAAGGCATTGAGAAAGGAGTCGGACCATTTTCGCATCTCCCAAGGCAAGACTTTCGCTCGAAATCGCGAGATTTCCCCTCTGCAGCTACTATTCGCGATAAATCGTACCAAATCTCGCGGCCACCCTCATCTGGGTTACTATTCGCGAGAAATCGTACCAAATCTCGCGGCCACCCTCATCTCGGTTACTATTCGCGAGAAATCGTACCAAATCTCGCGGCCACCCTCATCTGGGTTACTATTCGCAAGATTTTCTTTCAGCAGTCACTATTCGCGAGTTCTTGCTTGTACAGTGCCGGCTGCGTTGCTCGTACAGTGTCGGCTGCGTTGCTCGTACAGTGTCGCCTGCGTTGCTCATAGAGTGCCGGCTGCGTTGCTAGTACAGTGTTTTCTGCGAGTTGTTGACCACAACTCGCGACTGCCAGTTTTTCGAGCCCGACTGAGCGTTTTCGATCGTTTTTCGAGCCGTTTTTGCCCGTATTATCATTGTTACCTCATTGTACTTGTATCGCTCGATTATTATAGTGGAAACCAAGGTAGAGCTTTGCTCTCCCGAGGACGTAAGCTCACACATTGTGGGCCCAACCTCGTATATCGCTCGTGTCCTCACAACAATTTAATTTCGAGTAATTTTTAAATTGACTGATCTAAAAATAAACACCCAAAATATTTTTAGACTAGATCAGTTTGGCGCCGTCCGTGGGGACNAACAGCAAAAACAACGAAAAACATGTAAGATACGAATGAAACAAAGAGTAAGTAACAATGGCCGATCTGATTACAAACCTCTCCCATCATGCGACGCGCGGTCGCAAACTGGCTCATCAACCGACCGAAGTCGGTAAATACCGTGTGGTCATCTCGTCCACGCGGCGGTAGTGACGGATTTCTTTCAAAATACGTCAAGGATGTTCTATTGGAAACACTATCACCCCTCGGAATCCGAAAGGTGACTCCATCTTTTATTAGTACCAGGCCAGCCTGACGTCCCATCTCGAGTCATTCCTTCACTACGTGTTTCGGTATATCTCTTATTCGGAAGGCGTCGAGGAACTCGGCGGTTAACCCACTCTTCCTAACGGGTTCCGCAATCTCCAAAACAGTGGGGCCCTCCACCGGTCTTTTCCCTATGTCCGAAGAAGCTCCTTGATTTGTTCTTTCCTTCGGACGGGCCTCCCGGACAATCTCCTCCACCAGCGGGTCTATCGATTGACCCCCGCTTATTTCGCCCTCCTCGTCATCTCCGACAATGTCCACTAGTGTCTCGGCGAAGTCGTACATCCCTTCGTCGGGGGAAAACTCTCTAGCGGTAAGCTCTAACCGCCGAGACACATGAATTACATCTTCAGGGTTCTCGGGGGCCTCTGTAGCCGGCTCATGTCCTGCGGACTCCTGATTCTCATTTACCGGAGCAGGTGGTGTTGGAGTAGCCGGTCGGGCCTCTTCTGCTTGCAGCACAGTTTCTTGCAAGCTCCGTGCCAACTCGTCCGCGGCAGTGCGGTTCCGAGATCCGGGCGCCATCTCGAAAATCAGCTCATCCTTCTCCGTAACAAGGTTACGGAGTGATCTCAATTTATCACCTAATCTCGAACGACCTTCAGGGAGAACCATTATTTTATCTGCAAAATAAGCAAATAGCGTGAGAAAAACTGTTGAAAGACTATAGGTATATATATGCGCTGGTTTGGAAAGGTTTTCTGATCAAGGAAGAGTTGTTGAGATGATTAAGTATTAAGGCGTGGTTCAGATACCTAAAAGTTCCCTACTGAAATGGGCAGGAACCGAAAGGACGTTGGTGGCAACCAAGATCGGGGCATAGAAAAGCGTTTTCGGGGTCCAATCGGTGCCATCCGATCTAGCACACGCGATAAGAATCTTCTCTAGTGCTTTTGGAGTCGCGGATCGCGGAATAGGATAACAAGACTCCGGAAGGAAAGGTTCCCCCTCAGTTGGGAACCGCCAAGGAAGGCTAAGTGCAGACAATCTGGTGGAACCTAGGCAAGTGACAAAAAAGAAGTGTTTCTTCCAGTCATGGTTGGATGGGGAGTTTGAGAATGGAAAGGGCTCTTCTTGTGCCTTAGACGGAAAAAGATACAGCCGTGAGCCCCATAATGGATAGTGGAACTGACTTGGAATATTTGGAAGAAGGCGTCAACGGTCATCAAAATCCCATTGGTCTCCATGAAAATGATAAAGGCAACCACCAAGGATATCGAGTTTGGATTCAACTGAAAGAGGTGGATATTTAAGTGAGTTAGGAGATTTGAAATGAACGGGTGAAGCGGAAAGCGGAGACCACACTCTAGATACTCAAGACAGACAGTGTGGGTACCAACCGGTGGACGTAGGATCCGATCAGAGGGACCCGGTTGATAGAGAACACAGTCGGAAGGGAGGTGGTAATCTTCCACCAGAGATTTCCACTTTCGAGGGTGCATGGTGAAGGGCCGATCAAAAGACTTTAGGGCACTGACAGCAGGACTCCGAGGACCGATCGTATTCTCGAGATGTGCGAGTCGATCGAAAAAATGTGGATAAGGGTTCGTAATTGGAGAGCGGAAAGCAGAAAGACTCGAATTGGAACTCCCCGAGTTGGATGAGGAGTCCGAGGAATGAGAAGACGAGGCATCGGAGTTCGAGGAACGAGCGGAGTTGGAGGACATGGTGTGGAATTCTCAAAATTAAGGTTTTTGGAATTTTTTTTAGAAATTTTTCAGATTTTTATAATTGTCTCGCGAGTTTTCGTACCAAAAAACGCAAGAGTCACTGTGCAGAGGATGGCGTCGCGAGATTTCGTTTAAGTCTCAAGTCTGTTTGCACTGTTCCGTCGCGAGATTTCGTTAGAGGTTTAAATCTGTTTTAACTGTTCCGTCGCGAGGTTTCGTTTTCAGTCTTAAAGTCAATGTTAACTGTTCCGTCGCGAGATTTCGTACCAAATATCTCGAGAGGGACTGTGCAGTCAATGCAGTCGTGAGATTTCGTTCCAAATGTCGCGACAGTTACTGTACGCTGGAAGTAATCGCGAGATTTCGTTCGAAATGTAACGAGAATGCAGTGATGTGTACTGTACCAGGGCGTGGACCCTGTATTTATAGAGAGATACCCCGAGCTGAAATATCCCGAGATTTTTGCCCGACCTCGGAATATGATATTCTTAGTGTCAAAACGATCGTATTGACGAGGGAATTTCAACCATGCTAAGGATCTCCCCGGCGGGGCTCCATAACTATAATCGGCTTTCTGGACGAGCTGATGATATATGGTTTACGACTCAGACTCTGAATCTGAAAACCAGGGGACTATTGATATTACCCGGGTATATTCTCTTGTATTTATCCTTACCCGGGGGCTCGTCTGACGTGGTTATTGGTATTTTCGGTATTTTCATATTTTTATCGGATGGCATTCTCAAGTGGCATTCTCGCAATTCTGGCTCGCTGGGCCCCGTATAAAGTCTCTGTAAGCATTTTGAGATGTTTCGGGTCATTTCGGCCTCGGACGGGACCAGGGGTATTTTCGTAATTTGCCACCCGGGAGCGCACCGGTCGGGTGCAATGATGTTATGTGGCTGCGTATTCGCTATCCGAAGGCAAAGAACTGACATACGAGGTTCTCGGGAATTTTCTGATCGTATTTCCGACTAATATCTTGTCCGGGTTGGTTCCCGAGTCTTCGAGATCAACATGACATTTATTATATCATAATTGGGAATATTTAATCATTTTGGGCTAAGTGAGGTGAACTAGGCTTATGGGCTCAATTGAGTGGGTTTTGGGCTGGATTTCTCTATAAATAGGAGCCCCAAGGCATTGAGAAAGGAGTCGAACCCTTTTCGCATCTCCCAAGGCAAGACTTTCGCTCGAAATCGCGAGATTTCCCCTCTGCAGCTACTATTCGCGATAAATCGTACCAAATCTCGCGGCCACCCTCATCTAGGTTACTATTCGCGAGAAATCGTACCAAATCTCGCTACCACCCTCATCTTGGTTACTATTCGCGAGAAATCGTACCAAATCTCGCGGCCACCCTCATCTGGGTTACTATTCGCGAGATTTTCTCTCTGCAGTCACTATTAGCGAGTTCTTGCTTGTACAGTGCCGGCTGCGTTGCTCGTACAGTGTCGGCTGCGTTGCTCGTACAGTGTCGGCTACGTTGCTCATACAGTGCCGGCTGCGTTGCTAGTACAGTGTTTTCTGCGAGTTGTTGACCACAACTCGCGACTGCCAGTTTTTCGAGCCCGACTGAGCGTTTTCGATCGTTTTTCGAGCCGTTTTTGCCCGTATTATCATTGTTACCTCATTGTACTTGTATCGCTCGATTATTATAGTGGAAACCAAGGTAGAGCTTTGCTCTCCCAAGGACGTAAGCTCACACATTGTGGGCACAACCTCGTATATCGCTCGTGTCCTCACAACAATTTAATTTCGAGTAATTTTTAAATTGACTGATCTAAAAATAAACACCCAAAATATTTTTAGACTAGATCAGATTCCGTTATAGTTTAAGCATTATAATCGTTTTTATTACGCAATAAATAACTAATAATTTAACTTGGCGAGTGAAGAACTTTTAAATTTTTATTAATAGTTTATGACATTTGTTATTTTTTGTGCACTAAGAAATACATTCGGTCGAGAAAACCGAATAATCTCACGATTGAAACCACTAAACCGATCGATTTTATATTCGTATTTTGTAATTTAGAAAATATGTATTTGATTAGATTATGATTCCGTTATAGATAATGCATTATAATCGTTTTATTAAGCAATAAATCAATTAAAAATTTAACTTGACGAGTGAATAACTCTTAAATTTTGATTAATATCTAATGACATTTGTTATTCTATTTTCTAAATTAAAAAATGCGATCTATTGAGAAAAATGAATAAACAATCGGTTGAAACAATTAAACGAGTCGATCTTATAATCTTATTTTATTAGAAATAAATTAAAAAAATTATTTGTTATTTAAAATTATTATTTGGTATGTTGTATTTTATTTTGAATAAAATTATACAATTATTGTTTCTCTCTCCTCCGTGGATGTGCTATTTGACTAATACTTTTACAATACAAGTTATTTAACAAATGCTTTAATAAATGATGTTATTTGGCATATGAAACTTTTGCATACATCTACTTTACAAAATTACCCACTAGATTTCATCTCTCATAAAATGGGTTATTTTGTTAGACAAATACGGAAATGAAACTATTCTACCAATATTATATTAAAAGAAGCTATTTTGCAAATGCTTTAAGTGTATAGTGCTAGTTTGCCAATTACCCCGTTCATACCTCAATATTCGTTTAGCAGCTTTAAGGTGTGATTGTGTATGTGCGTCAATGAATCTACTCACAAGTTCAACTTCGAAAATAATATCCGAGCTCTTTTCGTTAGATACTTCGTGAGATTGACTAAGTTTAACATTGGGTGGGGTAAATTTATAATGATTCGCTATAATTAATTAAAAATAGATGTTCATGTTCAGTATAATTATTTATGATAATCTATTAATAGTGCTAGAAAAATCTTCTTTTATTTATATATAGAAATTCAGAAAATTAAAAAGACTTGTATGCACTTATGAGAAAATTGCATTATTAACCCCTAACTTACGAGTTGTGTAAAAGGCATGACACTCAACTTATGAAATTACAATAATGACATCTAATGTTAACCATACCGTTTGTTATTGACCCCTGAAATTCTAGCACTTGATTTTTCGTAAATTGAAAACTCATCACAAGGTACGCTAATAACGTTTGAAAAATTATACAAAATTTACCTTTGATGTTCGAGAATTGTGCATAAAATATTAAAAATTTCTAACTTCATTAAAGTGACAATGATAAACAGTATTGGAAATTTGATGTATCTTATATGCATTTAATTGAAGTTTAAAGATTACAAATGCATATTTTTGCTAAAAAAATGTATCATATTTACAATTTCATAACTTAAAGGGTATGCCTTTTACACATCCCGTAAGTTGGGGGGTCGTGGGCAAACATCACCCCTTATTTATATATTTGTAAATTACAAAATCATTTAATATAAAAAAACATTAAAAGTGAAGTTAATATTTATCGATTAAAAGTTACTGGATTCATTCAAATGTACGTAATATGAACATTAGAAATAGAAAACATATTTCAAAAATAAGTTCACTTTCGAATCTCAATGGGCGAAGCCTAGTCTCATACGAATCCGCTTTGTAGATGCCGAGAAGAGAACAATCATCGCGCAACGTGTAGTTCACGCGAATGACAGTTTTTTGAGTCCAGTGCACTGCAATATTATACGAGTTTGATGAATCGAAATACAAAATCATATATATTTGAAATAAATAAGATGTAGATTGTAGAAGGGAATGTGAAGGATAAGATGTAAAGAAAAGGGAACGCAGCCGGAAGGAGAAGGTGATGAATAAGAAGAAATCTAAACCCCTAGAGCAAAAAGACATTATTTTTTATAATAAATATACATTTTTAATACAAAAATGTTTTGAATAAAAAATATTCCATGTCCTAAATATCATTAAAACGTTGAAAACTTCCCATAATATGTTTTTACATACCCAAGGCTCTAAGACAATTTCCTTGAGCCGGTTGAATTTGTTTATCATTGATTAGAAAAGTGAGATTGAATACCATTACATAACAATTTGATCACGTTTTATAAATGTGTGACATCATCCCCGTAATTTTGTTCATTCACATTATCTTGTTGTAATTTCAGTGAGACTATATAATTACAATAAGGTATCAGAGTCGAGAAATGTCATTACATAGTCATTTGATTAAGTCTTTTAAATGTGTGACATCATCCCTTAAACCCGTTCTTTTACACTATCTCGTCATAATTTTGGCAAGACTCTATAATTTCAACATGATATTAGATCTCATCCGATTAATTTGAATTCGCAAGTCCAAACCTTATAGTTGGATTTAAGAAATGGTGTTGAATGAGCACATATTAATTATAAAATTTAAATTGATTAGGTTTATAAAGATGATAAATGTTTGATTAGCTTAATCAAACATTTAAAATGTGTGCCATCATATCGTTAATTTCGTTCAGTCACGGTCTCACGTCATAATTTCACACAAACTCTATAATTGCTACATAATATAGTAAATGAGAAATACAATCACATAACTAATTGATCAAGTCTTTTAAATGTATGGTCTCCTCTCCTTAACTCGTTCGTTCACGTTTTTCCATCGAATTTCAACATGATATTAAGGTGTGTTGAAACATTGTCCCACATCGTATGTGGAAATACAAAAATCATTGTTTATAAGTGGAGTGATATCACAAGTAATTGGTTTGGCCCAAATATTTTTAATGTGATTTACTTCTCTTATGGACTAGACTATACCGACACTCCTCCGACCCATTGAATCCTGAATTTCTATATGGTATCGAAGCTGCATGGTGGGTTTCGGGCTAGTCCGTACCGGTTTAGAAAAAAAACTCTGGTAGAAAAGCACATCGGGTTTAGGCGACAAAAATAGATTGATCTATGATTCAAGCACTACTGAGCATATTAAAACAAGTCTGAACCTGACCAATGCCAGTTCGACTTGAGGGAGAGTGTTGAAACATTGTCCCATATCGGATATGGAAATACAAAAATCCTTATTTATAAGTGGAGTGATGTGACAATTATTTGGTTTGGTCCAATCATTTTCAATGTCATTCACTTCTCTTATGTATTAGAAATGGAGGTCGGGTGATAGTCGAAAGGCTCGATGGTGAAAGACCGACCGGGGGAAACCTAAGATGAAGCAGTGATGTTGATTGACTTGATGGATCTCGGATCTATTAAGGATATCGATCGGACGATTGTGATGAGTCTATTTGATAGAAGTCAGATTATACTTGGATCGGGATTCGGGAGTATCGAGGGGAAATATCTTTCCTTAATTGATGCATTAAATATATGGAATAAGATATTGAAATATATCTTATTGGTTGCATATATGGAAGAAGATATTCAGATATATCTTGTTGGTTATATATATATATAATAAGATGTGAAAATATATTCTGTTGGTGATATATATGAAGATATATTCTGAGGATATATATGGAAGAATATGTGTAAATATATCTTGTTATATATATATATATAAGATGCGGTCAAAGATATGGAAAGAGAATATTGTAGAATATTCGGTAGAATATTTCCTAAATTAGATCTTAGTTGGAGTCTATAAATAAAAGTCTCATGAAGACAATTGTAATCAATCAATTCTATTATTCTTGTAATAGTGAGTTCACGGCCAAGGTTTTTCGGTCATGTGGTTTTCCCGGTTTTGGGTTTTCACTGTAAATCTTGTGTCTTTTACCTTTCTTCGATTACATTCGGTTCTCATCACATTAATTCAATCCGACCTCGGATAACAGGAATTCTCTTCTTCTCCGGGAAGAGGGAATTTTTTCCCAACAATTGGTGGTGGCTGTGGGGTTGTCCCGTGGGGTAGGTTGTGACGGATCTTGGCAATGGGGGAATACCGAGTTATCTCGAAGATGTTTGATGGCGACGACTATCGGTATTGGAAGATGCAGATTGAAGGAACTCTGCGAATGCATGATCTCGGAGCGGTTCTAAAGAAGGATAAACCGAAAGAGATGGAGGATGCCGAGTGGTCGAGAATCGACGAAATGGCTCTCGGGTTCGTGGTGGAGACTTTAACGAGAAACGTTGCCTTTAACGTTTCCGATAAAACCACTACGTACGGGATGATGAAAGCGATTGATGATATGTAAGCAAAGCCAACATCAACAAATTTAGTGCACTTTGCAAAGAAACTTTACACCTTGAAGATGGCCGAAGGTGGTTCAGTTTCCAAACACTTGAACGAGTTCAATAATCTTGCCGGACAACTTGCATCAATGGAGCACGAAATCAAGGATGATCAATTGGCAGTCCTTTTACTTGGAACATTTTCGGACATTTGGGGGACCACGGTCGACGTGATCAGTAGCCAACCGGGTAAGTTAAAGTTTATCGACGTGCGTGATCGGTTGATCAGCAAGGAAGTGCGGAGATCCAGTCGGGAATGCAGTGAAACTGCTGCTTTGGCAACAGAGTCGGGTCGGTATAATAACCGATGGGGCAAGGGACGACGTGATGGTGATGACGATCGGGATGATCGGTCAAAGGGAAAGACTCGAGTGAAGTCTAAGTCACGTGGCGAACCGGAGTGTTGGAATTGCGGAAAGATGGGGTACTTGAAGCGAGAGTGCAACGAGAAAAGAAGGGATGTATCGGCGTCGGTTGCCGAGACGGACGATGTACTGGTTGTGTGCATTGAGAGTTTGATTGAATCATGGGTATTTGACTCGGGAGCATCATTTCACATTTCATCCAATAAAAGTATATTCGTTAATTTTGCATGCGGAAATCATGGAAAAGTCTACTTGGCGGACGGGAAAGCAATGAAAATTACAGGTCGGGGAGACATACCAATCAATTCTAACGGTCACAGTTGGTTGTTAGAGGATATAATGTATATTCCTTATCTTAAAAAGAATTTGATTTCGGTGGGCCAACTTGACGCAAAGGGGTATCGAACTACTTTTGGAGGCGGACGTTGCAAAGTGTCGAAAGGATCGAGGATCGTGGCTAGGGGAGTTAAGTCTGGAAGTGTGTATGTGGGGGTCGGACCCATAGCGGATCGACCGGGTATCACAAAACGCAAGACTAAACGAGGACATGTTCGAAATCGGCACAAGGGTGAAGATGCGGTAAAACCGGCATTGTCGAGTGGGAGTGGAACACCGGTAAAGGTGGACCGGTCGGAGAGGCCTTCGGGAAAATCAACCGATGAGGAAATTGGTGATAGCAAGGTTGATTGGTCGGAAACGGATCCGAGTATGGTCGATGAGGTGGCAGATCAGAATACAGGGGAATCGTTAGCTTCTGCGGTTAGGCAATGGAGGGCGAGGAAAGTTTCCGATGAGTGAGAGTTTGCCCTGAAGGACGAGGTAGTGTCCTTGGAGGCCAAGACTTCAGTTTTGGGGAAGTTGACAGGTTTTGTCACTTCGGTTAAGTTAGGGCTTGGGCATGCCCTAACTTGGTTCACCATGTGATTTGGCGAACGGGAACTTTCAAGGATGGACACTTACCTCGAAAGTCGGAGGCGTGAGTTGTTCAACTCTCAAAGGGCATCGTGTCGGTGCATAAGTGTTGGGCGGACTGCTTAAGAAGAATGAAAGATCGCTCAACTCTAAGTGTTAGATTGTTAGGAATGGAGATCGGGTGATAGTCGAAAGGCTCGATGGTGAAAGACCGACCGGGGGAAACCTAACATGAAGTAGTGATGTTGATCGACTTGATGGATCTCGGATCTATTAAGGATATCGATCAAACGATTGTGATGAGTCTATTTGATAGAAGTCGGATTATACTTGGATCGGGATTCGGGAGTATCGAGAAGAAATATCTGTCCTTAATTGACGCATTAAATATATGGAATAAGATATTAAAATATATCTTATTGGTTGCATATATAGAAGAAGATATTGAGATATATCTTGTTGGTTATATATATATAGAAGAAGATATGAATATATATTTTGTTGGTGATATATATGGAAGAATATATGAAGATATATTCTAGAGATATATATGGAAGAATATATGTAAATATATCTTGTTATATATATAAGATGCGGTCAAAGATATGGAAAGATAATATTGTAGAATATTCGGTAGAATATTTCCTAGATTAGATCCTAGTTGAACTCTATAAATAGAAGCATCATTAAGACAATTGTAATCAATCAATTCTATTCTTCTTGTGATAGTGAGTTCACGGCCGAGGTTTTTCGGTCACGTGGTTTTTCCCGGTTTTGGGTTTCCACGATAAATTTTGTGTCTTTTACCTTTCTTCATTTATATTTGGTTCTCATCGCATTAATTCGATCCGACCCCGGATAACGGGAGACCCCGGATAACGAGAATTCTTTTCTTCTCCGGAAAGGAGGGAATTTTCCCAATATTATGCACTAGGCTATACCGACACTCATTCGATCTATTGAATCCTGAATTTCTATAAAGTTGATTTGCTTCGTTTCAATTAGTAAATCCAAAGTCTATATAACTTGAAGAATGACTCATTCATAAACGCATCAACAGCTTTGATGGCATCAGCGTGCATTTGTTGTCCAAACAGACAAGACAATAAGAAGAGAAATGTATTATTGTGCAGAATCATTACATCTTTAGATTATTCCCACTTTCTGGCTTACTTCCAATTCACTAAACTCCAAACCCAACCCCACTTTTCAAACCCCATCTCATTAATTCTCCGACTGACTTTCTTGTTCCGGGAATCTAACGAAGGGATATTGATAAGAGGAAGCTTTTTTAACCTAAATCCTAAATTCACATCATGACCGTGGTATATATAGTTAATTCAAGTCATACCGTTGCAGTACAAGTATGGAGCCTCTGTCGCATCAACGCGTGCCCAAATAGGTTCTTAACATATACCGAAGAGATATCGATAGTCACAGTCACGGTAAATTGTTGTTTTGGCATGCCCTATATGTCCCTATGTACATTTTCAAACTCAAATGTTATACTTTGTATCATATGTTATATTCTAATGTTGATATTATTATTCCCACATCTTTTTCCTTTTGTATTCTCTTGTGATTCTCTCCTTCACCTCACCTCTATAAATATATTTTCGCATCGAAACCCTAAAAATAACACAAGGAGAAGATGGTTCTAGACAATGATCGACGATCTACGGTTTCTTTTGCTTCATCGATTGCTTTACTACAAGAAAGGTTCAGACAATTGGAGAGAATGATAGAGATGATGCACTTGAAAGATATTCTTACAAATGATGATTCAATGGAGCCAAATTGTCAACTTTCTTTGTCCCTTTGGCCGGAGAAGAAAACGGGAAAGGGTTTGATGAATGGTATGACGAACCCATGGAATTTTTCTGATCAGATAGCTCGTTCGGTGATGATTCGGGATCCGAACGATGATCTTGTTGATACTTCTCTTCGTCTTTGAAGTTGTTTTGTGTTTCCTATTTTCATGTTGGAGTTTTTACTTTATTGTAAGAAGGTTTTAAACCACTAAATCGTTGATTTTAATTTTTAATAATAGAATTTATATAAAATTTAAATTAAGGTTGAACCGGTTCGTTTGGTATCCGGTCAAATTTGGATTATTAACTTATTTTTTAAAAAATAATAAAAAAGGTAATCAATATCAAATTCAAATGAAACTATTGAATTTTTGTCACGTTTGTTAGAGAGGTGAGATTGATTATGTTTTATAAAGGTGAGAATTCTATCACATAATTACTTGATCAAATATTTTATATATGTGGTTTCCTCTCCTTAATCTCATTCGTTCATATTCTCTTATCGTAATTTCGACCAAACTCTATAATTCCAAGAGAAACCCTAATTTTTTATTGAATGATATATTTTACATTATGAATTCATCACATCAATAATTTGGGTTTTAGGGTTTATGTTTTTCCGTTTAGGTTTAAAAATTCAAAATAATCCATAATACTTAATTAACTTGTTAATTTATTGCACGAATAAGAATTTGATTTTTTGAAATTTTGAATTTAAAATTTTCACTTTAATTTTATTATATTTCTGTTGTGGTTCCTTTTTAGGGGTACCCACAGTGATCGGATTCTGAAAATCGATTTAATTTGTTGTTTGTGGAGACAATTTGAAATATAGAAAATGAAAAAAACACAGACTATTTTACCGTGGAAAAACCCCTTAAGAAATGGGAAAAAAACCACGTTGCCGAGAGGAGAACCTCCACGGCAAATTCATTAATCAATGAAGGGAAAATGTACAAGAGGAATGAGAACATCGAAAATGAATTTACAGCATATTAGGGTTCACAGAAATTGGCCTTCCAGAGTTTATCTTTTAGCTCTGCATTTATAGAGGGGGAAACACGTGTGGCCCACGTCCTGAAACCACCTCTGACAAGGTGTTTCTGCATACTGGAAAGCGTGGTTGAGCTTGAAGCGTGGAATGCATGCTGATGTGTCCACATCCAGCCTGTCAAGATCTATATAGTTTGCTGGGACCTATGCAGTCTGTCGGGACCGATCGGTCTGCTTGGCCCTAAGCAAACTGCCGGCACCGATCGCCCTATTAGCTGTCAAATCCTCGCTTGGGCATGACCACATTCATCTTGGTTTAGAACTCATCGTTGGTGGCGGGTTTAATGGTTCTCAATAAGAACGCATCATTAGTACCCGGTTTAAGGGTTGTCAACAATTTCAATTTTTAAAATTTAATATAATTATAATTTTTTAAAAATAAATATCTAACCCGTCCAATAATATGCATTAATTACTTAAGCTTATGTTGCAATAATTCTTCATTAAAAAACGGTGTCTGTCAAACCAAACCCGTCACATAAACATTTAATGCTCCGTGAAGATTTAGGAAGAGGTGGACCCCAGGTACACTTGTTGGAATTTAATTCAATGTTTCCTACTCTTATGATTCAATTAGATTATTAAGTGATTAACAGATTATGGCGGAGTAGTCATATCGATGGTATACCGTCCGGTATATCGATCATACCGATAAATACCGATTGTAATCAATATTCCGATATACCAACAGTATATCGAAAAAAGCGCTCATATTGATTGAGACATATACGAACCGATATGACTTCCTTGGATTATAATATTAATATTTACTGCTGTTAAATTAAATTAACAGCAAATTCTAACATGTTCACAATAGTTGTGTTTTGTCACAACAAGCTGCATTAATTACACTATTATTTAATATAATATAATATAATATAATATCATATAATAGTTGGTATTGTCTAAGTAGTAAGTTTATTACATTAATTTCTGTACATTACATATATTTTATTGGGAAAATAGTGTATTTAGTTCCCAAAATTTGATGAATTTGACAAATTTATACATCAAAGATTTTTTGGAATTTGAATTTCCAAAACTTTGAATTAAGTATTTTATAAAATTAGACAATGATTCCAAAAATTTAGAGTTAATCCCCAAATTTTAAAATATGGCAAACTTGTCCTCATAATTTGCAAATAATTGCAAAATCGACCTCCGAAATCTGTTAATTTAGCAAAATTAGTCACATGAAATTTTTCGCTCCATTAAATAACGACGTAAATGTATCACCTTTTATTTCTATTTGACCTGATATGCTTGCATTTTTATATTTAGATATGAGTAAGGTGACTGGCACAAAATTTGACACATTCACATCAAAAATTAATTTTGTCATTTATTTGGAGTTACTGGGACTGAATGTACCAATTATTTTTGAAGAGATTTTAATTCTCAAAATTGAAAATTTTTAAAATCAATTTTGCAACAACAATTGAACGTTGATAATCGATTTTTCGAAACATTTCAAAATACAAAACCCAATTTATCTATACAAAACATTAAGGTTATAATTACCACAATCATAAAATTATAGAAATCAAAATTGCCAAATGAAAGAATTATGGAATCATATTTGCTCATGGTTCATTTTTATTTGTTAGTTAAATACGCATAAACAATCATTGTGATGATATATTTAATATATATTATTTAAATTTTAATCTGACAATATTTGGATCATAAATCTATTATTTCACAAATAACTCAGATATATTACTTTAATTTAATGTTGTGGGATAATAAGAAATTAAATATTGGGTTTGTTTGGTTCAGCTTTTTTAGAATTACGGTGTAGTGAGGTGTGGTGAGATGTGGTGATCGTGAATTTTTAAGTATGTTTGGTAAAATTACGATATTATGATCGCGATTTATGTAAAAATACTAATATACCATTATATACATATAATAATAAATATAATTATATTATAATTAATAAAAGTAAGGGTAAATGAGTCTTTTCCAAAATTACAATGAGGTCACAGTTGGTTTTAACAGCTGTAATGATATCGTAATTTTTTAGCATTATCATATCGCAATTAACCTTATGTTTTATGCATTAAAAAAATAACTATTTCAATATAACGTACGTCATCGTTGCTTTAACGGGGTACTAAAGAACCCATTGAATTGGATACGATGCTCAAATCTCAAGACCCACCAAAATTTCAGCGAGTCTCGAAATTTCCTAAAAACTCGATTCTTTATATAGAAATGGAAATAAAAAAGAAGAGCTTTTAATGATCGTCGTCGTTTTATGAATTCAGCAGCGGAACTGGAATTTAGTTCGGTGAATGCATTGAATTCTTCTTTCTCTGTGTACACCTACCTTCAATTTTTCCCTTTCTCGTGCATTTATTTATTTGGGTTTTCGGAATACCTGTTCTAAGTTAGCGAAAAATGAAGTATTTTGGTGTGGGTGTGAGCCCAGGAAACGTTCCGGTTTCACATGGAAGCAATTTGAGGAAAATTGATCGAAGAGTGAAGCTCGCTGAACTAGCTTTGAGATGTGTAATCTTTTGTTTATCTATTGTTTCTGTTGCTGTTATAACATCAGATACGCAGGTTAAGGAAATTTTTACTATTAAAAAAAGGGCACGTTTTACGGACATGAAAGTTCTTGTGTAAGATCTTCATTCTTTCTGAAAAAATCACTGATTTTTGTTCACTCTTTTTGACATTTTTGTGGTGAAATTTGTTGTAGTTTCTTGGTTATTGCAAATGGGGTATCTGCTGTGTATTCTCTTCTCCAAATTTTGAGGTGTTCATTGAGTTTAATCAAAGAGAATGTGCTTTTCAGCAAGGTTTTAGCTTGGGTTATATTTGCTGGTGATCAGGTATTTAAATTGGTGTTGAATTTGCATATAATTTGTTCTTTGAATCTGAGTATTTTATTGGTTAAAAACCAGATCTCTTTTAAAGACAAAACTTGAGCTAGATTTTTAGATTGAGGATATTGTTGAGCTTGTAATGCTTTATGAAACTTCAAGGTCAAGAACTTCATAATTACCTTAGATATTTCATAGTGTTTCAAATGAATTTTCTTCCCCTATAAGTCTTTCTAGTTAGTATTCCGTCTTGAGATAACTTAACAATGACAATAATTTGTTTATTCGAACACAAATGTCATCTATTTATAAGGATTTGAAATAAACTAAAAGTCGTGATAATCTATGATTTATTATACAATTTATATATAAACATATTTATTATGAATAATTGATGTATGTATTACTAGTCCATGTTTATAATAGTCATACAAGTTATTGATGATGGAACTTGTAGATATGAAAGGTAGAAACACAAACAACAACATGATGATCTTTATCATATATGTTTCATGTTCGATCAATATGAAATAATAAATCTTAATATATAAGATTATATAAATCACAATAATGACATAAATAGCGGGCGAATGACATTTAAGGTCCTCAAAGTTTGTATGATTTTAACAAATTTTGTCCTCAAATTTTCTTCATTTTGGCCAATTTAGCCCTCAATGTTTTTTTGATGCAAGTCCCCAAACTTTGTCTCTTTGACAACACTAGTACTCATACTTTGTAAATTTTGTCAAATCTAATCCTCAAAGTTTAATGTATGTGGCGAATTTGATCCACAAATTTTGGAGACTAATTTTACAATATGAGGATCAAATTTGCCAAATTTTGGAAACCATGAGAACTATATTTATCAAAACTATCAAAATACAGGGACTACGAATGCCAAATAAAAGTTTGATGATCAAATTTACCAAAATCACTAAATTTTGGGACCAAATACGCTATTTTCTCCATAAATAACATAACTTTCTTTATACAGTCTCAAGGTTGCTATATATTTGGCCACTATTCCAATGTTTTAGTTTCAACAGAGCATTTTTCTACAAGGCCAGAAACTATCATACTAAGCTCAATGTTGAATCATTCTAAAGCATCTTGTAATATCTCTGTATTGTATCACTTGTTACAGATAATGGCGTACATGATGTTCTCGGCATTGGCTGCGGCAGCACAAGCGGCTGTTTACGCACAGTTCGGTGAACGGGAAATGCAATGGATGCATACTTGCTTCATGTTCAGATCATTCTGCAACCAAATGGGAGTTGGTGTATCTAGTGATGTGCTTCTATGCATTTCCATGGTAGTTTTATCGGGTATCTCTGCGTTTAATCTATTTCGTTTGTACGAAGATAAAGGCAAGTTATGGTGATCAGATACAACTGAACCTGAACATCGAACTCTTGTCTGAGAGAATAATAAGCATTGCCTTTTTTAAGCTTGTATATTGATCTCATGTTCCACTTTTATTTACTATAGAACAAAAAGCTTCTTGAATTTGTAGAATCGAGTCAATTTACTTGGTCAATAATCTATTTCTTTTGTAAGAAGATAACTGCAAGTTATGGTGATCGGATACAACTAAATCCGAACATCAAACTCTTGTCTGAGAGAAATAAGCATTGCCTTTTTTAAGCTTGTTTATTGTTCCTATGTTCCACTTTTATTTAGTGTAGAAAAATGAGATTATTAAATTTCTAGAATCCGGTCAATTTGGGTTATGCACCGATATAGCATATCAAATGGAAAAAGATTTGAATAAATCATTTACTATAATCTACAATTATTCTTATAATTCAATCTAAATTTCTTCTCATTTTCATGTAGGACATTATTCATATTTAAATACACTCTCCTAAAGTCCAACTACATGAAAATTTGGATTTGATCATTCAAATTGATAGATTGCCAGTTGATCAATTTCATTAGATCGAACTAACCTTCGCAAAGATCACTCTAAGAATATATTCAAAAATAGCATATAAGGGAGAATATATTACATATAAAAACATGAACCAGTCATTTATATTATAATCATTCATATAAACGATCTTAATTTCTTCTAATTTGTAATTTGGGATATTATTCATATTTTAATAGATCCCTCAAATCTCGATAATGTTGACTTGATTATTCAAATCGATAGATTGTCAATCCATCAATATCATTAAATTTGACTAAAATTCAACATTATCACTTATGAATTTTCCAAACTCATTCTAATATTAAACCTAAAAAATTTGAACAAATCATTTATTATTATGATATAATATTTTACATTAGATCTAATGATTCTTATAAATCATCCCAAATTTCTTCATAGTTCTAATGTAAATCATTATTCATATTACATTTTTGTATGTTTTTCCATATGATCAAACAGGTAGGAGAATTTTTTTGCGATCGTTTGATAATTTTAGAAAGTATGACCAGAGGAGGAGAATTCTCTGAATCATCTCTGTTTCCTCCATTGATATCAAGCTCCATAATCTTGCTACGTTCTTGGGTATCCTTCGTTTACGATTTTGAAGTTGAAGATCAAATTTTTCCAGGTATGGGAATTTCTTCCCAATCTCAAAGAATGAGAAGGGTTTCTGTTGAATATTGCTTTTGATCGGATTTTAGCTTCTCTTCCAATGGCAAGAACAATGCTCAGGAACAGTTGATAACAGAAAAATGGATTCATGCCCACAATCTGTTCGATGTAATTCCTTAACGAAAAGACATCGCAAATGCAGTAGCGCCCCTGAAGGTATATGCTACCAGGAGGAAGATAACAACAATCTTTCAGTTTCTCCTCATAAACCAGATACAATATCTCCAAATACACTGAATTTCAGGTTAATTATCGCCATTTTGATATCTTATGTTAGTATAGGAGCACTCTGTTTCTTTCTAGTACAAGATGAAATCAAAGGGCCTAAAACAAATGGCATTATAGATTCAGTTTACATGTGTGTTGTCACAATGACAACCGTTGGATATGGAGACCTCGTACCCAATAGCCCAATATCCAAGATTCTATCTTGTGTTTTTGTCTTAATTGGAATGGGTATGGTTGGATTTCTACTAAGCCAAGCTGCTGATAAAGTAGTAGAAAAACAAGAACTTTATTTAGTTAAAGCTATGCATTTACATGAACATCGTAATCCAGTTGATATGGTAAGAGAAGTCGAAGCAAATAAGTTGAAATACAAGCTTTACGTAGTGCTTGTAGCACTTATCATAGTGGCGTTAGCCGGAATCATCGTGTTGCATTTGAAAGAAGGGTATGATTTTTTCGACTCATTGTATTGTGTTTGTGCTACGATGACGACATTAGGATACGGTGATTATAGTTTTTCGACTCCAGAAGGAAGAGTTTTTGCTGCTTTTTGGATATTGATAAGTACTATTTGTTTAGCTCAGTTTTTTTGTACTCTTGTTGAGTTACATACTGAAACAAGAATGAAATCACTTGTTAAATTGGTTCTTACAAGAAAGCTTACAGTTTCAGACTTAGAAGCAGCAGATTTGGACAATGATAATATTGTTAGTGCTGCTGAGTTTGTTATTTATAAGCTTAAAGAAATGGGGAAGATCACTGAGGAAGATGTAGGAATGGTTATGGAGTGGTTTGAAGTTCTCGATGTCGATCATTCGGGTACGTTAACGAAAGATGATCTCGTGAAATCGGAGCGGAAAGGTTAGATACTGACAATAGCATGAACACGAATCTTTGCAAATGATTTATTTTATCTATGTATTATTTGAGTTCGAACTCGAATTATGAGAGGAATAATACTAACATCTAACATGTAAATTATCTATGATGGAGCAACCATATGGATTTTCATCACATAAGTGGTAATTTTTTTCAAATCTAGTGATACATTTTGGGACATGATGATCATGCCCATGATAGCATGCGGGCCGGAGCCGGATCCCCAAATCCGTATATGTTAACTCGACAATCAAAATACTTCATTCCGTTTTCGATTTCGAGTTTTGTTTTGGTTTGGATTCATTAGGCTTTTAAGTTTGATGTTTTTCCTTCTTCTGTTCAAATTTGCTTCAATAGATTTGATGCTCTAGTTATATGTTATATTTTTTTATCTAAATTGATATGGACCAGCATGAAACCTACCATAGAGTTCTAATACTATATAGAAATTCAGATTTTAATGTATTGAGATAGTGTTTGTGTAACTCAGTTTATAAAATAAGTTAATAACATTGAAAATAATAAGTCAAACCTATTATTCAACTCAAGTTGAACTAGTCTTAGTTTGATTTACACTTAGATTGTTTTCACTAGATCGATCTATTTTTATCGTCTGAGTCAATTGTGCTTTTCTACCAAAGCTTGTGTTATCTAAACTGGTACTGATCAATCCAAAACTTACCATAAAGATCTCTTATACCATGTAGATATTTAGGATTCAATGGAATAGACATGTAGCAGTTTATAAGAGAAATAAATCACATTGAAAATGTTATGACAAATATATTACTCTCTTTATAAACTATAAAATTTATATTTCCACTTATGAAATCAAAGAAAGAGAAATTGAGAATAACACTCGTGAACATGAAATGGAAAGTGCGATGCTTCAATCTAAATCTGAAAGGGCGAGGAAGATGAAGAATTATGTCGGCGAATGAAGGAGAAAGAGACGAAGAACAAAAATATGTATATGTAATAGGAGTTCCTTTTAAAAAAAGAAAATTTACATATTTGGCATTACTTATTTTGTGAACATCTACTTATTGTTGTTTTTGTTTGAATATATTAATTTTTATATGATATAAATAATAAATTTATTTCGATCATTTCAACTTGAAAACAATTGGAGTTTGGTAAAGGAAGGGCAATGGACAAACATCTAAATGTGATACTCACTCAGTGTTTTCATACCGGACGGTATACCGCCATGTATGTCAAATTTTGCTCAGTACCGGTATTTTTTATTGTACCGGGTATTTTCGAGTCTGATCCTAAAAATTTAATTAAATATTAATTTTTTTAAATATAAAATAAAATAAAATTTAGTATCGGCCGGTATACCGGTTGTACCGCTCATACCAGTCCGGACCTGTACGTAATTCCCGATCGGTATGAAAACATTGCAATCACTTGATTACTTATATGTCGTAGTTAAAAATGACATTAAACACGAACATATTAAGTATTATATCCTAATTTGAGTATTCTACTTTTAATCTAAATAAAATATAATTTTTTGTATTCTATCATTATTTAGTCTTTAATTACATCTTATTTATATAAAAAACAAATGGGAAAATGATGTGATGCCTTTAGTCTTTAAATTTGGATGATTTTAAGTGTATATAAAATTTTGCATGACACTTTTAGTCAACAAATTTGATTTTGTCATACTATACATTCATAATATTTATAAAAACATACAAATTTGATCACCATAATTTATAAAATCGACAAATTTTATTTTTTGCAAATAACTTCAACTGCAAAAATTGAAAAAACATTGATAATCAATTTTGTAAATATACTAAACTTTGATGTCGGTTTGCTAACCTATAAAAGATATAAGAACATATTTTGTCTTTCTTAAACTTTAATATTAATAATTGTCATAATTATGAGATTTTGGGAACTAAATTTGTAAACAAATAGTTAGTAATTAAATTTATATGCTATAATTCCATAATTAAATTTGAAGACATCTATTCCAAATAGAATATTTTAGGGGGAGTGATGGGATAAATATTTTATCTTGTTCAGCCCGCCCTCTTTCCACGTGTCATTTTCTCCTATTTTCCAGTATTAATGTTGAATTTTGTGTATATAAATTAAATTCAGACAATCTCTCATTGTTCATTACAAACCAAATTAGCGAGAGATGGAGTTCGGAGGTAACAATGGTCACTCCTCCCTCTCCCCTCAAGGTAAATATTTCTATTTTTATTTTATTAATATTATTTTTCTGAATTCATGAACAATTAGTGTACTATAGATGAATAACTTTGCATGATTACTCCAGGCTCTATATTTATTTTGAAAAATATACATATTAATTGGTGATTTATTATATTATATTGGATTATGCTAATGTTAATTTCAACATTACTATCATTTATAAGGTTTTTTCAGTCAATTCTTAAGGATATTTCGGTAATATCACCTTATCTATTTAAATTTCAATAACATTTAGATATTTGATTTGTGTTTATTTTTATGATAAATATAAAAAATGAATTTAGAAAATTTGAATGACTTAAAATAAAACTCATTGTAATAAATTAGAGAAAATGACGTCTTTATTCGCCAAAATTTTGTCCCCATAATTTGTTAGTCCCAAACTTTAAGGTTTTTAGCAATTTTGATCTTCCAAATTTATAACATTTGGTGAATCATATCCCTAACTTGATAAAATCGATTATGAAATTTGATTTTTACTGAATATATCAATTGACAAAATTGAAAAATTTAGAGATTAATTAGTAATTATGTCGTAATGACTAAAATTTGAGAATTGTTCTAGTATCTTTATGACAATTGACATAATTATAAAAGTGTAGTAATTAAAATTGTCAAAATAAAAAAAAACATGAAAATATTAAAATTATGAAAACAAGTGGCATGCATGCATGCAAAATTTGGGGGGCTTGATCGATTATGGATTACAAGCAAAAATCCCGTGTGTTTTCTTCGAAGCAAACAAACTGCAGTACTCTCTTTACATTAAATTTTTTTTTGTCTTAATTATAATTTAATAAAAATGCATGCGTCGGGAGGAATAGCGCCTCGGGCGGCGGCGAATCACGACGGAGAATGTGTTGTCCGGGAGCAAGATCGCTTCATGCCCATAGCTAATGTGATTAGAATCATGCGTAAGATACTACCACCGCAAGCGAAAATATCCGACGACGCAAAAGAGACGATCCAAGAGTGCGTTTCAGAGTACATCAGTTTCATTACAAGCGAGGCGAACGACCGTTGCCGGCGTGAGCAGAGGAAGACGATCACTGCGGAAGATGTGTTATGGGCTATGAGTAAGCTTGGCTTCGACGACTATATCGAGCCGCTCACGGTGTACCTTCACCGTTACCGTGAGTTTGACGGCGGAGATCGTGGGAATGTGAGAGGGTCTGAGAGGATAGTTGAACATAGCGATGGAGGCGGTGTGGGGTTTTATACGACGGCGTTTCATCGTGGGAATGGAGGGTCTAGTCTGTCCCAGACTGGGTATTTTCATTCTCAGGCGGCGATGAATTTCTTTAAGGAGGCGCCGGCGCCGGGTACTGTGCCGTCGCAGGCCTGCGCTGAAAATTTTTCTTAAGGAAATGAACTATAGTGAAAGTCATGGGAAATGAACTATTATGGTTTTGATTATGTTTTTGTTATATTTCACCTAATTCTTATAGTATAGTTTATCCTATTTATATTAATTTATAAAAAGATGTTAATTATATAATCATAATAATTATTATAACAATAAACTTTATATATATCAAATCAATCACGATTCTCTAAAAAATAATGAGTTTGTTTGGTATAACTTTTTAAAATTGCGGTATGGTGAGATGTGGTGAGGTGCGGTGAGGTGTCGTGAGATGTGGTGAGATATGATAATCGTAAATTTTTAAATATGTTTGGGAAAATTGTGATATTATGATCGCGATTTACGTAAAAATACTAATATACCCTTATATATATAAAATAATAAATATAATTCGTTCGTTCACACTTCCCCGTCGTCATTTCGATCACTCTATAACTTCAACATGGTATCGGAGCTGGTTCGTTTAATTTCAAGTCACAACCTTATGGTTGCACTTGAGGGGGTGTTGGAATTTGTCCCACATCGAAAAAAGAAGTGAGATTAATTAGGTTTATAATAGAGAGAATTTCATCACATATTGACTTGATCAAATCTTTTAAAATATGTGAATTCATTCCCTTAATCCCGTTCGTTCACACTTTACTGTCGTTATTTCGGTCACTCTATAATTTCAACATATATTAATATTAGAATAAATAATAGGAGGAGAAATTCGAATTTCCCTCTTACTCTGTGACACTTATCCCATAGAAAGGATTACTATTAAAATATTTTTGTTATAGAAAATTGAAGCTTATTCCTGCAAAAGATTGAAATCGTTGACGATTGCCGAGGTATAACACCGTGCCGTTTGAAGCCCACGTTTTAGATTGTGGGTTTTGTATTTGGATTTTAGTTTTCAGGGTTTAGGTTATCTGGTGACTGATTAGAGCATTACTGTCGATTTCTTGCAGTTTTGAAATAAACGTGTTCTGGATTTGCATTTTTCTGTAGTTGAGAGGGTATATAAACAGAATCTGATTCTGGCTTATTGGTCTCTGTTTAATTTCTATGTGTATCAAATGCTAATATTTTGATTTTGATTGTCGTACTCCCATTTTGTTGATTTGATCTTTTCAGCAGTTTAACATGGATTCTGATGCACATGATTTTATTAAGGCAAGAGGTGATTGATTACTTTTTCCCCTGCAAAATTTAGTTCTTTTTTATTTGTGTTCCCTCATCGAATGTTAAAATCTGGTTTTTGATCTAGAATTTACTATAGAAATTCACGATTCAATAAGAGTATCCGTGTATCCCAATTTATAAGAGAAGTGAATCATATCGAAAATGTTAGTTCAAGTCAATTAATCATGATATTACTCCCTTTATAAACCCAAAACATTTTTTTTTCAAAACCTATGTGGGATAGTATTTCAACATTCTCCTCAACTCGAACTGGCATTGGTTTGATTTGAACTTGCTTCAATAGATCGGTAGTGCTCGAGTCATAGGTCGATCTACTTTTGTCGCCTAAGCTCACTGCTTTTCTAACTAAGTTTTTTTGTTTTTTTGTTTTTTTGTTTTTTTTTATGTCTAAACTTATAAGGACTAGCCCAAAACTCACCATGTAGCTCCGATATCATATAGAAATTGAGGATTCAATGGGTCAAGAGAGGGTAATATCATATCGTTCATAAGAAAAGTGAATTATATTGAAAAAACTAGACCAAACCAATTACTCATGATGTCACTTCCATATAAACTAGAATATTTCTATTTACACAATAAATATAAAACAATATTTCAACATTTACCAGGCCTAGCAGCATTTATAGTGATGCGAATTAATGTCCCTTTGTTCAGATGTTTGCATCGTTGGCGTTGCAAGAACACCACTTGGTGGTTTTCTTGGCTTCCTTTCATCTCTATCTGCTACAAAGCTTGGTTCTATAGCTATTGAAGGTCAGAATCTTGTACTTTATATCAAATTATTTTTTGCTTATAATGTTTTGTACCATTGCAGCTGCTCTCAAGAGATCAAGCCTGGATCCTTCTATGGTTCAAGAAGTCTTCTTCGGAAATGTTCTTAGTGCAAATTTAGGCCAAGCTCCTGCTAGACAAGCTGCTCTTGGTGCTGGTATACCTGATTCAGCTAGCTGCACTACCATTAACAAAGTATGCTCATCAGGAATGAAAGGTTTGTAGGCATTTTTTTGTATGTTTTGATAGGATAAATCTCATCATGAAATTAAACTTTGTTTCAGCTGTAATAATTGCTGCTCAAACAATTAGATTGGGTACAAATGATGTAGTTGTTGCTGGTGGCATGGAAAGCATGTCGAATTCGCCTAAATATCTCCCCACAGGGAGGTTGGTTTAAATTTTCTTAACTCATATCTCTTTATCTTTATACGAATTTTTTTCGATATCACTTGTTTAATTCTTGCCAAATTTATTTTATAAGAACGGGTTCTCGGCTTGGGGACGACACTATCGTTGATGGCATGCTCAAAGATGGGCTTTGGGATGTGTACAATGACTTTGCTATGGGTGTTTGTGGAGAAATATGTGCTGATAAGTACAGTTTAACCAGAGAGGAACAGGTAAACTTTTGGTCTCAAGGCAAGCACATAATTTTTATGGGGTGAGACGTAAATTTGGTCTATATAGTTTCATAGTTTTGGCAATTTTGATCCCTGAAGTATGAAGATGCCAAAGTCGGCTCCCATACTTTCTAAGTTGCAAAATCAATCCCAAAATTTAGTCTGTATGGTATAATTGGTCTCCAAAGTTTTCAATTTTGTCAAATGAGCCCTTCAGTCAAAATTAAATTTCGGGGATCTATTTTCCCATTTTGGGGATTTGATTTGTCAAATGTTGCAAACTTGGAGGACCAAACTTTAAAGTTTGTGGATTAAATATGTCATTACAAATTATGGTGATTAAATTTAACTGTAAAAGTTTGGGATTGAATGCACCATTTTCTCAATTTTTATGTTCTTGAAATACTTATTATGTATATGTTTCTAGGATTCATATGCTATTCAAAGTTTCGAACGAGGTCTTGCTGCGGAATCTAGTGGTGCATTTTCATGGGAGATAGTTCCTGTAAGTACTTTTAGTTTGGCTGCATCATATCCAAATTTTTTGATCATTCAATGCCTATAGGTAGAAATATCCGGCACTAGGGGAAAGCCGTCGATCATCGTCGATAAAGACGAAGGTTTAAGAAAGGTGATTTTCACTCGATCCCGGCTTCATAAAACATTCAAAATGTGAGCTTAACTTAGATTTTCAGTTCGATGCAGCGAAGCTAAAAGCGCTTCGACCAAGTTTTAAAAAAGGAGGGTCTGTAACTGCTGGCAATGCTTCTAGTATAAGGTAAGAAACGAGACGAAACATAGAACGATATTTTTGCATGATCTTACCGAGTTTATCACTTCGAAGCTTGTATTGTTATGTCTAGTGATGGAGCTGCTGCTTTAGTTTTAGTCAGTGGAGAATTTGCAGTTAAGCATGGCTTGAAAATAATAGCTCGAATACGCGGCTTTGCGGATGCTGCACAGGTACTTGCTCGAGATTATTATTCGATCGAATATTCGTTTCATAGTTTTGTTGAATATGAAGAATTGCGGATGCTGCACAGGTACTTTGCGGAATGTGGATCATACTAAATGATTTGTTCAAATCTTTTATGGGCATACTCCCCACATGAAATGGACCCGACTTTAGAAATCTAACAAGTTTTTATTCAGGCACCTGTGATGTTCACAACTGCTCCTGCTATTGCAATTCCAAAAGCAATCTCAAATTCTGGTTTAAAAGCTTCTGATATTGACTTCTATGAAATAAATGAAGCTTTTTCTGTAAGTGTTTCTATTCACATTATCATTATGCAATTTGCATACACTAAATACTCTTGTAATTCGATTTGTAAAGGTCGTCGCGCTCGTTAACCAGAGATTACTCAACATCGACCCGGTGAGTTCTAAGTTTTAACTACTTTTTTTACTTCTATTGAGATTTTGATCATTCGGGGAGACGCAAATCTAGTCTCCATAGTTTCATGGTTTTGAAAATTTTGGTGTTGTGGTAATTGTGATCCCGTACCATATTTTGTAACTTTTGGGTATAATTAGTCTTCAAAGTTTAGTATGTATGATATAATTGAGATCCTCGGCTAAAATCAGATTTTATGGATCGGTTTTGCCACTATGGGGATCTTATTTTCCAAATGCTGTGGATTTAGAGGATTAAATTTGTCAAATTCTTAAAATTTTGGAACTAAATATGCTGCTACAGAAAGTGGTTTAAATTTGTCAAAACTATGAAAGTTTGAGGGTTGAATGCTTTATTTTCTCTTCGTTTGTAAATATTTTGCTGCAGAAACGACTAAATGTCCACGGAGGTGCTGTTTCGTTGGGTCACCCGATCGGCTGTAGCGGAGCTCGAATCTTGATCACATTACTCGGGGTACGGGTACTCGCTGCTGTCATCATTTTTCTATCTTCATGTCACTGTGTTTTTCAGGTGATGAGACAAAACAATGGCAAATTTGGGGTTGCCGGAGTTTGCAATGGTGGTGGAGGAGCCTCGGCAGTCGTTGTAGAGCTCGTTGACGATCGGTAACGAAAATATTACGATTGATTTTGTTTTGAATGGCTTCTTATTTGATTTTTGCATTTTGTAGCTCTGTTGGTGCTGGTGTGGTTGCTCGTTCTTTGCTTTGAAGTATGTGAGGGAAAATTTATACATGTAGATGACATAATTGTATTAAAGAATTTCAAATAATGAAATTCCATTTTTGTTTTCAATTTAATGTAATATATTATTTAATACACATAATTTGGTTAGATATTGGGTTTCTTTGTTTTCCGGTAGGGGTGTTACATGATCCAAACAGTTCGTGAACAATATGTGTTCGGCTTGTATGTGATCGTGTTCGTTCGTTTGAATAAAAATATGAACATTGTTCGAACATTATTTTTTGTTCGTTTATAATTTGAACGAACATGAATATTTTCGTGAACAAATGTGAACGTTCATGAACAAATATATTATTTAAATTTATTTTTATTATAATAGATTATTATAGTATTTAAATTTTAAAACATTTACAAAATTCTAATTTTCACTCATTAACTCTAACGGTGGTTGAGAATCACTTCTCAACTCTTCATTGGATTCAAAAGGCTGAAAAGAGAATGACATTTGATATTCTGCAAAACTCTTCAAATGTTAAATATGGAGCAAGACGAATGTTTATCACCGTCAATGAATCATTTGGATGAAGTTATTATTTTTGATGATGAACCAATTTCTATATAAAATGGAGATGAATTAGAATATGAAGAACCCTTTAGATGAATTTCGCATAAATAATACAAACTTGTTCGAACAAATTGTACGAACAATGTTCGAACAAGGTATTCGAACGAACATGAACATTCACTTAATAATTTGAACAATGTTCGAACATATTTTCACGTTCGAATAAAATATGAACGAACATGTACACGTTCGAATAAAAATATGAACGAACATGAACACAGTGCGTTCGGTTCATTCGGATCGAATAACAGCCCTATTTTCGGATCAAAATATACTTAAAACATACAAAACAAATCAAAATTATGGTAAGTTCATTATTTAAAAAACATGATTTTATTATTTTAAAACATATATTTTTAAAAGGTTAATTTTTAAAAGAATGAATATTTTATTTTTTAAAATCTAGGCTTAGACCTTCGACGTTTTGAGGAAGTTAGCTTTGGAATGGGAGTGTGCCTAATTTCGGGAAATTGGAAAAGTAATTTGATTGGTCCGTTTATATTTTTATTCAAAGATAAAATAAATGTGCATGAATTCGATGTACAGACAAATAGAACAGCAAAAGCAGGCACCTCGGCAGCTATTGTTCTCAGGCGAATACCTCTTTCTCACGGGTAATTGTGATCGTTGTATGGTTGGAAATCGCTGGCGGTATGGAGAGTTCGAATGTTGATCTAAAGAGGTATTTCATTGGGGTGTATTCGACGGTTAAATCTGAGCTCTTGAATGACCCTTCTTTCGAGTGGACTGATGCTTCTCTGAGATGGGTCGAGCGGGTTAGCATTTTTATTTGAATTTTCATTGCTTTTCGTGGGTGACTGTAGTTTCTGTTGATCTTTTGCTTATGAATTATAATGATGGAACTTATCCGTCTCTGGATTGTCGTGAATCATGCGGGTTCTAATAGTAGAATTTGAACTCAAAATTTGTGGTCTAGGGCAGAATTCAGGCTTTCATTGATTTGAAATTTGAGCAATTTTGCTATTTAACAATTGATTATTTATCATGAACTCAAGTTCATGGAGTTTTTATTTGATGCTTTAAAACTCTGTTTGTCTCCTTGTTCAATTCCTTTAGTTTTTCCCTGAAAATAAAAATATGCAGTGGAAGCTTAGTTGATCAATGCTTTTTGTTTTCATTTGCAGATGATGGACTATAATGTTCCTGGAGGTAATAAAACAGTAGAGATTTATTCTTCATATCTTTATACAATTTTTGTGTAATATTTGCAAGTGAAATGAATTTGTAGGGAAGTTGAACAGAGGGATATCAGTCGTTGAGAGCTATAGTTTACTTAAAGAAGGAAAAGAGTTATCTGAAAATGAAATTTTTCTAGCCAGTAATCTTGGCTGGTGTATTGAATGGGTTGGTTCTCGGTTTTAATTCGGGTATTTTGCAACTTAAGAATCTGAATCATCATATTAAAATGCAGCTTCAGGCTTATTTTCTTGTTCATGATGATATTATGGATAATTCTCACACACGTCGTGGCAAATCATGTTGGTTTAGAGTTCCTGAGGTTTGCTTAAACTGAACTTATTTTGCTTTTTACGTAATGCATTTTTCGATAGTTTTATATTGTGCTGAGCTTATGTTTAGGTTGGTTTGATTGCCATAAATGACGGAGTTCTACTTCGAAATCACATTCCGAGAATTCTCAAGAATCACTTTAGGGAGAAACACTATTATGTGGATCTTTTGGACTTGTTTAATGAGGTTGAGTAATGTTTTAAGGTGTTACGTAAATGTTTATATTCGTTTCGAAATGCTAATTTGTTCCTCAGGCAGAATACCAAACTGCTTGTGGCCAAATGATAGATTTAATTTCCACTTCTGAAGGAGCAAAAGATTTATCAAAATTTTCAGAGTCTCTGTGAGTAAATAAACACATTCTCATTTTACGAATGGAAGTTTCGATAATTTCGTTAATATGAACTTTTCGGATCGCAGTCATCGTCGCATTGTTCAATATAAGACTGCTTACTACTCATTTTACCTTCCTGTGAGTACTGAATCACTTGTATACTATCCACATTGCTCGTTTTCGAGTTTTTCGAGTCTTGAATGTGATTTACACAGGTCGCGTGTTCGTTGATATTGTTCGATGAGAAGCTTGAGAATCATAAGAATGTGAAGGATGTGTTAATTGATATGGGAATCTACTTTCAAGTACAGGTTAGAATACATGTTCAGATCAAAGGTTTTCATGTCATTTTTCGGTTTTTTTCGTTACTCAGGACGATTACTTTGATTGCTTCGGTGATCCGGAGAAGATCGGGAAGGTAAGCTCTTATCATGTTCATGAGACGAAATATTATGAGTAATTGAATTAACCTAATTTTTTTAATGTGATTCGCATTTTTTATGAACTGGATTTGGATACTCTACTGGTCTATTAAATTCTAAATTTATGTAGTTGAAGTCTTATACTGTGTAGTCTCTTTCTCTTATATGTATGTCATATTTGTGCACATTCTCATCATAATTTTGGCTAGACTCAATAATTTGAACATAGTATCGGAGTTGGTTTGGTCAAAATCATGATTATTAATACCTGGAAATTCTGGTTCATATGAATTTGTTAGGTATTTGGACTTTAGTTGTTGTGTTGAAATATGACATTTTCTGGAAATTAGATGTGGTTTGAATTGATTTATAAGAGGGAGAATACCATAGTAAATGATTTGTTTAGTTCTTTATGTCATACCCGTGCACACTCCTGTCATAATTCAGTTAAACTCTATAATTTTAAAATGATATCGAAGTTGGTTTGGTCAAAATTTTGATTATTAATATGGGAATGCCCGATTTATTTCAATTCGAATACTTTATGGGCATGTTGAAATACGACATTGCCCCACATCGGAAAAATTGGATGTGATTTATAAGAGGGAATATGTATCATAAAGTCAATAATTTTTTCAAGTTTTTACCGTATGATCTCCTCTACTTATACATCATATCTGTACACACATAATTTCATCGAGAATATAAATTCAACAACCATATTATTTAAATTCATTTTCTCAGTGTAATCTTGTGCTGTTTTCATCAGATTGGCAGTGATATTCAAGATTTCAAGTGCTCGTGGCTAGTCGTAAAAGCTCTAGAGCTCAGCAATGAAGAACATAAGAAAATCCTCTTTGTAAGTGTTGAAATATTGTCTCATATCTGTTGTGGAAATAAAAATCTTCTAGTTTATAAGGAAATTGATATCATAAGTAATTGGTTTGACCTAATATTTTCAATGTAATTCACTTCTTTGTTATTTAATATGCATTATCAGGAACACTACGGCAAGAACAACACTGAGGATGTTTCGAAGATCAAAGCTTTATACAACGGGTTAAATCTCCAAAACGTATTCGAAGAATACGAAAACAAGAGCTACGTGAGGCTAACAACATCTATTGAAGCTCATTCGAACAAGGCTGTTCAGGCAGTGCTTAAATCCTTCCTTGCAAAGATATACAAGAGACAGAAATAGCAAGTATTTTTTATTTATGCATATTTGGTTCCTCTTTGTGACATTCTTTACTGGTTTTCTTTTATATGCAATGCAATAATGCGAGTTTTTATGATTAATTCATCGAGTTTAACAATCCATTTCATTTGAATTCAACATTGAAATGGTTTGCTCGTGGAAGATTCCGTTTCGGGACTATTTTTCGTGTTGATTCTCAACTCTTGGAACAAATATGGATTGGTGATCATGTCCATTTTGTTGGGTGTGGAGCTCACTCTTATCAATGTTTTTATACCGATTGGTACGATGAAAACTGGGTGGTATCGGTATTTCGATCAGTACCGGATTTCCTGGTAGGAATACAAGTTTTTCTAGATTGATTCGGAAAAAAATAAAATAATTAAAAACAAAATATTTCATACCGACCGTTATACCTTGTGGTATACCAGTCATACATGAAAACATTGACTGTTATATATGGTGACTATCAGTATTAGTATTGTTGATTGACATACTACGTTATGTTGATTCAAGGGATTGAATGAAATATCATTACCAAATAAATATATAGATTTTATGGTTGAATGAAATATCATTACCAAATAAAATGTTGGTACCACCAGTGTTTGATGTGCCAAACTGTATACCAACGATATAAAGACTATGGCTAATATATAATTTTGCATTTTGAATTTTGAGTCTGAAATTTCTATGAAATTTGAGTCGTTTCATCAAATATTTATTTTTAATATAGAGTCCAAAATTTTCTGCAATTTAAAAATTTAGTTTATAAATGATAAAACTTAATTTAACAATGAGTATATTTGGTTCTCCGATGGAAAGTGAGCTGAAATTATCAAATCGTGATTTTTTTAATGTACACATTGCACATAAGCATTTCGGTGCTTTCATCGCTAAAAATTAACGACTTTATTGTAGTTGTTAAAATCAGTTGTAACATTATTGTGATTTTAAAAAAAACTAATTTACTCTTACTTCTATTAATTATAATATAACTATATTTTTTATATATAAAAATATATTATTATTTTATATAAATTACGATCATAATATAACAATTTTACTAAACTTATTTTAATATACACGATCAGCATATCTCTCCATACCTTACCATACTTCATCATATCTCACTCACCACACATCAATTTTAAAAAGAACCAAGCAAACCAATAATTAATATAATTATTTGAATTTTATTTTATTAATTTTAGAATAAAACTAATAATATACCAAATTTGAATGAGTTAAATTGAACTTATTTGAATTATATAACTAAAATTTATTTTTGGAAATTTGAATGATTATTTAATTATTTTGAATTAAAATTGAAGGATTCCAATAAATTTAATTATTTCATATTAAACTATTTAAATAAATACAAAACTATCTCATAAATTCAGCACTCAATTATTATTCGGATTCGCAATCACTGATATTTTTGAAGCACCTGAGTATCTGTCTGGGCAAGAAAAGGGAATCTAAAGCATCTTCCGGAATTCAGAGCACACCCATATTGCAATCTTAAGGAATTCTGCCTGAATAAGTACGAATATTGTTGCACTTGCTATAAATTTGATTTGCTGTATGTTTGGAGTAGTTTGGTCGTATTTATTGATGGATTTTCGGTATCTGCCCAGCAAGATTATTCAGAATTTAGTTGGTGGAAGATGGGTATTGCCTGATTTGTCAATGCATGCCGTAATAGAGTTCGATTTTTCTCGCATTAAAGAGGCTAATGAGTTTCGTGGGGTTGTTCAAATTTTGGTTTCTTGTAGAGAAAGATTTGATGAGAATTTTTTATGAATGAAATTGAATTCGTTCTGGATATTGTGTTCTCAAAATGGGGGAACTATTTTTCCCCAATTTGAGTGTTTGCCTTTGTTCTGTTGACAATTCAAGTTTTCTACTTTTAATGGAGTTTTCTGTAGGCTTAAATCTTCTGTATTAACTTACACAGACATGGAAGGTTATGATTTCCTTAGAAGATGATGGTGCAGTGCTTTGAAGGAGTGAAACATCTGATTTTAGCTTTTATAAATTGTGGTGAATATGGTGTACATAAGCTTGCCCGTGGCCTGCGAAATCCCGAAGCTCTAGCAAGCAAAACAGTGTGTATGTTCCTGAGTTATTTACCATATTATGAAATCCTGAGTTATTTTGCTTGTTTGATTCATGTTCATGTTCCTGTTCTGTTAATAATCACAATGAAATCCTAAGTTTTATCTTATTCATTGTCAATTTACGAAGTTTGCGATCAATTCAGTTTCCGTAGTGCAGTATTTTGTAATGCTCTGTTTCTAGTTCTTTTCTTAACTTGTGTTGATTTATAATTGCAGTCAGTGTTAGTGAAATAGAAGCTTTGTATGAATTATATAAGAAGATCAGTACTGCTGTAATCGATGACGGTTTGATTCACAAGGTATACATACATCAACATTTTAGACGTTTTGTTTCGTTTTGTGTTGGAATTATAGAATCTGCCAAAAATTATGACCGTAAGATTTGGACTTGCGAATTGAAATGAACCGAACCAGTTATGATACCATATTGGAATTATAGAATGGTTTAAATTATGACAGAAGAGCGTGAACGAACGGAATTAATGGGAGAAAGCCACATATTTAAAAGACTTAATCAAGTCATTATGTGATAGAATTCTCATCCTTATAAACTTAAGCAATCCCACTTCTCGAATCAATGTGGGACAAATTCAATACTCCCCTTCAAGTCCAACCATAAGATTTGGACTTGTGAATTGAAATGAACCGAACCAACTTCGATACCATGTTAGACATATAGAGTCTGGCTGAAATTATGACGGGAGATCGTGAACGAACGAAATTAAGGGAAGGAAGCCACACATTTTAGAGACTTAATCAAGTCATTATGTGATAGAATTCTCATCCTTATAAACTTAATCAATCCCACTTCTCTGGGACAAATTTAACATTTCGTTTCTACGTTTTTCACTTACTGGATTCGCATGTGGTATAATTATTGTATATATATCTTCATTGACAGGAAGAATTCCAGCTTGCTTTATTTAAGAGTAACAAGAAAGGAAGCTTATTTGCAGAAAGGGTATTTGAAGCAGTCACACAAACATCAGTTTTCTTTTTCTTCGAAACAGTTATCTGTATCACTGCTTTGTTCTTCAGGTATTTGACTTATTCGATACGAAGCACCGCGGGATACTAGATTTTGAAGAGTTTGCTCTTGCTCTTTCAGTGTTTCACCCCAGTGCCCGAGTTGAAGACAAAATTGATTGTAAGTGATATTTAGTAGTTGCTTGATTAGCTTAAAGCTTCTTAAATATTCTATCGGTGTTTACGTCGACTTGAGGAGGCGTGCTAAGAAAAATATCTCGTATGGTATGACATGTTGAAATATATCACCCCATATTGGATTTGAGATGAAATTTAAATTGATTTATAAGACGTAATGATACTATAGTAAATGACTTGTTCAAGTCTCATACAGTATGGTCTCCTCCCTTTATACGTTATATCTGTGTACACTCCCATCATAATTTCAATTAGAATTTTTTTACTTAAGGTTCCTTTACAAATATAATGTGCCCGAGTTGAAGACAAAATTTATTGTAAGTGATATTTAGTATTTGTTTGATTTGTTTAAAACTTCTTACATATTCTATTGATGTTTACGTCGACTCAAGGAGGCATGTTAAGGAAAATAATGTCGTATGGTATATACCATGTTGAAATGTATCACCCCATATTGGATTTGAGATGAAAATTGGATTAATTTATAAGACGGAAAAGTAATATAGTAAATGACTTGTTCAAGTCTCTATATTTTGTTCATGTCTGTACGATGTGATATTCTCCCCTTATACTTTATATCCGTGTACACTTCCATCATAACTGCTATAAGATTTTACTGACTTAAGGATACTTACAAATTTACTTTCCCGGCTCATTATGCGAATTGTAGAGTTTTATTTTGTTTTGTTCTTCATAACATACTTTTGATTATCGCAGTTTCATTTCAATTATATGATCTAAAATGCCAAGGCTTCATTGAAAGACAAGAAGTAAGTAAATTCATGCATTTTCGTGTAAAACGATTTCACTTCGAAATCCGAAGCAAAGAAAAACTCTCATGGGACGAGACCATTGTAGGTTAAGCAAATGGTCGTTGCAACACTAGCTGAGTCCGGCCTTAACCTCGCAGACGATGTAATCGAAAGCATCATCGATAAGGTATGCCTTTCACATGGTTCCATCCATTTCTTACTTGTATTTTTTCAGTTCGTCTATTTTCGTAGACCTTCGAAGAAGCAGACACGAAACACGATGGAAAGATCGATAAAGAAGAATATAGGAGCCTTGTTATGCAACATCCTTCTCTTCTTAAAAACATGACACTTCAATATCTCAAGTTAGTGCACCTTCCCACTTTCATTTTTTCACAATTCACGCAATACATGACATCGTACTTGTTTCGATCCCGGTTCCACGAAAGAATCATGCATTTAGTCCTCAAATACAGTTTTGACAAAATTATTCCCCATAATTTGTAATGCCATAATTAGTCCTTGAACTTTGAAATGGAGCATTCAGTCCTCAAATTTTTACAATTTTGACAAAATTAGTTCTCATAATTTATAGTGACAGATGTAGTCATTGGACTTTAAATTTTTCGCATATTTGATCCTTGAAGATTGCAACATTTGATAAATCAGATCCATAAAATAGTAAAATCTACAACCGAAATTTGATATTGGCAAAATACATTGGTTTTGCCAAAACTTAAAAAGTATGAGGATTGGTTTTGTCAAAACATAAAAAGTATGGGGATTGATTTTGTCATTTTTATACTTTGAGGATCAAAATTGTCATAATAATAAAACTTTGAGGATCAAAATTGTCAAAATTATAAAATTATGTGGACCAAATTTGCGTCTCGCCTTATACTAGTGAACTATAACAACTCATGGAATAAATTGTGTGACAGAGATATCACGACCACATTCCCAAGCTTTGTATTTCATTCTCAAGTTGACGATGCTTAAGATCGAAAGCTGAATCAAGCGACAACAGCATAAGGAGAATTCTTTTGTTTATTGCTTCGTTAACTTGAACTCAGGATTATGTGTGTGATCTCTGTAGAAACTTTTGTATTGCAAGAAAATGACATTGTTGTCTTTATTAAGTAAAAAGCTATTTTTTAATGTTTAATAAAATATATATCATTTAGAGGTGCAAAGGAGTCGTTTAAGGTTTGAGCTCAAACTCGAATCTTTCAACCCAAGCTGAAGAACTCGAATTCCTAATGAAATGAACATCGAATTCTTGATTTCGAAACTCAAAAGCAAACTCGAACCTTGATCGAATTGAACTTTGAATCATCGATTATTTAATGAAATGTATATTATTTTTAACTACTTCGAAATCCAAAGTCAATCACAAACTAAACTTTGAATCATCGATTTCTTAATTTTTGAACTCGAATCAAACCTACTATATGTTGAGCTATTAAAAATAGTTAAATTGAATTTCTTTAAGCTTAATGCACTTTATGATCTCTAGTATGCATAAAAGTAGGGATGACAATTTGAATTATCCGCTCCGCTACCCGGCGGATACCCGCACCGTTTAAAAGGTTATTGGATAATTAAACGGAGCGGGAGGAAAATCACATATCCGTCTTAAACGGGTGGATAGTGATTTGATACATAACTGTTCCGCTACCCGTTCGGTTATCCATTTAAATAACCGTATCCGTTAAGTTATATTTATTAAATATATTTAATATTTTTAAAATTGTTGTTTTAATTATACAACTCTTATTATGATACTTATGCATTATCAATTCAACTCACAATTTCTTTTTTCAAATTTTTTATGTGGTTTTTTGTTTTTTAATCTACCTCTCATCGATTTCAATACAATTATTATCTATTCTTTTGTCCATCTTCTTCAATGTTCGAATTTTTGTTATGTACATCTTGTTTTTAGGTTTTCCTTTTCATATTTCTTTAATTTTTGATTTTTTGGTGTTTAGATCAAAATTAATTCAAATTCATCTTACCATAATGTTTTCGGTTTTTGTTTTTTGAGCAATCAATATAATCGGATGATAGATAAACAATACAAGTTTATGAGTTTTAGGGCATATAATCTGTATGAGTTTTGAAGATTTTGTTTAAACTCTAATTATATTGAATTACGTGTAACACTTATATTATTAATTTATTTTTATCTTATTTTCGTACGATTATATTGGCAAATAATCTGAATGAATTTTGAAGAATTGTTTTAATTTTATATTGTTGTTTTAAGATTCTTTTGATATATTTAAATATAGATATTTTACTATTTTTAAAAAAAATCAAAATTGTAAACCGTTAGTTAACCGCTAACCCAACGGTTAATCCATGGCGTATGCGGGACGGAGAGTGGGCGGATAACAAAATAATGAGGCGGGGGCGGGGCGGGAAGCGGTACACATTATGTTAGGCGGTGCGGGTAACAGTTACATGTATAACGATACCATATATGCATAAAAGGGTTGACTTAATTCTTGTTTTTTTATTATTAAATAGTTCTTGATATACATATTTAATTATGATAAAACTACGACACTTACCCCGTTGTTTAAAATAATGTAAATGACAACACAAAGTTTGTAAATTGCATGCAAAGTCCCAAAGTAAGTAAATTGCATACATATTTAAAACTCCATTGTGAGTGGTTTTGATAATTTATACGTTATTTTTAAATTTTCAAAATTTGGAAATATATATTATATATTTTCAAGGTTAAATTGTCAAATAAAAATATAAAGCATTTATTAACGAAATTTATGATTAAATATAAACTGTTTTAGAACTTTCGGATTAACAAAATAATTCTTAAATTTTGATGGCATGTTGTTTACAACTTTAAAAATTAGAGATAAAAAACGCACATTATATCAACTCCGGGGTTTTATATAAAATTTATAAACTTTGGAGCACTTCATTTACACAATTTGAAAGTTATCACAAACATTTCTCAATGTTAGTATCCAATAAATGAAGCCACGAGCTTAAATATTATTAATTTTTAATATTAATAATAAGTTGGGAGCCAGTTCAGACTTCAGATCCGGTTACTGGAGGCCCCGGGGCGAGAAAACTTTCATTTATTTGTAACTTCGTTGAATAAAAGACGCCAAAATATTTCACTTAAAAATGGAAAAAAATAACTACTATTTACTTAATTTTGTAAAATAATAATTCCATTACAAAGGTAAGATGGTACTGATTGTCTGCGGTAATGTACATGAAGCTTATGATGTTCCTTCAAACCACTCACGTGTATAGTGCACGTGGTCTTTGTTGAATGAATAATCTAAAGAAAACAAAAGCCGATCCACTCACATGATCACATCCTTCTTACCTTCGCTAGCCCTTTTTTGTCTATTCAATGCATTTATATATTAATAAATCTCACTCAAATTATACAAATTCTTATTTTAGATTAAATTATATTCATTTTGAATTTAATTACAAATTCATATACATAAACAAATATCAATTATTCGATCACGAATAATACAAATAATAAGTATTATGAATAAAATAATTTATAGGAACATAGGGTATTAAATATCACGATATATATTATATGCTATATGCTATTATTTTAGTGGTTATTAATGTATTTGTCATTAAAAAATATTATAACAAAAAATTAATTATGTAACTTGTCTCATTTGGAATTTACAAACTTTGCTAGTAAAAATATTTAATGCACAAAACGGAGAAAGGGGATAAATTTCAGTGTATTTAAGGAGATGCCTCCGGCGCCGGCTCCAGGATTTCTGCCGGCGGTATGAAGGAATCTGCAGACAAACCAGGAACATTGAAAACGACGTCGTTTATGTTCCAAATCTCCTCCATTCTCGTCCGGCTATGCTGCATCGACGTATCGCCGAATCGGAAAACCGTGGCGACGGTTCTTCCTCCGTGTCCGATCATTACGCCGTCGACGTTGCGGTAATCGCTGATGTTGCTTCCGATCGTCGTTTCCCAGTACACGACGTCGTTTTCGGTTGAGTGAACTCTGGTTAGATGTGAATCTTCCATATAGATTAACAGGCCGCTCTTCTGGCTGAAGTAGCCGTACAGCACGTGACGGATGACCTCCGCCGGACCTTCGTTCCTCTCCATTACAGCCGCCCGGTCCGCCGCTACCTTTAGTACGAAGCAATCGTCTTCGCCGATTCGCTTCTCGCCTAAACACTGCGCTTTCGCGAATAGACTTGCGGTGCTCCTTGGATCCAGACCCTTCGTTATCCAACGGCTCAGATTAATCAACATTTTAATTTAAACTCCTAATTTTCATAAATAAAAATAATAAAAAAAAAGAGAAAATAATATCTCTTGTCTCTAGCTAATTTTGATAAATTTAATTCTTGAATTTTTATTTATCATTTCCAATTCCTATAATTTGATATTTTTAACAAAAATAACCCTCATAACTTCCAAAATTTGATAAATTTGGTATATATGTGGTAAAATTTAAGAATCAATTTCGTCATATACATAAATTTCGAGGGTTAAATTTATTAAAATTTACAAAGTATGAAAATAAAAAATACAAAATTTGGAGATTAGTTTTACCTCAAAAAAATTGAGAACTAAATTTACCAAAATAAAGAAAATTTGTATATCAAATTAATCAAATCATTCCAATTTTGTAACCTAAATGACATTAGCCTAATAAAAATGAAAAGAGCTGCCCAAAAGCAAGATAAAAAAAAAGTAAAAACAATTACTTTAAAAGTTCCGTTACACTGCGATGACGAAAATGCATCTTAACCGTTGGATCATTGAGAGTTTTTAAAAAATTAAAAATTCTATAATTTAGTAATAAAGATTTAAGTAAAAAAGGTAAATAATTAATTACCTGAATAATCCGGCGGAGAGGGCGCTGGGGGCCTTTAGCGGCGTGAGCACCGAGCCACGGCGTGTGCCGCCATACAATTTTGCCGTCACTTCCGGCAACAACCTTATGCCCACTGACGGCGAGTTCAAGAGACCACATTCCAGGAGACATCTGCCAAAGAACAAAACATCCATTTTCGCCGCTCTTAGATCCCATCGTCCGTACATTTTTACCGGTGGAGATCTCCGTTTCGCAGCGGATCATCTTCGCCGACCCTGCACAGTACATACTCTTAGCACCGCCGTCCTGTTTCGAACACCCAGTCGCGGCTAAATACTGCTGAATTATGTAATAAGCCGTAGAAGCTTCCTACAAATCCCCAATTGAAACAAACCCAAATAGATCAGAGACATTTATAAGGTATCCAATTTCATGAGCGAACTTACAATTGGGATATCTTTTATATGAATTGCTGAAATGGGTTTCTGTGGAATGGGAATTGGAGCAAGTGGGCAACCAAGAACACCAAGCAAAAGCCTTAAATCTTGTGCAGGAGTTGGAGAAGAAAAGCTACTGCTTCCACTACCTGGTACAATTCTCTGTACTCTAAACAAATCTCTAATAAACTCCCAAGATCTCTCCTTCTTGTTCCCATCAGAATGTTCTATACCCAAATCAGGACCTTCCATTAGAGGTGTAAGCGGCGACCATCGTTGTTTCCGCCGGAAACTCGTCGACGACATAATGCCGGCGAAGTTAGTCGACAAATTGGTGTGGGAAGGAGATTAAGAGAGGAATTTAGAGCAAGAGATTAAAGGTTAAGGGACAGCCCATCTTGTGCTTCTTGTTCTAGTTCAGATTCCGGAATGGGAAAAGGGGAAAACTGAGCCACTTCAAGATTTAGGCGTGGCAATTGATGATTGTTATTTGCAATTAGGTCCCTATTGAAGCTTGTAATGATTGATGCTGATGTTCTTACAAATACAATCCAATAATACCCTTCGCACACGCGCCTCGCAGCCAGCCGACAATTGGACTTTTCGATTCACATTAGCCCTATCACAATAATTTTCCCTTATTGATTTTTTATACATTTTATTTATTTAAGGGTATTGGGAACAAATAATCATAGTTTTTGAGATAATTTAGACCGATAAACCTGAAATGTCTTCTATTAGTCGAATCAGATGGTCGGATCGGTTCAAATCGGTTTTCAGAATTATTTATTTAAAATATTAGTTTAATTTAAAATATTAAGATGAATGCATATAATTCAAAATATGAAATCCAAAAATATTCCTTAAATATTAATTAAAATGTAAACAAATAAAATATATCTAAATTTCTAAATCATTATTCAAATTAGAGTTTAAATTTTAGATTCAAAAGTCTGTCTTATATACAATAAAAAATACATATAGTTACAAATGATATTAATTATCAATAGATGCTTTCAAATTCTCATTGTTTGTATACCGATGATTATTAAATCAATACTAAAAAAGAATGTAAAATAAAAATTACGTAACAAAGCTTTGATTATACGAAAAAATAGGAAAACTAATAAGAAGCCCAAACTTTTTTTATTAAATGGGCCAAAAAAATTTCAGTCCATCATATTTTAACCAATTCGCCCGAATTAAACCGGTTTATATATATGACGTGGTAGGGTTCTGAAATTAAACATTAAGTCAGATTGGATCAGATCGGAGGTGTTACTGGTTCACGGTCGGACCCGTCAGGTTTCAAAATCTATGCAAATAATATTACTAAAAAAATACTTATATATATTATTTTGAACAAGTCTGGGGTGATTGGAAAAATAATTTTTTTTGCTTTTCTTTTAATAATTGTCTATCACTTTTAAAATTATATTTTATTATTAATTTAGGATAAACTTGTTATTTCAAAAATTGATTTTTTTAATTATTATATATATTTTTATAATTTGTTATTTTATATTTTTTGAATTTTGTTAAATATCTAATAAAGATAAAAATAAAATATGATAATCTGCGATTTTATGAAAAATAAAAATATAGTACTCAAATACCTTCGGGTGTAGGAATGCACCCAAAAACACATGTACAAAATTTTATCCACTAACCTATGTTTCTTGTTGCGCATACATTAAACTTGATTCAAATAATCTTAAATTGAATTAATTCACCTTATTCTAAACAAAGGGTAGTATTACTAGGTAATTTTTGACGATATAAAAATAATATATCAACATGTGGAGGACGTGCTAACAATAAAATTAAGAAATAATCAATTAAATATAAATAATCTAATATATTAGATTATCATATCATATAAAACAAAAAAATCATAATTAAATTCAAATTAAACCTAAGTATAAAATTACATATTTTATCATATCATACACTAATAATAAATTGATGACATATTTCTATATTTAATATTAAATACATAAACGGTGTAAAATCTAATGTGAATGACATAATTCTAAAATTAATCACCTAATTTAATAAATGAATTATTTAATTAGAAATAAACAAATTAACACAACAATTAAATAGAATTAGTAGATAAGATTTAAAAATATTTTAATAAAAGAATAACTTAATTATTTTTTAAAAAATAAAATAAATCAGAATTAAATAAAACAATTACTTAATTAAAAAATTCAAAACTAAAATAATAAAAATATACATGATATTTATCTGAGTTTTCGGAATTTCAGAATGCAAATGTGTGAGAAATAAACAAGGAATGAGTTTAAATATATTGGTAAGTTAACTAACTAAGTGCCACGTGGATGACCTAAAAAATTATAACATGTGTTTTTTCACTGTATTATTTGGGTGGAATAACCTCAACTTATGTGTTACAAAACCTTATTTGATGAACATGAAATTGTGTCATGCTATATCTATGTCGGGAATTACATACAATTTTAAATTTAATTTGAAAACTTATGCTATGGATATTAAATTAAATTTTATAAGTAAACGCATTACTAGTAATGGGTTAATTTTTCAAACCCATTACAAGTAAACGCATACTAAAATAATAGCTTTGTTTGATAAATAAATTGAAATTACGTTGGGTGATGCGCGTTCAACAAAACGATGTTTTGTATACCCGTATAAATCAAAAGGAAATTAGGTTATATGCTCTGCTATCCGTCGGATAATCGTCCCGTTTATGGCGTATTTGGATAGCTCAACGGTTATGGATATGCGATGGATTCTAAAATTGCTTACCCGCTCTAAAAGGGGCGGTTAGTGGTTTTACATATGTTCCCCCGTTACCCTAATAGTTATATGCGTACAAAATTAATTATCCGTTTAGATTTAATTATATATAATTATAAAACTATCTTATGGAGGGGATATGGCGGGGTAGATATGACAGTTAGACAGTATGTTGAACAGAACGAGTACCGGTTACTGCTATAACTATGTTCAACACCCAAAACTCGCATTTTCACGGTAGTTGGAAAAAGTAGCTATGAGACAACCTAAGAAAATAATGAAACACAAAATGCTGGTTAACTCATTCCACTAAGAAATTAACAATTAAAACAAAGAATTGTATGAAATTATCTACAAATTAACAAATATATTTTTACTTATAATAATTTAAATATCATTATTTTTATTTTTTGTATAAATAAAAATATATTTGTATATAAATTGTAATTATAATATCTTTATCAAATATCAAATATATTTATAATTCACGAACTCTTAAACTTACCGGAACTCATTATTTTAATAGCTATTTCAACCTATGTTTTTAAACCTGTAATTTTTATAGAATCGGAGAATGTATGATTCACTAAAAATCAGCTCAAATTGAATTGGTTTGAACTCTAAAAAATTTTAAAAAATTTAATTATATCATAATTTCATAATATTAATAAATTATTATATTAATCTATAAAGTAAATATAAGTATGAGATAGAATTTCATTGATATATACAAAATGAAACACATTCATAGAAGGAATCAGTGTCCTTTGTTACTGGTCAACCACTTTAAAATATTATGAGTATCATTAAATAATAAAATTTTAATAATCATAATGAAAATTAAGATTAAATTAAAAAAAATTGATAAATATAATAACATAACACTAAATTATTGTATCATTTCAAAAATATAAAAATTTAAAACTAGAACGGTGCAAATTGAACTGGATGTGAAATAAACGAGAAAATGATGTCTTTGATCATTGTAGTTTGATTATTTTGACAAATTTAGTCATCCGAGTTTATTTTGACATTTTCGGTTCTTGAATTTTGGACATTTTGCAAAATCAATCCTCATATTTTGGAATATTTGGCAAAATCGATCTTCAAATTTCATATTTAGTTCTCCAAATGAAATCGAACAAAACCGATCCATGTAGTTTGATCGTAGTGGTAAAATTAGTCTCATTATTATATAAAAATAAAAATGATAAATTACAAATTTCAGGACCAAATTTACCATATACATAAAATTTGAAAGACTTAATTTGCCAAATATGATAAAATAGAAGAACTAATTTTACCACAAATAAAGTTAAGGAACTTAATCTGTCACAATTGTCAAAGTACGAGGATCAAATATACGCCTAGCCCGAAATAAAGAGTTCAAGGTCGTCGAACAGGTTAACAGTGGTTTTAAAACATAGATTCCAACAACTAATCAACATGTAACACAAGGATTTAGGACAAGAACAAAACCACACGAAAACAAGAAAGCAAACTCAAAGACAAGAAATCTCATCAATTAACAAATGAAGCATTAACAAAATTATCACTGCAATAAAGACCTGGTCGCTGAGTAAATCCTTGATTCTTCAAAATCTCCCTTGCCTTAAGAACAAGTTCTTGATTACTAACACGACCATTTGATTCCTCAATTATTGTCTGAATAGCATTACTCAAAGCTCCATAAGCTTCACCTCCAGATGGTTTTGCATCAGCTGAAGTTTGATCAGATTGACACCCACTAATTAAAACACCAGAATCAGGTAATCCTCTCTTTGTTGCGCCTGCATATGCTTCTTGTTTGTTTCCCACTGGTGTTTCTAATGCAGGTTTCACATACCCTTCATCGTTATCTTCAAGTTTATGCTGTAAAAATTGCAGAGCTAATCCACCAACCATGCCCATTACTCCACTTCCTTGGCTGCTTTGATCTTGTCCTTGTAACTTGTTGAAGATGAGGTTCATGAATTTCTTCACTTTGGGACTCGATTCATCTCCAAATACATCGAAAAGGGTAGGTCTTACGTTGCCAACATCTATGTCATCTTTACCTGTTTTTTGCTTGAGTAGATCGATGAGAGTTGAGAGCGGCAGAGATTTGTTCTTGATATGGTGGCCGTCGATTTGGTTTATTTGTTGCTCGGAGTCTTCTTGTTCGTTGTAGTGGCGGTGACGGTGGTGGTGGTGCCGGAATTCTGAAGGTATTTCATAACCGCGAGATTCAACCGCGTCTGTGACTGTTTTAAGTAAGAAATTACCGAATCCGAAGGCGGATGATCCATCGCCGCCGCCGCCTTCATTTGTTTGCTTTGTGCTCTGACCGATTTGTTCCTTCGCTTCATCAATTAGTCCGCCGCTGTGACAAGAATCGGAAACGATTGTGATCTGGCATTCTTCTGGAACCTTCTCTACAAGATCTCTGAAATCGTCATCTGAAAATCCCCAAATTCAGATAGAAAATCGAATTAACAAACCTAAATCGCGAAAATTGAGACCGATTTAGGTTTACCGGTAATGAGATTCATGTCAGATGGAACGATACATTCATCGTATCCTGTATCATCCTCTTCACCGCTCTCCGCCGGGAGACGTGTACCGTGACCACTGTAGTGCACGAAGAGAAAATCCCCAGGCCGTGCAGATCCGACTAGATCTTCGAGTGCAGCGCGGATATTCCGTCCAGTCGGCTGCGTGTACGATTCATCGGTATCGATCAGCACCGTAATATCCTCCTCAGCGAATCCGTAACGCTGGACTAGACTAGACTGCATTCGGCGGACGTCGTTGATGCAGCCGCGTAGCTCCGCCTTGGTCCCCGGATAGTTGCAGCCGATTAACACCGCTCTTCTCGCCATGATCGCAGATCCGTACCAATCAGCGCCTGAACCAAAACGTCAGCGTAGTGGATAGACGAAGAAAAAAATGGTTCGTCTATTTATTTAATTAAAGAAATTATTATTATTTAAAGTTTTTTAAAAAATGTCAGAAAAAGTATATGTGGAATTAAATTAAATATCATTTAATGATTGTTGAATTACTGGTAGAAGCTTGTCCACGTCAATTGTCTGCCGACAAGCTCTCTCAACAAAATAAACTAAAATAAATGAAAATGTTTTTTAAAACATATTTATTTGTTATTTTATATTTGTAGGCATAATTATTTATCATATATATTTTAATATTTTATTTAGTATATTTTGAAATATTGGCTATTTACCCTTAAATAGAAGTTGTTTCGTTAAATAATTATAACTAAACTCAATAGGATAAATTTGCGGTAAATATAGAAAACAATATAGGAAAATGAATTACCATTTTAGCAAATAAATCATAAAATAGAAGTATGTGAATATGAATGAAACAAAACTTTTAGGTATAAATGACAACTATTTAAGATATCCAAAAACAATTGTTTTCTCTTGGTGTAATTGTTACTCGAGTGATATGCTACACACTAAGTGTGGCACTATACAATATGTATTAGATGATGATAATGTGGAATTAGATGAATATACTAAAACAATGAGCAACGAAAAGATGATGCATCACTAGAGGATATACACCACGGTGAATTCTCAAGAGGAATATGGTTCTTGATGTCCAAATAAATCACCAGGTACTCAAAAAATGGAGTCCATCGAGTCGTGACAACAATAACGATCGAATTAATGCTTATGTGGAATGCTTAAAAGAGAATTTTCAGTTGTAATAAGAACTACATTGAAATCCTACAATTCATCGAAGACATCTCAATCGTAAAATATTTGTTTTGATTTGTGATAATGTAGGTAACATGGCATTGATAGAGTCATACATCATGCAACAAATCTCCAAGACCAACTCACATTGTTCTGAAGCTACATCTCCGATGAAGTCATTATAATTAGGACATGTGTGTCACCTTGTGCCACCTCTATTGTTTCTACTGAAAATTACTTCAAGATGCACCCATATATGTTATCAAATTCTAAATATAATTAGTACTTTAAAGATGCTATATGGATGTCGATGAAATCCACACTGAGGCTATATAACGTTTTGTGTTTGTAATGATTGAATCTGAATGTATCACATATGATAATATGATACATTCTATATGCCCTGAATATGATCGATGCAAATTTCCACACCTTTGTGAGTAACATAGAATAATATAACATCATAATGTATCTACATTTATATTTTTATATTATCATTTATGTTTTGTATTAAATAAATATTATTTGGTTGACAGATTGTTTCTTATACATAGTGGTTTCTCAATACATATTGTTTTGTTACCATATGTATTGAGAAAATGACTACTTTAATCTCCATACTTTGATTAATTTGATAAATTTTGTCCACAATTTTTGTTTTGCATATGTAGTCTTCAAACTTCGAATAATTTCTACTGTTCACAACCATCGTTTAACAATTGACAAATTTAATCTTCAAAGTTCATAAGTAATTCTTAAATTTTAAGTAACGCAAAACTAGTCCCAATTATTTGTATTTTGTGGCAAAACTCGCCCGAAGTTTGATAATTTGGTATTTGTAGTCCCCAATTAGTAAATGCAGTTAAAGAGATGCACAATACATTTAGCAACATTTTTGTATCTTCCCAACCCTAAAGAATAGCATTGGAGGTGTGCTATTTGTTACTGTCCACAATAGCGCTCTCCATTGTAGCATTGCATCGTGCAAAGTTACTCGAAGTTGCAAAGTGGAAACAATGAACAAAAGGACGGCGGTGAACAATTAGAGGTGACAAATAAAGAAAGTGGTATGGGTTCTAAGTCACAAATGGCCAAAGATAGCACGGTGGAGAGGCAAACAGAAAGGTCTGAATTTAGTTTTACGACGAGTCTCCTGATCTTCTCTAGAAAAGAAAACAGAACGAATCCCATTCTCCAGCCACCATCTTCCCATTCTGCAGTGAGTCCCATTGCAAAGGGTCATTCAGTGTACTAAAAGAAATGATTCTTAAAGCTTCCGAGTGTTTTTTCGTTTGAAGTTATAGCCCCAGTGTGCCACATTGTAGCATTTCTTCGTTCGAAGTTAAGGACCCGATTTTTACCCAAGTTTGTTTCGATTGTAGCATGTTTTATTTTATTTTAAGGTCAAATTCATTCTTCAAGTTTGTGAATTTTATGGGTGATTCGATTGTTTTATTTTGATTACTAAGGTATGTATTTTGACTAACTTTAAACTTTCAAATAAATGAACAAATATTAGTAATAAATATTAGCATCAAATTTCCTTATTTAGGAACGATAATCATTGTCGATGAACTTAGAACCAATACATGTAAAAAAGAAGATAAAACTAGAGAATATAATTATTATATGTTTCTCCATATATTTGTCTATACCTATTCTAAACAATATTTCCCTATATATAGATAATTTAGATAATGCCATGGTGTACTTGGTAATAGAAAAATAATAGAAGATAATTAATGGATAAGATATAGACTAGAAAAAGTCATACTTTATCCATTTAATAATAATAGATAATTATCCTTACACTTTTTAAATATATAATATATATATAAATTATGGAACACTATTAATCATTTGTCATGTCTTTTTCCCCATTTAGAGGTGGGATTTTTAAGGCCGGCTCTTAGAACCTAACCGTCTGAACCTAAAAAAACCGGCCCAAGACCAACCCTTCGTAATTAGGGTTGGTTTTTTGGAACATAACTTTACAATTAGATCTAGAGTTAGTCTTAATATTTGTAGAACCTAAACCCGTAGGTCTTTTGATGGTTTGGTCTCGGTCTTGCTTAGGACCAAGACCAAGCATAAATCCCGTAAATATAATTTTTTTAATTTTTAAAATTATTTATACATCCAAATTTTTATTATTTTCAATTCAAATATAATTGTACAAAAATTATTTATAAGTGTTATTACACTTCGTATTTCAAATTTTCGGATTTTTTTAAACATAATTGAAACGAATATTTTTTAATAATTAACTTTTTTACTAAACATTTGAGTAAACTAATAATAAAAACAAAAAAAATCATATAATAAGTTTTTAAACGATTATTTTATTATTATTTATAATTTTTCTAAATTATATATTTTCTAAAACATTATATTTTTATTAATATTTTGATATAAAAAAATATAGGGCTAAAGACCGGATCAAGACCTAACCAAGACCGAACCGATTCGGTCCCAGGTTGATCTCTCTTATAAAGACCTAAAGATCGGATCAATATGACATTTATCTAACATTAGAATCGTTGTCCAATCTTTTATGAATCTCAAAGACAAAAAAAAACTCGTTCGAACCATGTGGGTTGGTCTTTTGCCCACCTCTACCCCATTTGCCTCATGTATTATGATTTTTACTGAATTTTTTTGATGTTAAGGTCGTGCAATTGCCCCTATTTTCTCCACCCTTTATTATTTTGTGAATATAGACATTATTCTAAAACCAACTCATGTTTTGTGATTGTTTTTAGGTCTACTCCATTATATATTTCATTTTTCATGTTTGTGAATTTATGGATGTTTTGTTGTTGCGGTTTTTGTGCATTGTTTTTTTAAAGGTGCAAGTTTTTGTTTTGAAGATGTTTAAAATGGTTTGTTGATTTTTATTGGATTTTTGATACTATTTGTAGAAGCAACAATTAGACAATTTGTATGATATTTTTAGTTGTGTTTAATTAATGATTTGGTTTCACAATTTTGTTGTTGTGTTCCTATTAAGTTGATAACTTTATATTGATATGCAATTTTTTAAAAATGTAATGTGTTATGATAATGTATAAAATATTGTGACAATGTTATTGTTGTTGTGTTTAATTCCCGTTTCATTTCACATTTTTTGTTACATCACCATTATGCTAAGGTTTTATGTTTTTTATTAAATTTCGATGCTTTACAACTTATCATTGTTAAAAAATATTTTTTGGTTAAGTAATGATCATTTATAATTATTGTTGGTATTGAATTTTGAAATCTTGATTGTTGATATGTTTTCCATTTTATGGTAGTTTGTTAAGTTTAACGTATTGTTTGATTGGAATTTGCGATATGTGATCAAGTTCCAAGGACATTTTGAATCGTATGCGCAGAGCAATAGTTGATGTTTTCAGATATGATATATTATATAGCATTGGGCATTGGGCATTGGTCGCATATGGTATTTTGTGGTTTCGGAGAACTCATGTGTCAAACATTGATCATGAATGATTCACTAAGCACAATGTAAAAACACTATCGAACCTGATGTGCACAAATACGCCCTAGATGCTACTCATCACAATGAATTTTTTGAGATTACAAATGAGGTGATTGTTAAGGTTAGAGAGATGTTTACGAATTGCAAAATGACATCGATACTAAAGATATTATCCATCCATATTCGTTGGCCCTGTGTACGTATCCATTATTTTTAAGTTACTCATTTGCAAAGATTAACTATCTTATCATGTATTTACCAAAGCAAAATGGACACTCAGAATGTAACATATATGTGTCGTAATACATATACCACTTTCTACATGACGCCCTAGACATATATGATCCAAACGATTACCCTATTTTTGTTAGTAAACATAATTATTTTAGCTAATCTTGGTTATGTCAAATGTATGTTATTGTACATGTTTTGCTAATAATATTTTAAAAATGTTATTCAAATGAGTCACATTTGTTCACACTAGAAGACATCAGCGCATTCTCCAATGTATATATCGCTCGACCCATGAAATCATATCTACCTGGATGGTATTACACTAGGAAACATAAGGTTTCCCAAAAACAATTCATGTTATGCTCTTCGATATGAAAAACATTGATGCATTCGTATTGTGATTTTTGCTAGACAAACATGTGTGACGTTTATGTTGGGTTCACACTTGTTTTTGTGTAAATCAATGTTTTAAATTCATATAATTCTCGTAAAAAAATTGACACAAAAACATTAACATCCAATGCATGAAGCACATTACAAATTTGTGTGTGTGACAAGCATAACGATAAAATTTTTTTAGTAAACATTAAGAAAAATTCATTTCGTGTTATACCGTTACAGAGGAATATGTTGTCACAATGTTTTTATGTTGGTGTTGTTGTTTGAATTCATATTCGTTAAATTGTTTTACTAATACATTGGCTCGTGTATGGATCAATTTGTTTCTAATTATTTTCGTTACAACACAAAATCTTAAAAAATGTTAGTACTTCATAAAATGATGTTACCATGGTACGCACGGTGAAGCACGATACGATCAACGAAACAACAACAATATTTTCGAGGTGAAAATGACTAAATCTGCAACATTTGCGAAGTTTGGGGACCAGATCATTCAAATTAAAGAAAAAGGACGCTAATTGCTGCTGATTCATAAGTTTGAGAACTTCATTTGCCAAACAAAACATTTAAGATCGTACTTACTTCTTTTCCAAAACGTTTGAGGACCTTTAATTGCGCCAAAGACCTTTTTTTGCCAAAAATATGAAATTATTATGATAAAATACGCCATTTAAAAACCGTGGGGGGCAAAGCTTGTCTAATGTGATCAACATCATGGATTTGTTTGCTAAACCATGCAAATGATGGGGATCAATTTTTCCGTATTACAATTTTAAGAATCAAAATTGCCAAAATTCGGTAACTACAAGGATTCAATTTGTCAAAACCTTAAAACCAATGAGACATTTTTTGCATCATACAAAATGTATTTATAGACACGTTTCATTTTCATTACAATAATAATGCAAAAACGCATGTTCTTGTTTTACTCTTCATTATAAAACAATCACGGTGTTAAAGAACTCAAGCTTAAATACTAAGCTCTAAGCCACTAATGAAAAAATACAAAATATTTGCATGATCATTTTACACATATTAATCTCTCATTAGACAACTAATTATTTAAGTTACATAACACACACATTTTTCATTTTCAAGATATATTATAAATATATATTATGTAAATATATTAGGTATTTATCGAAAGAAACCGATAAAATCTGATTCCATATTCGGTTTCGAATGAACAAGATTGAATAACCCGCTCATTGCATTTTTTATTGTGTATTTATTGATTGGTCCCTCAAGTTATTGGGAATTTCAAACCATCATTGATACATCATGAACCTGGAAATGCAATTATTGCATATTTAGCCTAACTATAATTCCAAATATAAACCAAAAAACAGCAATTTTAATATTTATTTGTAATATTTTATAATCTATAATACTAAAATTATAATTTATTATGCCTATTATTGGGAACAATTATGTTCATAATTAATTAAAAATAAAACATAATTAATTATCTTAGTAGAGCATTTATCATTTATAAATTGAATGATATTTATAACTAAAAGCTAAACTTTATAATAGTGTAAAGGTGGTATCCCTAAAGTTTGTAAATTGGATATAAAGCCTCCAAAGTTGATATAATGTACATCGTTGACCCCTCAACTTTTAAATATTGTAAACACCATGCTCTCAAAATTTAATAATTGCATGATCGGCCTCCAAACTTCCAAAATCGTTTATATTTGACACTTATACTCGTTAATATTTTAAACATCTCCATGGTTTGTATTTAACTTATTAACATTGAAAAGATGTAATGATTATGTCTCCAAACTTTGAAAATTTTAAAAATAACGTATAAATTATCAAAACCACTTATACGAAAAAAGACGAAAACTACTACTATTCACTCGAGAGCCATTCTTAAACGGTTTTGAAACTTTTAGAACTTCTTATGTAATTTTAAAATTTTGAAGAAATCGTCTTTACACAATTTTAAATATTTGGATCAATAGTATAATTTTTTTTTTATCAATTTATTTTTTATTGGGCTTAGAGTGGACCATCCAATTAATAAATAATCGGGCCTATTGTTTTAATTTATTATTGGGCCATGAGTCAAAATGGAAAGGAGTTCGCTCTTTCCCCATCTTCGCTGCAGCCGCCGCTGGTGGTGACGAAATCGGCGAGCGGGTCTGGAGTGTTCTTGAACAAGGGTTTAAGAACATACGTCTTCTTGGACAAGGGTTTACTAAACCTTGATATTGTTGATTTTGGAATCCGTTGAAAAAGAGCACTTAAGAGTTAAGGGGGGTTATAATTCAGGATTTTTTCTTCGTATTTGAAGAGAATTCAGGTAAGCAGTTGGCGGTTAACGAATGGGTAAGAAACAGCATAAAGTGGTGCTTCCACCGGATTTGCCGCCAGAAGTTCCTGACGAAGAGATTGAAGTGTCCGACGAGGACTTACAGTTTGTTCAAGACAATCCGGTATACGCTGGCTTTGTTTCCAATTTGAACACTGATTCCATCACAAAGTAAGTTTTTTTTCTTGGTTGACTTGTTTAATCATTTTTGTATGAATTGGGCTGAACAATCCCATCTGAGCTAACTCCGTGCTTTTGACGGTGTTTTTGTTTTTGTTCAAAGGCATGTCACGCGAGTGGCTGAAGCCGATGAAGGTGTTCTGGAATTATTGCACGAGAAAAAGCTAAAAAGGAAACTTGAAAATAATCTTAAAGCACACGCAGAACTGGAAGTTGATCCTGTTGATGCTCTTCCAGTCAAAACATTGGATGGACAGCTTTATTATCGAAGAGGTGCTTTAATCTTTCTCATTTGTTCTATTATCAATTTTGATGAATGAACTTGTTGTGGCATGTGTAGTGTGTCCTTAATGAGCCTTGTTCTCCTTTGTAACGTTATGGATGTGGGTTTTCAGCGGTGGTGAAGGAGAACAAAGAGGCAGAAAGCGAGCCTATCAACAAAGACCCTTCTTTGGTGAAGTTGACTAAACCAGAGAAACATGCAAAGCTTAAGAAATTGAGGAAAGAAGCCAAGAAACAGACAAAAGAAGAAGAGAATAAATTGCCTCAGTCTGAAGTTTTGGTTTGTGTTCCTTACTGCCCTCACTGTTATGTTTTTTTATACTCATGTTGCAATGTAACTCATGAAGCATTTACGCAATTTGAAAACTTTGTAGCACGTGAATCTATTTTGGGATTTTGATAATTTTTAGCTTTAATTTCATCGATGCAGGATGAGGTGAAAAAAGATCTCACAGCTGAAGAAGACAGTGAGCAGAAGAAATATAGGCTTGCTGAGCTTGGAACTTCTCTACTTAATGATCCCGAATCGAATATTAAGCTTTTAAAGGAAATGCTGGTGATCCTTAAAGATAGAGACAGTGCCGTTGTCATGCTTGCGCTGAAATCCTTATTGGCTGTTTTCAAAGACATTATTCCTGGGTAATTTTTCCGCGCTAAGTTTACGTTTTTACACTTTCAAGAGGAATGAATTTTTTTTTCCGAATATGTCGCAGCTACCGCATAAGGCTTCCAACTGAAAAGGAAAAGGAGATGAAGATTTCAAATGCTGTAAAGAAAATAAGATTATATGAGTATACTCTGCTAACATCATACAAGGTTCAAAATTTTGCATCTTCATTACTCGAGAAAGCAAAATATTGTGCTTTCTTACAGGGGAGACCTTTTCATTTGTTAGGCATATATTCAGCGACTGCTCGCTCTGCAGCGAATAAATCTTTATAAACATGTAGCCACTCGTTGCTTATGCACTTTGCTTGCATCTGTTCCACACTTCAACTTCCGTGATAGTTTGGTGACTACTGTCGTCGAAAATATGATATCCCAAGATGATACTGTCAGGTTATTGAACCGTCTTCTTTTTGAATTTATTTTTTCTGTACTTTTTGAACGTATATGTCTAATCTCTCTAAACCTCGTTAATAGAATTTGGAGTACAAATATTTGCGTCTCTTTTGTTCTTCATCCATATATTCTTTCTTATTTTTCCGGCCTTAATTTTTTTGGGTAGTTTTACATCATTGAAAATAAGGTAGGGTAGTATGATTAGCTTTTAGACCAATGAAATATTCACTTCTTTCAACAAGATCCTTTTGTTCATTTTGCTGTTAACATTATTCGACAGAAAACTTTGCTGTACTGCTATTAAGTCAATTTTTACCAACGAGGGAAAGCACGGAGGTGAGGCTACAGTGGAAGCTGTTACGTTGATTGCAGAACTTGTGAAAGCTCATGACTGTCAACTACATCCAGATTCTGTTGAAGTAAGTTGTCTTTTCTTGTTATTCATGAAGTAATGTTATTACATATTTGGTTCGAAGAATGAGAATATCTTCAATTTATTTCAGTGAATGCATTTCTTTGTTGTGTTACTCGGTTTCATAGGTTTTTCTGTCATTGTCTTTCGATGACGATCTCGAGAAGCCAGAGGTTTCAGATTCTAAGGATAGATTCAAGAAAAAAAAAGGTATGAAACGAAAAGGCTCGAATGAGATAAATCCGACACCGGATAATACAAAGAAAATGCGGAAAGAAAATTTGTTAAAGGCCAGAGATGAGGTACTTTTACTTCATATAATTTACTCATTTGCTTGTTTATCTTGCTATTAAACTCACCGTTTCTTCAGGTAAATACAGACTTTAAAACCGCTTCATTGTCTCAAGATCCACTAGAGCGAAGAAGGATCCAGTCACAGACACTTTCATCTGTTTTCGAAACATTCTTCCGAATCTTAAAGCGTGCTGCGCATCCAACGTAAGTATCGAGATTCAAACATGGCTTTTGCTTCTATTTTTGCCCACATGCTTGTTTTATCTCAGATCCGCAACCAATTCCGATCCCGGTTCATTAGGAAGCCATCCCCTTCTTGCAGTATCTTTGAACGGAATTGGGAAATTTTCTCATTTACTTGATTTAGATTTCATGGCTGATTTAATGAACTCTTTAAGAAGACTTGCTGCAAATAGTTGTCATCTATCAGTTTCTGAACGCTTACAATGCTGCATTGTTGCTTTTAAAGTCATGAGGAATAATCTTGATGCTCTCAATATTGATTTACAAGAGTTCTTTATCCAGTTCTATAACTTGATACTCGAGTATCGCCCCGGAGGGTAAGAATCTAGTTCAAACAATAATATCCTTTTCGACTTTTACACTATCTCCTTAACTTTCTCTTATTCAGGGGGCACGGAGAATTACTAGCTGAAGCTTTAAAGATAATGTTATGTGACGATCGACAACACGACATGCAACGAGCAGCCGCGTTTATAAAACGCTTATCCATGTTTTCACTATGTTTCCCTTCGGCCGAGTCCATGGCTGGTAAGTCCGTTTCTTCGAAACTTTCGCCTTCTAAACTTAAACCTTACAAATTTCAGCATTAGTCACTGTAAAGAATCTCCTTCAAAGAAACGTCAAATGCCGAAGTCTATTAGAAAACGATACCGGAGGTGGACTCGTCGCTGGTGTCATATCCGTAAGTCACTTTGATTGCGTCTCGATCATCACTTCTTTAACTCCGATTCTCATCGTAGAAATATCATCCTCAAGCAATGGACCCTAACCGGAGCGGTGCATTAGCTTCGGTTCTATGGGAACTGAACCTTCTAACGAAGCATTATCACCCGTCCGTTTCGACGATAGCTTCGAGCATAGCCTCGATGATTAGTTCGACTAACCAGGTTTATAATTCTCATTTTTCGCCACAACAAGCTTATTCAGATCTTATGCTAGAAGCAAAATCCATTGATGTTAAAGTATCAAAGAGGAAGAGAAAGGAAACTAAAAAAGCTACTCAGAAACAGGATTTAGAACCGGATTTAAGTGATGAGATTGATGAAGATACAGTTAAAAGAAAACTCGAGGAACATTTCGGGTTGGTTCGGGATATTGAAGAGAACAAGCGATTGAGGTTCGAGCTTGACAGAAGTTCGAAAATGTTGGAACTTTACAAGCAATACAAAGAGCAAAAGAAGAAGAGAAAGCAAGGTGCTTAGTAATGCTTGCATCTTGCTTATCATCGAAAAAAGTTTTGTTGTAGCTTCTTTTGGACGGTATATTTTATTATTTTGAACTTATTTTGTACCTAACTTATTATAACCTATTTTTTTCTAACATAGTTTTTTATGTCTAAATTAACCAAACATCAATCATTAAGTATATTTGCACAAACACAGAAAACAAGGGTGAGTTTACAATAGTTGTACATTTCAGGCGCGAAATGTGTTTTCCGTATATTCCGGGCTCACATATATCATTTGATTATATTTGATCGAAAACTATATGTCGAATAAGTGCGGAAATGCATTGATGAATTCTATAATATTAGCGTATATTAAAATAAAGATATTAGTAACTTTTTGATTGAGAAGTAAGTTTCACACATAATATTAAGCTTGTTGTTGTGTTAATTGATGTTAAACTAACGAAAATGAGTATATCGCTAACTTATTGATCGGAAAGTGACATTTTGTTGTTGTGTTGATTGATGTTGTTTTATATTAATAGAGTGTCATATTGATTTGATGTCATACTTCCTATTATAATACATTAAGTTCATCAATGTGAAAAGTTACAAAATGAAGTTGTACGACAACATACATTGTTAATATATTTTTAAATTAATGTACTACAACAATTAAACTAAATTAACGTTTTCTGATTATCCCTATCATTGCAGCAAACTCCTCAACATCTTTTGTGTAAAATCAAGATTCAATCATCTAAACAAATCCAAGTGACGGTGAATGTTAGTAAGAAGAAGTTTGCAAGGACCCAATGAAGGTAACAAAATGGATAAAAAAAAATATTGAAAAGTTTTGGTGTAGCAAAACCAGATTAAGAATCGAGATTTACTTGAGCCTTCTGGTCAAATCCCACGATAACATCCGCAAAGCTTCATCTTTTCATGAAGCAAAAACAAAATACTCATAGGTAAACAGAAAATCAGCACAACATCAAACCCAACTGATACGTTCTAAAATTCAACAATGTTATTAGCTACCATAGCTATGCACAAGATCCCTTGTATGCTAACAAGAGAAAAGATCATATCGGCAACATAATCAGCATTTCGAAAGATGCAGTTTGGTGATTCATATATTCAAGAAGCGAAAATTAGCACTTACCGAAGACGAAATGCCCGAATCAGAATCAGAATCAAAATCAAAATCAAAATCACGTTGCGCTTACCTCTATCACGCCTCAGACATGTTGTTGCGTTCAACGCTTACCCCCATTCAGAACTATGAAAGTTCATGCCAGTAATACTCACACCACAGCTGGCTGCTCCGCTCCGCCTTATGCAACGCAACACCTGAATTGATGGAGGCTTAAGTTTTCTGAAAAAAGACAAGTTCATTAACAAGCAACCACGCAAGCTACGCCGCTGTATATTCCAACACCACTATGGCATAAACCGTGAATCAAAAGGTAAACGAACCCTGAAAAAATGAAAAAAAGAGCACCAAATCAAACCTAAAATAAACGAATTAAAGGGTTTGTTCATAAACCACCGGTGAGCTGCTATCCCATCTACATATCGTCATTTTCATATGGTACATAAAACTCAAGCTTAATTACGATGTGATAATCGTTAAAAATTCACGATATCGTCACAGCTATTAAAATCAGCTATGGCCTCATCGTGATTTTGGAAAGACTAATTTACCATTACTTCTATTAATTATAATATAAATATATTTGTTATTTTATATATATAAGGATATATTAGTAATTTTACATAAATCACGATCATAATATCACAATTTTACCAAACATATTTAAAAATTCACGATCATCATATCTCACCACTCCTCACCGCACCTCACCTCACCAAACCGCAATTTTAAAAAGCTATACCAAACAAACCCAAAGACATTAGCGTTCAAGAGAGTGGAATAGTGGTCTCTTTTAACGTCCAAACCCTAATGTGAAACCATATTAAGTTAACGTCAAACAACCCAGGGCCAAAGTTAAACGGTCTAGTAACTTGGAGGTTATATATGTAATTTTATTACTACGATGACACCGTCTTTATACAGCTCGTAAGTTGAGAATCAATTTTACATTTTTCTCAAAAATTATACACAAACTTATCTTATATTTGCATATGAAATGACTCTAAAGGTTCAATTTAACAATCTAGGTCCAATATTTATGCATTCAGATAAAATATCCAAAATAGTGTGATTTTTTTAAAAAATAGAATCAGTAAGAAATATTACCAACTTTTAAATTTATAGATCAAATTTGTTGATTATTGAAACCAACATTCATTTTAATGATTTACATGGAAGCATAGACATAGTCAACTTGTTTAGTTCAACTTTTAAAAATTTGGGTATACTGAGATATAATGATCGTGAATTAATAAATATATTTGGTAAAATTGTGATATCTTCATCATAATTTATGTAAAAATAGTAATATATCATTATATATAAAATATGATTAACATAATTATATTGTAAATATTAGAAGTAATGATAAATTAATTATTTCTACAATGGATGCACAATAATTTTGATTTTGTTTTATGTGTGTTAAAATAAGTTACGATTTTAATATCTCACAACATCTACTTTTAGCAACGATGATGAAATCGTGATTTTCTACGATAAATATACCATAATTTTACTTTTATTTTGCGTGAGTTAAAATTAAGATTTTAATATCTCACGTAATCTTACAATTATTCTAATTCCACACCAAACAAATTAGTCTTTGAATTTCATCATTTCTCCACGTACACGTGGCATTCTTACAATGGAAACAACTTGAGAACAATTTCTGGTTCACGTGCACCGCATGCGTTTCATTTTCAAAATCAAAAAGCAGTCTTGCACACTTAGGAATTACTCAATATCTACAATGGACAGTATAATTAATTAAACTTAATGATTACAATATATGGATTTGTTCCAGTTTTTATACTGTCAATTTTCTTATATACAAATTATTTGGTTCTATAAATTTAACAACATAATTTTGAAAACACTAAAACCTCATAAAAATGATAATTGAATATAAAATTGTTTATTGATGTGAATCCATATCATATTCATATTCAAGTCAACATAATACAAAATTAAAACAATTACATTATTTATAGAATGTAATCAATTATAAAATGAATACTATTACGTTATCTAAACATGTAATGTGTCTTAATTTATTAAAAATATTCTCAATCAATTTTGCTAATTCACATTATACATTTCATTGATCGAATATCTTCATTATTCCATCATTAAAACATATTTTATTTCCACTTGTCTTTGTTATATATGATTTCAATTCCAGACAATGAGTTTACTCGAAAACGTGTTGTAGTATTTGGTTTGGATCAATGTTTTCATATTTCCCGGTATACCAGCCAGTAGGGCGAATATTGGGCGGCACTGGTATTTAGATTGGTATCGGGTGGTACCGTGGTTCCAGGTCGGACCCGGAAGATTAGGAAAAAAAATTAAAATTTGTACCGAGCGGTATACATTGCATATCAGTTCGAACCGGTATAAAAACATTTGTTTGGAATAAGATAAGATGTGAAGTTGCTATTGAGAAAAGTAAATTCTAAAATAAATTAAGATGTTAATATAGATAATATACATATTTTTTAACTTATTCTTAATTTATACTGTTCTTATTCAAAAAAAAATTATAAATTTCTTTTTTCTCAAATGAAACAAGTTAGATTCGATTCAACCCGACCAACTTTAAATCTGTACCGATTGTTATTTGGTTTAAATATTGGTCAATACACCCAAAATTTTTGGTATACCATCATATACTCTTTGAGTAATTGTTATACATGATTTTGATTCGAGCGATGAGTTTACTCGACACGAGTTGTAGTGTTTAGTTTGGATTAAGATAAGATATGAAATTGCTATTGAGAAAAAGTAAGACTTAATGAAGTTGGAGTATAAGGCTGGTTAAGACCAATTTGGCTGTATTGAACAAAAATGTAATGAGAATGGAAACTTTTAAGTTGATTACACTTTTGTCGTTTTCCCAAGTATTAGTAAATTGTCTTCACATTAATGTTAGCTATAGAACATCATCTACAGTCCTTAAAATTTATTATATTTTTTTGATAAGACACTTTAAATATTCGAACTTATAATTTTGGTAAAATTGATCATCAATTTATGTAAAAATTAACAAATTTGATTCCCAAAATAGGAACATGTCCCCAAAGTTTAATTTGGGGGAGGGAGGGACAATTGAAAACATTATGAACAACTTTTTCACATATATTAAAGTTTCCCAAGTATTACAATTATGACAGATTGATTTGCCCACAATATATTTATATTTTAAGGTTTCATGAGCAAGTGGTGGGAGATATCGAGCACGTTTAGAACAACGTTATATAAATAGTGGTGACATAAGATAAATGTACTGTGATGTGAGGTGATCTGATAGTGATTTAAAATAATTGTATTTAAAACAGCAGTGTAATAATCGTGATCTCATAAAATGACTATTTTGCTCTTACAATTAATTATTTGTGTATCATTTATTAATTTATGAAGGATAAAATGTGCATTTCAAAAGTGTGTTCGAGCACCGTTGGATTAAATGAACTGTGAGTTCACCACAGTTTTCTGCCATCACACGAAAATAATTATTAATGATATTTGGTTAAAATAAAATACAATTACGGTACGTTAGCCGCATTGGGCGGTGCACTACCATTCCAAACAACACCATTATGTTTTTATGGTTCAATAGTGGTGAGGTGAGATTTGGAAATCGTGATTTTTTAAAGCATACAAAACGAAAGCAAAATTATTGTGTTAACGATTTTGTCACTGCTACTAAAATCAGTTGCAGCATCATCTCTATTTAAGAAATGATTTACCCTTAATTATAATAATTATAATATAATTTTATTTATTATTTATTTGATATATAATGATCATTATATCACAATTTTAACAATCATATTTAAAAATTTACGATCATTAAATCCCATCAGACATAATTAGAACTCAATTTGAACTAGTTAACGAAACCAATGAAAAAGATAAGTTTTTAGAGGGTATTATACGAATTGTAAAAACAAGAATCTAAAAATGTTTTTAATATTCTACTAGATACATTTAATCGTCATATTTCCCACTTTTACTTTAATATTATATTTGTTATGGTATGAAAACCGGGGGTGTCAACAGTCGTCCGGTTCATTACAAGACGAACTCGGTTTAATTTGTTTAGTAGAGGGAAAACGATTATGAATCAAATAGAAAAAGATAAGGCAGTTTTAGAGTGGAAAACCCCTAAAAGATGGGGAAAAACCACTTGACTAAGAGTTGAAAATACTCAGTCGATTCACTAATCAAGCTGTTAAGTACAAATGTCATGTTTGATTTAGAGATAACAAGAAAAGGGATAGCTTATGGAAGAATACAGCGAAAGCCGGAAGAGAATTCTTTTTCCATTTCTCAAGTGTCCCATTTATACGTCTTTCCAGCTGTGTGAATAGTAAGGTGTCGTTTTGTGTTTTTCCAATGGGAGTCTTGCTTCGTCTGGATAGACATTCCTCGGGAAGACCTGTTGAAGGTCACCTTTCTAACCACTCATCCTAACATCGGGAAAATGGACCGACCCGGTTCAACCCATCCCGCCAGGATATTGCCAATTCCTTGGCAATGCTTCATCCTCCCGAAAGGCGTTTGAAGCGAATAGACATACTTCGGGAAAAGAAGCTGCTAGAGATAGGGGTAGTGGGCAGGACCGGTGCCCCTGCCCCGAAGGGATTATTCTCTAGCTCAGACTCATCGGAGTCAGAAGGATCGGGTATGACTTTGGCTTCCTTTAGTTCATATTTCCTGATCTTTATTATTCTTCTTTTGCAGATTCCACAAATACCATGTCTGGAAGCCGACTTGTTGTGCTGGCTGCTGCTGCAAAGGCCAAGAAGGATGCCCAGCTGCAGGCATCCAAGCCAACATTCAACGCTGATGCTGGATCTTCACGATCGGAGGGAGTTCCAGCGGTCAGAGGCCCGATCCCTCAATGGAGGAGGTGGACGAGGTGATTTCAAAAAGGATTCGCTCGTTAGACCTTTCCGTCAAGTACAAGATTGGAAATAACTCTCCCCTGGATCTTAACGTCGTGCGGTTGTTGCTGCAGTGGTCGATGCGGGTGGAGGATGTCCCTCCATCCTCCAGCTTGGGGGACAAAGTGTCGAAGCCTCCTGTCCCCCAACCAAGAGCCAGCGGGGCCCTGAAGAGGAGGCCCCGAAGCAATACAAAGGGCTGCGATCGGCAGTGAGCAAACCCGCAGCCCCGATCCGGGCAAAAGGGGTCACCATTGAGGAGAGATTGGTCCCCTCAACATCGAGCCCGGAATCCGTTCGGGAGGCTATTCTGGAGATGGTATCCTCCGTTTCAAAGGCTCGGGGGCCTAAAAGGACTCCATCCTCTTGGAAATACGCCGCACTAGAAAAATACCGGCTTTTGGGGAGAAAGAACCCACCCGGTATCAACGGCGCAATCTCTGGCCTAGTGCTATCCTATCTGGAGTCCCATGCCGTGGTAAGTTAACTTCAACTTTCGTTGCCTGATTGGGTTTTTGTTCTGATCAAGGCTATTTCTTGCAGACTCATAGAAGGGCATTTTACCTTGTCTCTGCCGTCCAGCTAAGCCGAAACATCGCTTCGGCTTCTGAAGATATAGAGAGTCGACTTGCCTTAGCTCAGCGGTAAGTCGAAATTAAACAACAAGAGCTGGAATCGGTCTAGGCCAATCGTGATCGTTTGAATGGAGAGCTGCATGGGGCAGTCATAGAGCTTTTAAAAGCTACCTCCAAGGAGGGAGAAGCCCAAGCAACTGCAAACTCGCAACCCCGATCCGGGCAAAAAAGGTCACCATTGGGGAGAGATTGGTCCCCTCAACATTGAGCCCGGAATCCGTTCGGGAGGCTATTCAGGAGATGGTATCTTCCGTTTCAAAGGCTCGGGGGCCTAAAAGGACTCTATCCTCTTGGAAATACGCCGCACTAGAAAAATACCGGTGTTTGGGGAGAAAGAACCCACCCGGTATCAACGGCGCAATCTCTGGCCTGGTACTATCCTATCTGGAGTCCCATGCTGTGGTAAGTTAACTTCAACTTTCGTTGCCTGATTGGGTTTTTGTTCTGATCAAGGCTATTTCTTGCAGATACATAGAAGGGAATTTTACCTTGCCTCTGCCGTCCAGCTAAGCTGAAACATCGCTTCGGCTTCTGAAGATCTAGAGAGTCGACTTGCCTTAGCTCAGCGGCAAGTCGAAATTAAACAACAAGAGCTGGAATCGGTCCGGGCCAATCGGGACCGTTTGAATGGAGAGCTGCATGGGGCAGTCATAGAGCTTTCAAAAGCTACCTCCAAGGCGGGAGAAGCCCAAGCAGCTGCAAACTCCGCAACGGCCCGTGTTTTGGAGTTGGAGTGTCGGATCCAGGAAATATCTGACGAGAGCAACAGACTTCTCCTTCAGTCCCAGGAGGACAAGGATGCTTTGAAGGAAGAATTGATTATGGCAAAGAAGTGACTGAGGGAGAGGTCCGGGAAGCCCTTATGGGTTTTGCCCGCTCGCCGCTGATGTTTGCCTTAGCGGCAAGCGTTTATGGACCGAACGTCTCCTAGTACATGGATAACATGAATGATCAAATGATCATCAAGTTTGGTCTAGATCCCGAAGATGAGCATTGGGAGACGATCGACCCCCTGACCAAGGACGAAAGCTTCCGAGAGATCCCCGAGCTAGACGAACCCCCATTGGAAAACGATCTCAACTATCCCATTTTTTACCTGATGGAGAAATTGGTCAACGAGATAGTTGAAGAGAGGGGCAAGAAGATAGAATATCTCAAGGCATGGATCACGGAGAAGTCTGGAGAAGCAGACAAGGAGAAAAGACAAATAGATTAGATCTCCATATTTAAGTCTCTTCCTTTCTGTACTTCGCTTTTGTAAACTAGAACTTTTTAATGAATTCTCTACTAAGTGTAAGATTGGGGTTCAGGCTGAACATGGACCGAATGGTCCTCTTAACTAAACTTAGAATCTTGCTTGGCTTAATAAGTTAGAGGATTTTAATTGCGCTAACAGACCACACTTGAATCCGTCCATGTAAAATATTATGACCTTGCGGCATTGCATTGGTTCTTTATAAGTCACATGACAAGCTTAATCGAAGCCCCAGTTCTTAGAACAATCCCATGTCGATCTTTGGCTTGTGCTTTGACTGGCTAATTCCGTCCCTGTTATCCCGTTCATGACTAATTACAAAGAAGCAAGAGCTGTTTCCAAGTGGTGGGTGTCATCAAAGGGGAAATTAAGTTCGTAGTGAGTTCTGGGAGTTTTGCAATCCATCTAAGTACATAGCAAGCGTGGAAGCAATTGGCTCGTTAGAGCGGTCACACTACTTGAAAGTCTTATGGATGGACTACTACGGTCACCAGTCCAAACTAGTCCAGAAAATCAAACTTCAAGATCGGTCACTCGCCTAAATATAAATAGTTTATATTGCTTATGTTGTATCTTATTCAAATATGAGAAATATTTTATGGTTCAGAATTGCCAAATAACGTCAAATGTTTTATATAAAATATAGCCTTAGGTTCATAACATTCTAGGTTTGGAGGATCTCGTTTCCATCCAAAGTCTCAAACTTATAAGCCCCAACCCCTAAGTTCTTCAAGATTCGATAGGGCCATTCCCAATTCCTGTCTAGCTTCCCAACGTTTCTCTGAACTCTCAAATTCCTAAGAACGAGGTCGCCCTCTGAAAATTTTCTGGGTAGGACCCGCTTGTTATGAGTCCGGTCCATAGTTTGCTGATAAGTACACATGCGAGCATAGATAGCGTTTCTTTTCTCTTCAACCATCTCCAAGTCCAATGATCTTCGTTCGTCATTTAGATACTCGTCATATTGGGTTATTCGAGGTGATCGTATGACAACTTCCACTGGACTGACCGCTTCAGACCCACATACCAAAGAAAATAGAGATTCTCGAGTCGTTGAGCGGGGTGTGGTCCGGTAAGCTCAAAGAACCTCATAGATATGATCGGGTCACTTTCCTCCCAAATCTTCTAACTTAGTTTTCAATCCCTTCAGGATAACTTTGTTGGAAACCTACGTCAATCCGTTAGTTTAGGGGTGAGCCACCGACAAAAAATGCTGAGCGATACCCAATTTGACGGAAAGATCCCAAACGGCCTTTCCGCGGAATTGAAATCCATTGTCTGGTACAAAATTCTGAGGCACTCCAAAGCGGCTTATAACGTTCCTTCACAAGAAGTGTTTCACCACTTTTTCGGAAATAATAGCCATCGCTTCAGCTTCGATCCATTTTGTATAGTATTCAACCGCCAGAATGCAGAACTTCCGCTGCTTTACCGATCGGGGAAACGGTCCCAAGATATCAATTCTCATCTATCAAATGGACAAGGAAGTAGAGTCATTGACAAGGGTGCTTCTGGCAGTTGGGGAACTGGAGCATGGTGTTGGCATGCGGTGCAACGTCTTGTGTACTTCTTAGCATCCTCGAGGAGCGTTGGCCAAAAATACCCATCCATAATAACGCGATGATATAGAGATCGGGCCCCAGAGTGTATATCGCATATTTCTTCATAAACATAAATCATGACGGACTCATACTCGACAGGGGATAGACATCGCATAAGCGGTCCTTTAAAACTCTTCTTAAATAATCGTCCGTCGTTTAAAACATATCGCTTGGCCAGGGTCTCAATCTTTCTGACCTCAGATGCATCTTCAGGTAGATGGCAATTGGTCAAATATTTGATAAATAGGTCCATCACGTGGGTTCCCCTGGAGAGCCAATGGCGTTTATATTCAAGTCTTAGAGTTCATAGCATAAAGACCCAACTTCCTCAATTGACTGCTCGATCACGGATATCTCGACTGAAGGTCGGTCCTGAATGTGGACCGATACGGTGTCTGGTCCAATATATGGTAGGCCTGCAGCCAGTCTGGCTAATGCATCGGCCACCTTATTTTGTTCTCTAAGCACGTGATCAAGTGAGAACTCACTGAACTTCTTTGACAACTCCAGGACCTTCGCATGGTACAGCTTTATTGCCGGCTCATGTGTTTCAAATCTCCAACTTCGAGTCTGAGAACATTCGCACTTTGGTAACTCCCATCTTTCGGGCTAAGGTCATCCCCGACAGCACGGCCTCGTATTCCACCATGTTATTCGTTCCAGAGAATAAGAACTTGACCGCAGAATGGATAACGTCGCCTTGCAGTGTGGTAAGGGTGATGCCAGCCCCTTTTCCCCGAAGGTTGATCCGTTAACATAAATGACCAATCGATCGTCCTCTTGGTTCAGAAATATAGCTGATCGGGTCATTTCGACCACGAAATCCACGAGAACGTGAGTCTTGATCGCCCTTCGGGGTACGAATTCCAGATACATGGAGCTAATCTTAATTTTTCACTTAGCCAACCTTTCATTGTAATCCGCCTGACTGAAAACTGCCTTCAGAGGCTGATCAGTATACACATAAACCTTCTGGCCTTCAAAATAATGCTTAAACTTTGATATAGTTTTCTGCAACGCCAGCATGAATTTTTCAAAAGTAGTGTATCTGGTTTCGGCTGGTACCAGGGAATGACTCACGTAATAGACAGGTCGGTGAACGTCATCCCCAATGGTTACCAAAGCTGTGCTGACTGCGACCTCTGATACGGCCAGATATAACCCTAAAGGTTCATGGCAGGTCGGGATCACCATCACATGAGGAGTGCTCAGATAAGTTTTAAAATCTGAGAAGGCCCGATCGCACTCTTCGGTCCAACCAAGATGACTTGCCTTCCGTAACACTCTGAAAGAAGCCAAAGCCCGGTCCGTGGACCTAGAAATAAACCTGCTCAGCGCTGACAATCGGCCATTAAGCCTATGAAATTCTCTCTTGTTTCTCGGAGGTTGTATGTTAATGATCGCCTGAACTTTCTCATGATTAACATCTATGCCTTTCTCAGAAACGTAATATCCCAGGAACTTGCCACTTCGGATTCCGAAGCAACACTTGTTCGGATTTAGTTTGAGTTTATATTTACGGCATACTTCAAAACAACGAGACAAAAACGGAATATGGTCTTCATCATTCATGGATTTGACAATCATATCATCAACACACTTCCATAATATAGCCATTTCAAATCCCTAAATATTTTGTTGACCAACTTCTAGTATGTTGCTCCAGCTTTCTTCAAGCCGAAAGGCATAACCTCATAGCAATAAACGCCGTCTTCAGTCATGAATGATCACTTTTTCTGATCTTCCTTAGCAAAGAAGATCTTATGATACTCGGAGTAAGCGTCCATGCTACTCATCATTGTGCTGCCAGCCATAACATCCACCAATCGGTCAATATGCGGCAGTGGGAAAGGATCCGACTCACAGCTTTTGTTGACGTCGGTAAAGTCAATACACATTCTCCACTTCCCATCTGCATTGGAGACCACCATTGGGTTTGCGACCTATTCAGTATAGTGAATCTCTATGATAAACCCCGACCGCAGTAACTTGTCCACCTCGGCCCGGATGACTTCAATTTTCTCAGGAGAGTAACATCTCCTCTTTTGACTAATAGGCTTTGTTCCGGGCTCAGTGTTGATCCAATGCTCACTCTCAGATCGGTCAATCCCCGTCACATCGTCCGGGGTCCAAGCGAATATGTCCACATTGCTTCTCAGCAAGTGGACCAGCTCCTCTTCAAAAGCTGGGGCCATGTGCGCCCCGTTGCGAGTAGTCTTGGTTGAGTCGTCCTCAACCAAATTGATCAGCTTGAACCCAACGGGTTCCATAGCCTGCCTCGTGTGCGGAGGTTCTTCGAGCAAATCCACCCGGACTCTCTTCATTGGTGCTAGAGCTCGGCACGAGCTCATGTAGCACTGTCTTGCTACTTTCTGGTTCCTCTTGACAAAAATCACTCCATGAGTGGAGGGGAACAATGAACTCCAGGGTTTCCGATCGGTTCCTATTTGGATCTCCCAAAGTAACCGGGAAAAGAATTTTCCCGCACTGGATGACATTTCTTTGGTCAAATGCCCAAAGGGTTATGTTGGCAATAGGGAGTTCGTGAGCAGCCGCTCCCAGCATCTCAGACACTTCATGCTTCATTAGATTGCATGAAGCTCCGGTGTCCACCAAAATCCTATGGACTCGACAGTCGGCGATAATTCCAATGATGATACGGAGAACATCATAAGGATTGGTAACCCCTTCCCGATCGGCCGCGGTAAAGGTAATATCATCCTCGAAGGTAGAGATTCGCTCAGCTGATTCATACTTCACCAGCGCCACTGACTCGGAGCTTTCGGGAAACTCCTCGCGCGCTGCTCTCTTTAGGTCCCTGACTGACTTATTGATTCTTATTCCGCCGGAGATAACATAAATATCTCCGACAACTTCTCTTTCCCTAGGCACCACCTCATTTGGAGGAGGTTGGGTGCCTACTTCAGTAGGTGGGGGAGCTGGTTACTCCCATCTTCCACATTCGTTCTGCGGGGTTCTGTCGCCACGGCCTCGCCATCTCCTCCTTCGGCCGTGACCACGGTTCTCTTGACCATGCTGGCCTCTGTCTTGTTCGGGCTGAACCCTATCTTGGTAGTTTCGGGGCTGGCCCCGATTGTCTCTCCCCCTCGGCCTGTGACGATCTTCACCTTGATAGCCCCTTTGGGGAGACTCCGCTCGCTTGCCATTATGACTATCAAACTCGGGCTTCTCCTTATGCATTGCCGCTACTGTCTCTCGCAGTAGTGGACATTTTAGCGTTTGGTGATCGTGATTGTAATGCAACTCGCAATAAACCCGATTGTCCTCCTTCTTCTAGGGGATATTCTTCTCAGCCACAGCCGCTACTTCTCGCGGCTGCTTCTTAGGGTAAGAAACCCTATGATCGCCTACGGGTTCAGAATTCCCGTTAGGCTTCCGATAACCAGCTCCCATCGCTTCGTGCACCTTGATGTACTTGTTGATTTTCTGAATGAGCTTTCCCAAGGTGGGAGGTAGGCTCTTCACAAGGCTGGCCAAAAGGCCGCACGGTCCCATGACCTGTTGTAAAATGTCGATTTTGTCTCAGAGCTCCAGCTTGATACCCCGAGCGGTTCTGTTGAACTTCTCCATAAAAGACCGGAGACTCATCTTTGTCGGGATGTACTTCAAGCTGTATAGTTCCTGCCTACTTCGAGGCGGTCCTACATTTGGAGCAAATTGCTCTAAGAAAGTCATGATGAATCCGTCATATGATTGTATGGATCGGGCCATCAAGTTCTTGAACCAGGTCTGCACATCGCCCCGTTTTCCGGCCGCGAAGATGCATCACTTCAGTGAGTCAGAGGCCCGAACGGTCCCCATCCTCAGTTCAAAGTCTGCGACGTGATTGATCGGATCTCCGTCGCCACGAAATATTGGCAACCCTTAGGGGTTTCGGTAATATGGATCAGGGACTGCCGCCCAGATCTCTTCAGAAAAAGGGAGCATCAAATCTCCATTGCGGCGGAGACACCTTCAGATTTCTGGGATGATGCGTGGGCTACATGCAGATTATGCCGCCAGTCATCATCCTTACTCCGCCTGATCGGGGCATCCATGACCCTATCAAATAGCCCAGAATTGCGCCAAGATCGGGCCAGCAATCCCTCTGCGTTCGCAAGGTCTCCAACTCCCTGGTAAGTTCGCCGATGCGTCTTTGCATCTGTTCTTGGTCAGTCCGAGGAACGGGAGTTGGGGTTCTAATTGGAGGAGGTTGAGTAGATTGGTATCTCTGTCTCCTCATCGTCACTCTGCGTCAAATAATCTTCTCTTCATCAGAGCTTCGCGCGTTAGGTCGCTTTCGTACCTTCTGCTTGCTGGAACATGGCTTGTGATAGCCGATGGTTCTTTTCCACACCTCTCCGACGTAACTTCGATAATTACTATCATGACAACAGCTTCCAGGTCGTGCAGAGAGAACGTTGACGCTGAAGGCTGTTGGGAAGTGTATCACTATCGTTCGTCGAAGTTCTGGTTGCCATGCCTTTGATTATCCTATCTCATGTAAAGACCTCACATGGTGATTAGAAAATTGTCCCCTCGGACGGCGTCAAACTGTTGTGGTCTGAAAACCGGGGGTGTCAACAGTCGTCCGATTTATTGCGAGACGAACTCGGTTTTAATTTTTTTAGTAGGGGGAAAATGATTATGAATCAAATAGAAAAGGACAAGACATTTTTAGAGTGGAAAACCCCTAAAAGATGGGAAAAAACCACTTGACTAAGAGCTGGAAATGCTTTTAGTCGATGCACTAATCAAGTTGTTCAGTACAAATGCCATGTTCGATTTAGAGATAACAAGTGAATGGAAAGCTTATGGAAGAATACAGCAAAAGCCGGAAGAGAATCCTTTTTCCATTTCGCAAGTGTCCCTTTTATACGCCTCTCCAGCTGTGTGAATAGTAGGGTGTCATTTTGTGCTTGTCTCATGTGGCTAGGTCGGCTCATGTCGGACAGGACATCTGTCGGGCGTGGCTCTATAGGGTTGCGCGGCGCCAGGGTTTTCGGCGCTACTAGTTGGCTGTCTCCATACCAGAAGGAGGTTCGTACGACTTGTCAGACACGCATCTGACAGGATTGTTAGAGGTTGTTGTCACATGTTGAAAAATGTGGATGACCCGAAGCATAGTCTGTGCGATCTGGACTGATCGGTCCCGATAAGGTAGAGAATGCATGACTCTATCGATCGGTCTCCGATCGATAAGAACGGGCCTTCGGTCCCGCATGTTCTCGTCGGGTCGTCCATTCACGAGAGCTGGATCTGGGCCTCCATGTTCGACTTATGTCACTTGGGCTGGCCTGACAAAGCTTGGGCTTAACCAGGTTCGGGGTACCGGGTTCCGAAGGTCTCATCAATATTATATAATATTTTTACATTTACATATTTATCCAGTCTATTTGTCTATAAATTAGCAGTGTTTTTTGGATTATTTACTCTATTTATTATAAAAATTGTATTTTATCATGTAACATGAGTATAAGATCATTGGATAGAGTTCTATGTTTTGTGGGTAGTGATTAAAATAATTTAAATAATCATAAAACAATTATTTGAATTATTTAATATAATAACAAATATATACGATGGGTACCTTCCATGTGTTGAAATATATCCAACATCGAACATCGATTGTGGAAACACAAATATTCTAATTTATAAAAGATGTGATATCATGAGTAATTGATTTGACCAAACATTTTAATGTGATTCACTTCTCTTATGAATTGAGCTATACAGACACTCTTCCGACCCATTAAATCTTGAATTTTTACATGGTATCGGAGCTGTAGGGTGGGTTTCGCGCTAGTCCGTACCAGTTTAGACAAAAAAAACTCTGGTAGAAATGCGCGTCGAACTTAGGCAACAAAAATAGATCGACCTATAGTTCGAACACTACCGAGCATATTAACGTAAGTGTGAACCGGACCAAAGAAAGTTCGACTTGAGAGGGAATGTTGAAATATTTCCCACATCGAAATCGGTTGTGGAAACACAAATATTCTAGTTTATAAAGGCTATGATATCATAAGTAATTGGTTTGACCAAGTCTTTTAATGTGATTCACTTCTGTTATACATTGAGCTACACATACACTCTTCCGGCCTATTGAATCCTGAATTATATATCATGGTTTATAAAAATGGATCGGTGGATCGGAAACTATCGTATGTTAGCCTGATCTGATTCTACCGGTTGATAAAAAAAGAAAAAAAAAGAATTCTAAGAAAGTGCCATAATGTTAATATTTCATTCGCAAATTAGATCATATACAATATATTGAATACAAGGAACGAGAATATCTATAGTTTTGAGATATTTGATAATGATATCATTTTGTAAAAAAAGGCTAGGCCCGTTTTTGTGCAACCCTCTGGCTGATTTTTTGTTCGATACGAAGCGGACCGATGACCTTAACCATTCCTGGTCAAACAAGGTTGAGTTTTAAACCCAACATCTATGTTCTAAAACTGGACCGATTTTGGCCAATTCGAACTGCAACCGGTACTGTTATGGTCTAAAAGACTGGGGTACTAACAGTCACCTGGTTCGCGTTGGATCGAACCGATTTTCGATTTGTTTATGAAGTGGAGAACGATTATGAAATGCAATTAAATAAACGATACAACAATTTAACGTGGAAAATCCCGTAAAAAAGGTGAAAAAACCACATGACTAAGAGCGTAATGACTTTTAGTCAATTGATTAATAAAACAGTGAACATTGAGAGCTACAAAGAACGAATGCTAAAGAAAATACACAGCGGAGAAGAAAAAGTTAAGCTTGAAATGCACACATAGCCGGTCTGGAGCTAGTCTTAATAGCTCGTATTTATAGATGTGGCAGTCCATGTAGCTTTTCTTCTGTAACCGCCGCTCGCATGTCTTCAAGTCGCCTTTGAATGCATAGTAACCCCCACTAATTAATAATCACATGTAACCGTCGGACCGATCCTTAGGTTCGGTCCCGAGAATGTGAGAAGTTAATCAACTAACTCCATCTTCGGTCATGTGTTTTATTCGGACCTTCGGACCTATTTTATATCTGGGCCTCCGGGCTCCTTCATGTAGTTGGGTCATGTTTAGGTTATAGGCCTCAATGCGGACCTTGATGTTCAAAGTTCTTCTCTCGTTATATGGATCGACCTGAAGTAAGTTGGGCCATCACTAGTTCGGGATACTCGATCCCGGATCTCTCATCACTAGCCCCTCGAGCTTTATTATGATTGAAAATGTGATACATGCTCGATTTCTGATTAACAAAAATGTCAGGGTAATTGGCCCGATCATGTTTGGCGGGGACCGTTCCCGAAAGACTAGTAATTCGCCTCATCGGATCGGTTTTAGAACATAGCCCAACATACATTCCACTATACCGATAGTAGTGATTGTACCCGCTTGGACTAGAATAAAATTTTGGATTGAAAACATTCAAATTATGGGGATTTGGATTTAATGTATAAATCGATGTTATATTTTTATTTAATTAGTGAAATTTGAAGATGATGTCTATCACTTGGTTTTTACCCATCATTTTTTTCTCAATTCTCGTTTCCATAGATAACATAAGACCAATATATTTATATCAACTGATACGTCGAAAATCAAGTGGATCGATAACATAAGATTGATTTTATTATTTGATCTCATGTTTTTTCAAGTACAATCCTATAAAATAATATAAAAATATTATTTATTTTTATTTTTGTTTTTTATCATTGGAACGAAATTTCAGATTTGTATTAAAAAATTGGATAATATATAACTTTCCTTTTAAAATAGAATAATCAAATTTATTTCTCCACAAAATAAACACTTTTTTTACAAATATTAGTTTATTATTTTGTAAGAAAAGTTAAAGAGTTCCATTCCACCCATGGGTTTGAATAGTGATAGGCGCTGGTTGGCTATCCGTCCCTTCTCTTCTACTTTAACCCCTCTCTGTATATATATATGGAATGATGATGATGAGGAGCCATTACAGGGTAGCCACTACGAATTTTCACTTCCCGGCCACCCAATATTTCTACTTCTCCGGCGGAGTTGAATAAAATGAGCAGCTTGAGCAACGTGGAGGCGAATCTTCCACCAGGGTTCAGGTTTCATCCACGAGATGAAGAGCTTATTTGTGATTATTTGATGAAATGGGTTTCCGGCGTCCGTCACCAGTCTCCGATGCTTATTGAAGTTGAATTAAATAAGTGTGAGCCTTGGGAGATCCCTGGTAATTTCTTTAGTTTTACAAAGCTTAATGTTTGTCTGTAAGGTGTTTGATGAATTGCCTCAGTGAATTTTGATTTTTTTTTGTTTCTGGGTTTATCTAATGATCATTCCTGTTTGTTTTCTGGGTCTAGATTTGTTTGATCCATGATTTGAGCTTATTTGATTCGTTTAGATTTGGTTGAATATGTGAACAATTCGGATTCTTGAGCCTCTTTACCTTAAAATCTACCAATTACTGTGCCTTTTGATTTATCTTTCTGAATTGTCTTTTTATTTATGAAGAAACTGCATGTGTTGGGGACAAGGAATGGTACTTTTACTGCTTAAGGGATAAAAAATACTCCTCCGGCGTGAGAACCAACCGCGCCACCGTATCTGGATACTGGAAAGCCACCGGAAAAGACAGGCCGGTTGCTCGGAAAGGAATTCATGTGGGTATGCGAAAAACTCTAGTTTTCTATCAAGGAAGAGCTCCTAAAGGTCGAAAAACAGACTGGGTCATGCACGAATTTCGGCTACAAGGACCACTTAGCCCCAATATGAAAACACATGAGTCTTCTTCTTTAAAGGTAAAATTATCATCCTTATCCATTATATAGTTCAAATCAAGATTAACTGCAGTCTGCAAGCTTAATACTTAATACTGTCTTCTTTTGTCCCAAAGTTGTATGATTATTGCAAATTCAATCATCAAAATTTAGTGGGACATCTGTAATCTCTATATTTTGAATATTTTATCAAAATTAGTTATCAAAGTTTTTAAATTTGATAAATTTAATTTCCCTAGGACAAATTAGTCCTCAATATTCGAGGATTAATTTTTCCACATACATCAAACTCTGATAACTAAATTTATCAAAATTTACGAAGTATCAGAACTAATTTTGGTAACATTAGTTTTGAAAGGCAAAGTAGTTTTTAAAGTTTGTAAACTAGTTTTGCCTTTCACAAACTTTAATAACTAGATTACCTAAAATTAAGAAACTTTGTAAACCAAATTTGTCAAATCGAGTACCTTAAATGACATCCACCCATAATTTTAACTTGATGTGTTTGGTCTTCAAATATTAATTTGATATTTGTAGTCCCAATGCTTTGAATGTTTGACAAAAATAGTTCTTAAAGTTTTCAAGTTTGACAAATTTGATCCGCAAAATTAGTTATCAAAATTTGAAAATTAATTTTGCCACGCACGTAAATTTAAAGAATTAAATTTGATAAAATTTACAAAATAGGTTGACTAATTTTGCCAATTTTTAAAATTTGGGGAATACTTTGCCTTATACAAACTTCGAAGATTAAATTTATCAAAATTAAGAAACTATTGCGACAAAATTTAAGAAATCATACCAATTTTGAAAACTTAAATAATATCCACCCAACTTCAAAGAATTTGCTTTCTTTTATTGCTTTTGTATTCAACGAATCACGACAAAGTTTGTCGCTTTACAAGTACATAACATAATAATACTTTATTGCAGGAGGATTGGGTTCTATGCAGGGTTTTTAGTAAAAAGTCAGCAATTTCCGGTCACCCTCTAAGCATCACTTCCGACGAGTTGCCACCGTCGATTCAGCAACCTCCGGCGGCAGATCACGACGCTGCAATTATTTATGCTTCTGGGCAATACCATGAGCAAGCACCCTGCTTCTCCATTATCACACCAGCACAAGCAAACAGTGGTTTCTCAAATTATCTTCTTGAAGATGCTTCAACATGGAATAAAAGTAAGATCAAAGATGTATTGAATCGTTTCGCTAAAAGGGAAACTTTAGTGGTTCAAGATGGGATTTATGAATCTAGAGAAGTAAGCTCTGATAGTTATCTTTCTTCTCTGTGGAATTAGTATTAAAAATAAGAAAACTAGGGTTTTTGTGATGATTTTTTATTACAACTTATGTTTAAGTTGTTTGTACATTTGTAATTTACTTGTGATTGTTATAATCTCATTTTCATGTCTAAATTAATCTTGTGAAAATACATTAAAGTAAGAGGTTCAAAGTTTAAAGCAAGAAAGTCACACCGTTAAATATTGATCTTGACCAGTATATCGATATTTCGATATATTAAAAAAATCGTTTGTATCGACCATGACTGATATTTCTATAATTCACTTAGATATTTATTGTAATTGTAATTAAATCGAATATAAATGATACAAACTATACAAACGATAATTGTAATTATAATTACAAGAATGTAATTGTAATTGTACCGGCCATGACTGATACAAACGATACAAACTATAAATTAAATTGTAATTAAATCGAATATAAATATAATATAATTTATATATTTAAAATTTTAAAATAAAAAAGTAAATTAAATTCGACCGGTTCAACCATTTTTTTCGCTAGTTGTATCGGGTTTTTATCTGTTCTAACTAGTTTTTAAGAGGTAGAATCGGGTTTTGTTTTAGGTATTTTGAAAATTCAAACTAGACTTTTGACTGATTTTCGGTTAAATCTGCCGAACCGATCGATCTGATTTGATTTTAAGTGCATTGGTCCAAATCCTTATAGACAACTAATGTTTTAAAAATCATTGTATTATGGACCAGTCAAAGTTGGAGTTCTAGTCAACTATAGATAAATCCAACAAATATAAGATAGTATCATATTAAAAGGGCTTATTTGGTAATATTATATTAATTTGAAATGATTAATTAAAACTAGATATGCTTGGTTTATATTTGAAAAATATTTTAATTTATAAACAAAAATATATTATTTATAATATATGAAAAGACTCATATTTCCTTATTTATATATTTTGTAAATTACAAAATCATTTGATATAAAAACATTAAAATTTTATAGTTTATATCCATCTATCAAAAGTTACCGGATTAATAATAAATAACATTAACATTAGAATAGAAGACATATTTATGAACCACTATAGAAATATAATAATCATATTTCTGAATAACTAGTGTTTTTCATACAAACTCAGATAATGTATACAAAAAATTATAGGAAGAAAAAATATATAAAAATTTAAAATATATAATTTTATATAATATTTACATTAGAGTGAAAATTACAGATTAATGTTATCTGTGATAAAATTATCATATCAAAATGGTAGTGTTATTTTATCACACATTTTAGGGTATTATGTGTGATAACTTAATTCATGTAATAAATTAATAGAGAAAATGACATCTTTAGTCATAGTAGTTTGATCATTTTGGCAAATTTAGTCCTCCAAGTTTATTTTGGCATTTTCAGTACTCGAATTTTGGACATTTGGCAAAATCGGTCCTCCTATTTTGGAACATTTGGCAAAATCGATCCTCAAATTTTATATTTAGTTCTCCAAATGAAATCGAACAAAATCGGTTCATGTAGTTTGATCGTAGTGGCAAAATTAGTCTCTGTATTATATAAAAATGAAAAATTACAAACTTCGGGGACCAAATTTGTCATAAACATAAAACTTGGAGAACCTAATTTGTCAAATGTGGCAAAGTAGGAAGACTAATTTTGCCATAAATAAAGTTAATGGACTTAATCTGCCACAATTGTCAAAATAGAAGATCAAAACTGCCAAAATAGAAAATTACGATAACCAAATTTGCGCGTCGCCCTAAATTAATATATCAAATCAAACATTGAATTATGTAACATGATAATTATTATCCTAATTGATTTTCAAGTTTTTTAGTGAATTATTTATTCTAATATTTTACTTTTAAATAAAATTCATATAATTTCGGATCAAAATCTTCAATATAAAAAAATCAACGATATAAATAAAAAAGTGGGTAGTGGCTGGCTGCTGCCTGCATTGATAAATTCAACGATTTTACACGTAGACAAATAGTTTAATAATATAAAATAAATATTCCTAAAGATATCATCACATGCCATTTATTTAAAAAATAACAATTGGGTCCTTTCCCTATAGTAATTATGTCTTTTTGAGTTTGACATAATTCATATAAAAAATATGTAAGTCTCCAATCTTATAAATTTCAAACTCAATGTTAAGATAGTTATTACGTATATGGTTCGGTTTTCGAAATTGGACTAACTATTACATTGAGGGTAAAATAGTAATTTGATTACAATATTGGGGATGAAAATAGTCATTAAAGTGTTTGAAATAAAATTATTTGATATATTAAATATGCATGCCCCTTCATAAAAAAATTTAACAATATTTTTTACATACACCAATGTTTTAAAATACATCAATGTTATAAAAATTAATGTAATTAATAAAATTATAGTAGCAGTTCAAACACTATTTCAACAATGAATTAATGATCATGTAAAAAAATTGGGTTTATGAACGAACTATATTTGAGAACATTGAGAGAGTATGTAAAATTTGAACTCTTAACTTCATACTTAAATTTAAGAGTAGGTATTATCAGAATGCAGATGTGCTTGTTTTGGTAAATAGATTTAGAAATGTAACATTTTCTTTATTTTTTAATAATCTACAAATATTATTATTATTAAAGTTGTTTTTATTTGAATTTTTTATTTTATGTAGGGATATTGAGCTTGATCACAACAAATTTAAAGGTCTATAATGGGCCCAATGTATCAGAGTGAGCGCAAATCATTATAAACCAGCATAATATTTTAATGAGAAAATGATTATTTTAGTTCCCATAGTTTACTAATTTTGTTAAATTTGATTCTTATATTTTGAAATTGTAAATTTAATCCTCATATATGATATCTTTTGTTAAATTTGATCATTTAAATTTGTAAAATGTAACTAATTTAATCCCCAAAGTGACATAATAGATACTCAAAGTTTAAGAAGAACAATATCGGTTCTCACAGTTTACACATACTAGCAAAATCAGTCTTCAAAGTTCGTAAATTTTGACAAAATTAGTTCCCGACCAATTTAACACCGTTAGGGTTAAAAATTGAAAATCGGGTCGGTTTTGATATATTTACCGGTTTGAATAGAAACATGCAAGAAACCTTATCTAATTTTCATGACAATCCAGAATTTTTGTTCTAAACGGATTGATATAGCGACACGTTTTTTATACCACACAGTGGCGACGACGTATACTAATTATTATATCGAACGGTGGCGATTACATATACTAATTGCACGCTCCGAAGACTTAATTTGCCAACTCAAATTTTGGGACTGAATTTCCCAAATATTCCAATATTAAGGGACTGAAATTGGCTATTTAAACTTTGAGGATCTCAATTGCCACAATTAAATAACTATGGAGACCAATTACACCACACACAAATATTTGAGAATCAATTTTGCCAAATTGCCTAAATTATGAGGACATGTTTTGCCATGCTAAAACTTTGGGGACCTCAATTGACAAAATTATCAAACTACAAAGACTAAATTTATCAAAACTATGAAACAATAAATACTAAATATGCCAATAGCTCATATTTTAATATTTTCACATTAAATTTGATTATATAATAAAATTAAAATACTTGATTTCATTTTTCTAAATGTAAAGTATAAAATGATTTTATGAAAAAACTGAAAAACAAAAATTGAAAATATCGTTATTAAAATGATAAATGTGTAGGAGATCATAATTAGTCAGTTTCATTGACTAGTAATTAGGTAATTAAGATTAAACAAAGTGGGTCCCACTCTATGATTAAAATCGGCTTTAACTTGCCCCTAAACCAATGGAATTAAATTCCATTAGTGATGAAGGATCTTGGGTTGTCTATATTCTAAAACTAGATGGATGATCGAATTGTTTTTCATCAGTTCTGACCTACGGTTCATTGACCAAATCGATTATGATTAATATCAAACGTTTTGAATCGTTTTTTTTATTTCATGTGTTTTTAAATATTTGAAATGAATGGATTATATTATTATTAGTTGTTCTTCATGTTTTTATCGAATAATGAACTAACAATAACAATAAATATTAACTCAATTTTGAAGTATGATAATTTTAGAACATGTTATAATATAATGTCATACTCCAATAGGTTGGTCCTATATTGACAATCCCATAGTTTGTTACTGTTAGATATAAATTAATTATATTATTTTTTAAAATACATAATTAATATACCTTATCATATAAAAATATGTCCTATATGCCATAGTGATATGTAAATTAGATCAAATTTTGTATCCATTAGGGTTCCAAAAGGATGAATTGTCCAAACATGATTCAATTTTAGAATATACTTATTTGTGACTCGCATGACACCTAGTGGCATTTTGAGTTGTTGCTATTATATTGAAATTATAAAATATATCAAAATAATGATGGTGTATGCACGAATATAATATATAAAAAAAAGATTTAAAACAGTACAAACTTCAAATCCAATTGGCACAATTTGATATTTATAAACGGATTGCTCTCTATCTCACGGGAATTCATTGAAAAGAAAGTGAAAAAAAGCCTAGGGTACCAACTTTTGCATTCATTAATTCGTCAAATATTGGCAATTGTTTTACAGTTTGGACTGATGGGGTTCAATTGTCCATGTTAATGAAAATGCTGTGATTTCTGTCTTGCTTTAAGGCGTGAACGCGAAGCGAATCATTTGTTATTGATATTTCCAGTTGGAGTTCGTGAATCGCGTTCAATTAGTTACTCCGAGGTGTAACATTCTAGTTCACATCTGGATCGGCTCTGCGTTATGCTTGGAACTTGCGAATTTAGAATATGAATTGATTTTATTGAGTAGAAAAATTGGGTGATCTCATTGGATTTGCAATACTGAAGATGCAATTTCGCGACATTTTATTTTTGAAGGTTGGAATACCTTGGCGGTGGCTTTTTTGTTGAATTACACACTATGTGTAACAATAAATTTTGAGGTGGTGTTTGGTTTGTTGAGATTGGATCATTTGTATTCTGTTGCTTTCTTGTTATATGATAGAGGATATTGGACTGTTTAATCTGTTAAGTGTGGAGATCGATATTAATATCGATCGGTGACATTTGGATAACGATCGACAATATGGTCGATCGGGGCACACATGGAAGACGGGATGGTCGGTATTGGTACCGATCGGTCGATGACCGAAGTACGCAATACCGAATGTAACAAAGAGGACCGAAGCAATCGGTAGAGGACCGATGTCACATGACCTGAAGATATGAGATGGAGGCAATCGGTCGAGGACCGAATTGAGATATGGTGGGGTTCATTAGTCAAAGATATCGGCAGTTATGGAAAGAGATATTGAAGGAAATAATATCATATCAAATCAGTATATATGGACGCATATATATGATTTGATTATGGATAATTATATATGGAGATATGATCAAATATTAGGAATATTTGTTTGTTACCTTAATATCTCAACCACCTCATCTATATAAAGGGGTCTTAGGGTTCATTGTTATGTACTTCAATACTCTTGTATTTCGNTCAAAGATATCGGCAGTTATGGAAAGAGATATTGAAGGAAATAATATCATATCAAATCAGTATATATGGACGCATATATATGATTTGATTATGGATAATTATATATGGAGATATGATCAAATATTAGGAATATTTGTTTGTTACCTTAATATCTCAACCACCTCATCTATATAAAGGGGTCTTAGGGTTCATTGTTATGTACTTCAATACTCTTGTATTTCGAGTTTTCCTCTTCGTGTGTGTGTTGTAATCTTCTCAAGTGATAGTGAATTTGGCCGTTTCCGTCGGTCACGTGGTTTTTTCCCTTTCCGGGTTTCCACGTTAATTTCTTGTGTTGTTGTTTTCTCTTTGCTTTAATTCTCGGGTTCTACTTAATCTATCGAGATTGTTCGCACACGTGTTAATCCCCAACATAATCGAGGTTGAAATGATTACAATCAAATGAGTATTGTACTTTTACATGGACTACCGTGAGATCCATTGGCCGATTGCTTGTTCTGGGTGTGCAAAATTTGTAATTGTCTTGTGCTCTATTCGACTTGGATCAACTGCTCTGCTAGTTTTTATGTGGAGTTGCTTTATCAGTTTGACATCAATATCATGTATTTTTTGTGTACTTTTTAGTATGATATGCCCCCTTTTATCAAATGGATGATCTACATTTTTCTTGATTAGTTAATGTTGTGAGAAGTTTATGCTCAGATCTGCTTTCTTTCCATGGATTCATGGAATCTGATTGTTTACATGGCTGAAAATGATTTCAGCGTATGTTCTTTGTGCTGACTTAATGTATCGAAGTACAATTTCATTGTGATGTTTGTCAATAGCTGATATTTTCAATGAGAATTCTTTATTTGATTGAAGACCAGCAACAATTTTGGGTATATGATTTCATGGCTTGTTCATATTGTCAAGGTTTTTGTAAATTTGGTTTTATGGATGTATGCTAATATTTGGATTAGTGTTTAATTTTCTTCACATTTATTAGAAAAGTGAGATTGATTAAGTTTATAAAGATGAGAAATGTCATTAGATAAAATACATGATCAAATCATTTAAATATGTGATCTCCTTCCGTTAATCTTATTCGTTTATGCTCTATGTTCGTAATTTTGGCCAGTTTCTATAATTTCAACATGGTATAGAAGTTGGTTTAGTTTATTTCAATTCGCAAGTTCAAACCTTATGGTTAGATTTAAGGGAAATGTTGAATTTGTCTCACATTGGTTATAAAAGTGAGATCGATTAAGTTTATAAGGGTAGAGAATGCCATCATATAATGATTTGATCAAGACATTTAAATGTGTGGTTTTCTTCCCTTTATCCCATTAGTTCACGCACTCTCCGTTGTAATTTTAAACAGTTTCTATAATTTCAACACCTTGTTCATAGTTGGTTGTATAGTTTAGTTTTATTGATTTTCTAGTTTGCTTTCCACACACTAATCATGAAAAGTGTAACTATGCACTTTTGTACATTCTTCAACTGTCTTGTTGTTTTCAGTTTCTCACACCTTTATCTATTATGTTTATCATAGTCTTCCATATTTATTTTTTAAAGCTTGTTATGCGTATAATTTTGCAACACTTTTCCAAAATGCAGGACTGCTGCCATTACAAAGGCTCACTTGTGTTTGATCTGCCTCAAATGTTATACCTAGTTTATTATTGTCGTTTAGCATATTAGTGTGCCAAATTTCTGCATAATTGTCAAGTGTGATACCTCCTTGTTTTGATATATTGTATTTTTTATTTCAGTAATGGCTGCTCTCTTGATGTGAATTCTTTAAATATACACCACTATTATGTACACAGAAATGCCTCGTATTTTTGTATGCGATGAAAGCATAATGTTTGACTTCTCCGAGTTGGGTATATGCCAGGTCAATCTCTGCATAATATTCTTAAGGCTGCTGGTTTCATATAAAACTTTGCATCCTGGTTCAATGTTTCTCATCTATTCTGTCTTGATTGGAACTCGGCCGAGTTTCCATTTAAACATCTTTGGATTAGAGATCAAATCAGATGATCGACGAGGAGGGCGAATTCGAAATATGGCTAAAGCAAGCCCTTGCATCTGAGCTGTTTTGTGAAACCTCCAATCGTAAAAGCTGGAGTTCATTTAAACTTCCACAATAAATCAGAAGGAAGCAATCGCAGAGACTGTCATAGATTCCGGTTCCTTTAAATTTGAAGGTAACACGGTATTTGGTTTATTCTTCAAGCTTACCAACAGTAAATGATGAAGCAAGTTGAGTTTTCTTTAGATCGAAATGTCAAATTGTCTCGTGTTGTTTGAGCTGATTTATAAAAAAGAAGTGTCCGGTATACACTATTATAATTAATTTTTTCAAATTTTTTATAGTTTTAGACCACCATTATCGGTCGCCAGCGTGGCGACCAAACCGTTATTCGGTTGCCACGCTGGCGACTGAAGCACGGTATGCCCGAATGTTTGGGCGGATGAAAGAGAGTTTCTCTTTCCTCCGTCCAAACATTTTATTATATATATATATTTTTTATTTTTAATTAATATTATATTATTATATATATATTATAATAAAAAAATTTTAAAAATAAATATATTTTTAAAATTAACAAAATTAGTAATAATTATCATAATATTAATATTTTGAAAATAAATTAATTTATTACCAGAACAATATTTAAACATTTTGAAATAAAATTAAAGTACAATATCAATCATCTAAATTTAAATCTTATCTAATACTATCGTTATGTGATTGATTTGCATTACTACCGGAATCAGCCAAAGGAAGAGTAGATTGATCTGAAGAACCTTGAATTAGAGCACTCAGTGTCCTATTATACAATGTTTGTTGCTCGAGAGTGAGTGTAGCATGATTGATATTGAGAATTTGTATTTCGTTAAACATCGTCATTTGCTCGTTGTAGTTGTGTAGTTGTCGTTCTAAATCACGTATGAAAGACTCATAATTGGTGAATTGATTAACAATTGTCTCATTTCGAGCTCTTTGTTCAGCACGAGCCGAGGACTCAGCTCGAGTCGATGTTTTTCCCTTTCACGTCGCTTTGCGGCATTCCTCTCAATCGATCGTTGTTCAGTATTTGAAGGTTGTGTTCCCTCAGTGCTTGCTCCTCCGGTAGATCCACTAGTTGCCCTACGATCGATAGGACGTCTCCATTTTGTCTCGTTTCTCATTACTCTCCAACAATGCTCATATGAAAAGTGTTTAGCTTAAATTCTTGAATCTATTTTGTGTGTTTCTTGATAAGATTTATGGGCTTCTTGGACATAGTCGTTTTCGGTAAAACCGCTTCCTTTTCTTGCATAAGCTGCATCATAAAATCCACAAAATAACCCAACAAGTTTGTTAATATCTATCCACTTCTTTCGAATTGATTCTGATTCACGGGGCTTGCCGCGAATAATATTAGAGTTGTAATACTCTGTAATTCTTGCCCAAAATCCCGTGGATGTTTGAGAATTACCGACGATAGGATCCACAGACACATTTAGTCATGCTGAAACGACTAAGAGTTCTTCTTCAGATGTCCACCGTTACCTACCTCGTTCGGAACTTCTCATTGTTGAATGAAGTTAAATGTTTTCAAGTCCGTCATGGCTATTAAATGCATGAGAGAATGGAGTAGTAGAATCCATAAATGTTGAAGATTTTATTAGCTAAGTAGATAGAGAATATGATGTAGTTTGTGTACAAAAATGATCCACAACTCTAATATTTATATACAATTTAGAAATATCAAATCATGGGCAATATTTCTTGTGTTGTAATTATTTTCGAATCTCTCAAATACCAAGAATATCAACACTTTATCTTTTACTTTCACCTTTGTCCAAAAGTGAATAAATGTGTCTTGGATTTATTAGAAATGTGACTAGTCATGCTATAGATATGTGTGTTTATTTGTTGTGTTGCAATTATTTTCGAATCTCCCAAATACCAAGAATATCAGCACCTTATCTTTTACTTTCACATTTGTCTAAAGGTGAATAAATGTGTCTTGGATTTATTATAAATGTAACTAGTCATGCCATAGATATGTGTGTTTATTTGTTGTGTTGCAATTATTTTCGAATCTCCCAAATACCAAGAATATCAACACCTTATCTTTTACTTTCACCTTTGTCCAAAGGTGAATAAATGTGTCTTGGATTTATGTTTATAAAAGGTGTTAGTAACAAAGTAATTTACAACATTTCTCTACAATTCCTTCATAAGTTTTCTTGCAAAGAAAAATGTGAGGCAATCTTCTTCATTTTATACCGTTTGGCCCTGGTTCCATTGAGGACAAAATAATCCCAGTTGTTACAGAAATTTTACGTGTTTCCGGAGATGTAAGTAATGTATTGCTAGAAGATACTAACTCATCAATTGAAGAAGAGACACAACCCCGTCAACGGCGTCGACAACGTCGTTACATTGAACGTGGTCGAGAAGCTGGAAATATGCGGCTTATTGCATATTATTTCTGTGATCGCCCAACTTACACATCAGAGCTTTTTCGTCGACGATTTCGAATGAGAAGACATGTGTTCGAGCGGATCATGACGGCTATGGCCTCACATGATCCATACTTTCAATTGTCTCAAGACGCTGCTGGCCGCACATCATTGACGACTCATCAAAAATGTACAGCGGCCATTAGAATGTTAGCTTATGGTAGTTCAGCAGACCAAGTCGATGAGTATGTTCGGATCGGTGAAAATACATCAATAATTTGCTTGCGCGCTTTTGTTAAGGGTTTACGTGAAGTGTTTGGCGAAGAGTATTTGCGCCGACCTACGCCGCATGATTTGCAATGATTGTTGCAATGGACTGACATGCGTGGCTTTCCGGGTATGTTTGGAAGTATAGATTGCATGCATTGGGAGTGAAAGAATTGTCCAAATGCTTGGAATGGTCAATTTCAAATAGGAGATCATGCAAAACCGACTATAATGCTTGAAGTAGTTGCATCTTGGGACACTTGGATATGACATGCATTCTTTGGGATGCCGGGTTCAAACAATGACTTAAATGTGCTCAACAGATCACCTCTTTTACATGAAATACAAGAAGGTTGTGCTCCTCGAGTTGAATTCACACTGAAGAATAATCAATACACAATGGAGTATTATTTAGCTGATGGCATATATCCTGATTGACCTATTTTTGTTAAATCAATTCCACTTCCACAAGATTGCAAAGTTAGAATGTTTGCGGCTTACCAAGAGGCAGCTAGGAAGGATATAGAAAGAGCATTCGGAATTCTCCAATCTCGTTTTGCAATATTAGCAGGGCCTGCACGTGCTTGGGATACTCAAACTCTAGCTGATATTATGTATGGTTTCATTATTCTTCACAATATGAGTTTTGAAGACGAGAGAGATACTTACACTGCAAATTTTAACATGAACGTCGACTATGATCATGTTACTTCTCCACTGGCCACTGAAAATATAGAACACCAATTGGATTATACTGCTCAATGATATTACGATCGGATGCTGGCTTCTCGTGATAAAATGATTTGTCAATGTTTGAAGAGTGATCTCGTCAATCATATTTGGACAAAATTTCGTGAATAAGTGATGTTCAATCTTTTTATAAATCAATAATATTTTATTATAACATATTTAATATAAATTATCATAATGTTTTGTGTGTATATAATTAGAATATAAGCGAAATACTTATATATTGTATTTATTAAGGAAATACGATTAAAATACATATATTAAATATATTTAGATATATGTGGAGGAAAGAGAGTCTAAAAAGATGAGTTTGATGAAAGATAAAATGATATGTATGAGTGAGAATGATGATTTGTTAGGAGAGAAGTTTGATGTTGACAGATACGACATTAACCACGGATGGAGATGGTCTTATACTCGAGTCATGTTTTTTGGCTTTGACACTTTATTACACGGTTAACTGCTGTAACTGTAAGTAATGCTAGTTGGGTATATTTTATGTAGTTGACTCCTCATCGTTTTTTTACATATTATTTTGTCCAAATACTCATTGGTTAGTAACATTCATGTCATTATGATTCGAGTCTCGCACCTTGTGAAATTTTAAAATTACGTAATTTGTTTCTTAAACAATTCATTTGATGTGAAATTTAGGGGAAATTGGCCAAATGACTCTCTACAAACAATCTGTTGGCAAAATAACTTGCTTCTATAAAACATTTGTAAAATAGCACGTGTTCTTGTTTTATTAGGTAAATAGCCTGCTTTTTGTACTTTTAATAAAAATAAAGAATTTAATTTATGTATTAATTAAATATATTAATTTAAAATATATAATATAATATACAATTCACCCTTATTTTAAGTCATAAATGTATCGACCGATATATCAATCAATATACGACTTGTACCGATACAAATCATCATTCACGTATTTTAATAGCATACTCGAAAAAACCTAGGATCCAACCCAAAAATACGATATCAAGAGTTATCGGACAGAACATCGACACAACCTGATATTTATGTATCGACTGATATCCGACACAGAACACCGACACAACTTGATATTTATGTATCGACTGATATCCGACATTGTAACCCGGTCTCGTTTTGTATTTCACATATCGATTGATATAAAAAAAATATATTCTGATTCGAGGTGTATGACCGATATATCGGTCGATACATTTATAACTTAAAATAAGGGTGAATTGTATATTATATTATATATTTTAAATTAATATATTTAATTAATACATAAATTAAATTCTTTATTTTTATTATAAATACACAAACATGCTATTTACCTAATAAAACAAGAATACATGCTATTTTACAAATATTTTATAGAAACAAGTTATTTTACCAATAGATTTTTTTGCATGGAGTCATTTGGCCAATTCACCCACAATTTAGATTCTGGTTAGACAAACAGACAAAGTTAGGTCTGTTTGTACTAACAAATGGTGTGGGATCGGAATTTTGCAGATTAAAATAAACAAGTGGGAAACTGGTGTGAAGCGTCCCTTCAAACCGCCGGAGCTTCAAATCTGTATTGTATTTAGTAATGGATAAGGCTCGTCTTGAGTAGTTGACAACTTGACATGAGCAGGTAAATTATTAGGAGTAATCTTTCCAACGTGGCTCTACATTGACCTCCCTCCGTCCGGCCGGCTTCCAAATTTAATAACAAAAACTTTGTGAGGTCCGAACCTAAACCTTGTTTCTCTTCTTGTTTTTCAACTGTCTTTTTTTTGTGGACTTGTTAGATGAACCCAGAAATAAATGCTGATTGGTGACGGAAATCTGTATCTATCTTGACCCTTTCTCTCTCTTTCGGTACTCACCTGAATTTTGCTTTTATTTAAACGACTGCTCGTGGTTTCTCTTGTCACTTTATCGCCATTTTTTCGAGGTTTCTTCTGTTGAGTTCCATTACTTTTTTTTGTTTCTGGGTGTCGATAAAGAGTGCATTTTTAGCCGGAGTTTCTGTTTAATTGAGATGGGTAATTGTCATTCTTCTGTGAAGGGAAGGAAAAAGTCTGCTTGGGGAATCGGTAATGATGAGGTGGAATCAAGGAGGACCAGAGCCATTTCCCGTGATTTCTCCAGTTTTATCAGTAGGTTAGGTGGCGGCGGCGGCGGCTGCGGCGGTGCAGCNAACCTATGAATGAGGAAGACCACCTTTCTTATTTGTCTCGTTGTTTCGAAGTGTGCCGAAAATATAAGCTTAAACTAAATCCAAACAAATGCTGCTTCGGGATCCGAAGTGGAGAATTTCTAGGATATTTCGTTTCAGAGAAAGACATAGAAGTTAACCCTAAAAAGGTGCAGGCTATCATTGATATGCAACCTCCAAGAAACAAGAGAGAATTTCATAGGCTTACTGGCCGACTCGCTGCACTAAGCATGTTTATTTCAAAATCCACAGACCGGGCTCTACCTTTTTTCAGAGTGCTAAGAAAAGCAAGCCATCTATATTGGACCGAAGAATGCGATCGGGCCTTCTCCGAGCTGAAGACTTATTTAAGCACTCCCCCGGTGATGGTAAGTCCAACTTATCACTTTCACCATGGCCGATCGGGAAGGGATCATCGATCCATGCGATGATCCCCTTACCATCACTGGAGTCATTGGGAATCATAGTGTCCACAGTATCCTAGTGGACACCGGGGCTTCATGCAATCTAATGAAGCGCGAGGTCGCCGAAATGTTGGGAGATGCTGTTCATGACCTCCCGATCGCTAATATAACTCTTTGGTCGTTCGACCAGAGGAGCGTCATTCCATGCGGGAAGATATTATTCCCAGTCACTCTTGGAGAATCATCCAAGGACCGATCAGAGGATCTGGAATTCATTGTCGTTGAAGTCGACTTGGCTTACAACGCCATTATCGGACGGACCGGCTTTAGTAAGTTCGAAGCGGTCCCATCTACCTATCATATGATGCTCAAATTCCCCTCAATTCATGGAGTTATTTCTGTCAAGGAGGATCAGAAAGTAGCTAGGCAATGCTACATGAGCTCGTGCCGAACATTGGCACCTATCAAAAGGGCCCGGGTTGATTTACTGGAAGAACCGCCGCACCCGAGGCAAGCAATGGAACCCGTAGTGTTTAAGTTGATTAACCTGGTTGAGGAAGACTCAACCAAAACAACTCGCATCGGGGCACATTTAGCCCCTGCTTTTGAAAAAGAAATGATTCACTTGCTGAGAAGCCATGTGGATATATTCGCATGGACCCTGGACGATGTTCCGGGGATTGACCGGTCCGATAGTGAACATCGGATCAACACCGAGCCTAGAATGAAGTCTGTTAGGCAGAAAAGGAGACGTTATTCTCCCGAAAAAATCAAAATCATCCGGGCTGAGGTGAACAAGTTGTTGCGGTCAGGATTCATCAGAGAAATCCACTATACTGAATGGGTTGCAAACCCAGTACTGGTCTCCAAACCGGATGGGAAATGACGAATTTGCATCGACTTTACCGATGTTAACAAAAGCTGTGAGTCAGATCCCTTCTCATTGCCGCATATTGACCGATTGTTAGATACTGTGTCTGGCAGCACCATGATAAGTACCATGGATGCTTACTCCGGGTACCATCAGATCTTTCTGGCTGAGGAAGATCAGAAAAAGTCATCATTCATGACCGAAGATGGCGTTTATTGCTATGTGGTTATGCCGTTCTGTCTTAAGAATGCTGGAGCAACATATCAAAGGTTGGTCAACAAAATCTTTAAAGAACTGATCGGCCATATGATGGAAGTTTATGTTGATGATATGATTGTTAAATCTATGAATGATGAAGACCACCTTTCTTATTTGTTTCGTTGTTTCGATGTATTCCGAAAATATAAGCTTAAACTAAATCCAAACAAATACTGCTTCGGGATCCGAAGTGGAAAATTTCTAGGATATTACGTTTCAGAAAAAGGCATCGATGTTAACCCTGAAAAGTACAAGCTATCATTGTTATGCAACCTCCAAGAAACAAAAGAGAGTTTCAGAGGCTTACTGGCCGACTCGCTGCGCTAAGCAGGTTTATTTCAAAATCCACAGACCGGGCTCTACCTTTTTTCAGAGTGCTAGGAAAAGCAAGCCAACTAGATTGGACCGAAGAATGCGATCAGACCTTTTCCGAGCTGAAGACTTATTTAAGCACTCCCCCGGTAATGGTGAGTCCAACTTGTGATGAACCTTTGGGGTTGTATCTTGTTGTATCAGAAGTTGCCGTCAGTGCAGCTCTGGTGACCATCCGAGATGACATTCATAGACTCGTTTACTATGTAAGCCATTTTCTGGTATCTGCTGAAACCAGATATTCCACGCTGGAAAAATTCATGTTGGCTTTGAAAAAAGCTGTATCCAAGCTGAAACATTATTTTGAAGGTCGAACGCTTTATGTTTATACTGATCAACCTCTGAAGGTGGTCATTAAACAGAAGGATTTGAATAAGAGATTGGCAAAATGAGCTATCAAACTCAGCGCTATGTATCTGGAATTCTTGCCTCGAAGGGCGATCAAATCTCATTTCCTAACCGACTTTGTGGTTGAAATGACCCGATCAGCCATATATCTTAACCAAGAGGATGATCGATGGACGATACACGTAGATGGGTCGAACTTCGGAGGAAGAGGAGTGGGCATTACCCTAACAACGGTACAAGGTGACATTATTCATTCCGTAGTTAAATTTTCCTTTGCTGGAATAAATAATGTGGTAGAATATGATGCTGTATTATCGAGAATGACCTTGGCTCGAGAAATGGGAGTTAGCAGAGTGCGAATGTTCTCAGACTCGAAGTTAGTAGTGGAACAGTTCGCAGGGAGATTTGAAACTCATGACCCGATGATGAGGTTATATTGTGCCAAAGTTCTGGAAATATCCAAAAAGTTCAGTGAGTTTTCTCTTGACCACGTGCCACGATAGCAAAATAAGGTTGTCGACGCACTCGCTAGATTGGCCGCGAGCATACCTGACATAGAGCCAAGCACTATTTCGGTCCACATTCAGGACCGACCTTCGGTCGAGATGTCAGTGACCGAAAAGTCTATCGAAGAGATCGGGGCTCTATGCCATGAACTCTAGGGCTTGAATATTAACGCTACTGAATCTCCGGGGGAACCCAATTGGATGGACCCCTTTGTTAAATACATTTCAAACGGCTATCTCCCTGAAGACAAATCTGAAGCCAGAAAAATAGAAGTCCATGCTAAGAGATTTATCTTGGTTGACGGACGCTTGTTTAAAAAGAGTTTTGAGGGCCCGTTTCTGCACTGCTTATCCCCTATTGAGGCTGAAGCTGTCATGATTTATGTTCATGAAGGGATATACGGTATTCCTTCAGGGGCTCGATCTTTATACCACCGCATCATTAGAGCTGGATATTTTTGGCCAACGTTGCTTGTAGATGCCAAGAAATACACTAAACGTTGCGCCATATGTCAATATCATGCTCCAATCCCGCAATTGCCTGGGGCTCCCTTATCGGTTACCCCATCGCCTTGTCCGTTTGACATATGGGGGATTGATATCCTCGGACCTTTTCCTAGGTCAATAGGGCAAAGAAAATTTTGTATTGTAGCGGTGGAGTATTTTCTATCAGTCTTTTCTCCCGAAGCAGCTCCGTTCGTTTAAGGCGTGCTTCGGGAGGGGGGAACATCGCAAGTGTATTTGCGCTGTCCGGACGAAAGGGGTTGAACCTAATTCGGTCCAACTGATCTATGCGTAAGTGAGTTATGCGTGGCCATACTTTCAACATGTCCTCTTTTGGGACTGTTATCTACACATAACAAGACTCCCACGTATGGAGAGACTCTTCTTTATCTATCATAGCACACTCTTTAGTGCGCACCGCTATATAGTATAGCTTGCGGCATCCTAATAGACCATTACCCCTTCGGGACCCCACCAAGAACAGGTTAAAAAAATGTTTTAAGGTCGGGGCCCTATTCTGTTGGTGGCAATAAAATATGAACGCCACTATATATACATAACTACCCGGAAACAATGCAAAAGTAGGGCAGTGAATTTCTTTAAAAACGGATGCTACAAAAGGATGCAGCGGGAAACGAAGCCCACACTTCAAAGAAGCGTAACTGATCGGAATAGCGGATGCCGGCACATTCATTTCGGCCGGAAGGAAACAGGGAATATCTTCCCGTCCCTTCCAGATGGAATAATGCACTGGAATCGAAAATTTAGACCTAAACTCCTCAATCTCCAACTCAGACATGGCTGTGTATCTCATTTTTGAGGAGCCATAAAATATACCTTAACGAAAATCAAAACGAAATGGGTTCAACGTGAAACAGAGTGAGGGCGCAGAGAGCTCGATTTGGCAATTCTTCCTTCGCGAAATGACGATGAGAAGAAACAGTACCCAAAATCTCGATTTAAATATTAATTTCCCAACCAATGGTGAGCTGCCACGTAATATTGCCCCAGAAAATGGCAGTACAAGCATACTCATCACGCCTGTTGAATCATCAAATATGAAGAGGCGCAAATCTGGATATTAATATTTAAAAAATAACAAAGATAACACAAATATACGTTATTGAGTTTTAAATACAAATTAATTCCCACACTTAAGGGAAAGATCGGTCCCCTGGACGCTCACTACCTGCAGGTACGGTCCCATATTCTCACGAATGTGCAAGCATCATGTGATCGGCCTTGTATCACCTCTACGATGGCAATCAAGCCCCAGGGGCTAGTGATGAGAATTCTAGGACCGGACACCATGCAACGGATGAGGCCCAATAACGATTGGGCCGATCCGAATGGTGGAAGCGAACTTGTGCATCCCATTTATACACACAACGAAAAGCGGCCCGATGTTCCGCGAGAGGACTGAAGATAACCTTGGCGAAATAAAACGTTTTTTGGTAACTGGCTCCGTGGTTCGGTCCAAACGGTTACAAACCCTCACTTTCCACGCTTCGGGCCTTCACACGTTTACCATGCCTCGGGCCCGTTCACGCAGACCACGCCTCGGTCCCAACCTCGTTTTATATCGCGCGACAACAACCTCTAACAAACCTGTCAGAGGCGGTTACAGAGCGTGATTTACACATGCCACTAGCTCTATAAATACAGAGCGCGACGACGGAAATAACATGATCTTTTGGACACATAAGAACAAGCCGTTACCCTGCCGGAGTTCTTACTGCTTTCTTATTCCTTGTCATTTTCATTAAGCCTCTGTTGTATTCTGTATGAATTGTTTGATTAGTGAACATGCTATGAGCGTAATTCGCTCTTAGTCAATTGGTTTTCTCCCCAATTCCTGGGGTTTCCACTATAAATCGTTGTGTCTCTTTGTTGTTTCTAGTTTTAATCGTATTCCCCATAAAAAAACAAATCAAAATCGAATTCGTTAGCTGACGAAACGGGTGACTGTTGGTACCCCCTAAAAAGGGACCATAACAATTACAGTGATGCCGTTCGTGGGGGTATTTTCTCTATTCCGGAGTTTTGTATGAAAATTTTTGTGGATGTACTTTTCAGATCTACGCACCTTCAGTATTCGGGCAGTTATCAACAGTTGCCTCGTTGGCTCGTTATTAAAATTATGGATATCATTCTGGACGTATTGATATACATTTTTAATGGTGCAGATCTATTTTAAAGGTGGTTTCGGTTTTCAAACTAATGCCAATTAACACAGTTTAAGTATGTTTATTCCGCTATACGTAGTTCTGGTATTCAATTCGAATCTTATCATTGCACCATTGGATCATTATGAATGTATGTAGCTTCGGATAAAATGGATGGGGTTCGTGGGTTTTGTGTGTTGATCGAATGGGATCCAAATAACCCGACTCGAGAGTGGTTAAATTGAATAAAATAATAGGAGGATAAGATAGGGGAATGGGGGAAGAAGAGGCGATGTCAAATCAAGAAATGCACGTGAAACAAAGTAATAAGAAGAAGAATGAGAAGCAGCTTTTCAATTCTTACACTCCTCCTAATTTGTACTAAAATGACAGACATATTGCTTGCAATACAAAACAAATAAACCATTACATTATTCTATTTCCCTCTTAAATGCCAATCTCAACAACCACAACCTCCCTCTCCCTTTTCATAATAAAAAAAATCTTTATTAAAATTAAAATACGATAATATTAATACTAAGAATACAAAAAACGATATAAGAGATTTTATTGTGGAAAACCCACAAAGTCAATATGTGTAACATCAACGTGACTTATTCGTTATTGTTTTATACTATGGTTTTTTATGAGAAAGATTTTTTATAAATTTAGACGATAAGGAAACCGATCACTTTGAATGTATATAAAAGGTGGATTCATTTAAAGTTATATGATTTGATAAATTTGATTTCCAATGTTTCTTAATTTTATTACATATATTTCTCTTTTTTTAAAAAAAAACTAGTACTCATATTCTGTAATTTTTTGTAAAACTAGTACTAAAAGTTTAATGTGTGGCAAAATTGAAACTCAAACTTTGGGTACTGGTTTATACTTCATGGATCGAATTTGTCAAATTTGTGAATCCAATAATCAAAGTACGGGGACTACAGATGTTAAATTAAAGTGTGGGGATATAATTTACCAAAATACGAAATATTGAGGATAAACACACTCTTTTACCAAAATAAAATTTTGTTTGTATAATCTACGTTCATTGAACATTATAGTGTTTTGTATTGCATTAAAAATAATTGTATGATGATGCATTGGTGACATAATCGTAGTAAATATTGATATATTAAATTAAAAACATTTTTTTATTGTATTATAATATCTTTGTGTTCTAATAATGATCATTATATATAACAATAAATTTTAACATTAAAACAATCATTCAAATATAAAGGTGTAAAAGAGTAATGAAATTGCTTTCATGTTTTCGATTTTGTTTACGATTAAAGTTTTAAAAAACAGAGAGATCGATCGTATCATTCAAAACCTATATTATATACAACAAAAACCAATTAGGTATATGACTTGATACACTACTTGATATACTTAAGAGATTAAATATACATATTCCCATTATTAGGGATCATCATCTATTAATTAAAACATTACTATATTTATTAATGAAAATGGGTGTTTGATTTAAAATTTCATAATTTTGGTAAATTTGGTCGTCAAACTTTGATTTTGCATTTATAGTCTCAATACTTTGATAGTTTTAAAAAAAACAGTCCTTAAAGTTTACCAATTTTGGCAAATTAGATTCTTATGTGCCAAAACTAGTTCTAAAAAATTGAGGACAAATTTTAACTCATATTCAAATTTTAGGACTAAATTTGTCAAAATTTACGAAATATGAAGACTAAGTTTGCAAAAAAATCAAACTTAGGGAACTCATTTTATCTTGAAAAAACTAGTAATACTAAATTTACAAAATTTAAAAACATTGGGATCAAACTTTGAGTACTAATATTAAACAATTGATTATCTCATTATGATGATGATTTTTATTATTTTATTTACATTGGTGAACTCTGAAGTGTAGCAAACTTAATAATAATATTATTAATGGGATAAAATGAAATGGTGGACCTATGTTAAACGGACTCTTCTCCGAGGATGCCGAATCCGAGTCGGACTCTTCTAGGATACCGATTCTCCTCGGACACTTGTTGGACACGAATCTGTTTTTTATATTTAAATTTATTATTATTTATTTTGAAATAGTTATTATTTAAATTTATTATTATTTATATATATTAATATAATTCGTTAATGTTTAAAAAATTAGCTATATATCGGTATTATTGAGATATAATATAGTTTATACCAACTATTTCGACATTTTATTGGTTTTAAACATTAATTATCATATATATTTATGGTAGTAATTTATTATTTTGTATAATATAATTAGATAAACATAATTTTATTTATTATTAATTATAAACTATCTTAACCACGCACGTTTTTAAATTTTAAATTTTAATTAAAAAAATAATTTATAATATTAACCAGTCGGACTCTTTAATAAATCTGATTCCCCGAGTTCGAGTCCCCGAATCCACGTGGTGCCGTGGTGGTGTCTGTTTAACATAGAGGTGGACAAACAATTTACATGTATGTCGGCGATCCTCATAGTCCCCAAAATTATTACATAAACCTTGTCAGATTTATTTAACAAACAATATAGTATTAATACTTTTATTCAACTTTTCAAAATTACTATAATTCTGTTATGTTTTTTATTAATTACTATATTTTTTAAAGTAATAAAAGAATGTTCTGATTTGTTCATTAAATTGAAAATAATTATGTCAAATTCATGTCTAATTGCTATTTTAATTTTTAAAAATTATACAATTATAAGTAAACTCAGGTTATCTATATTTCAACCGTTATTTAGTGGGTGAAACGCAAATTCAATACTTATAGTTTCATGTTGTTTACAATTTTGGTACATACAATTTTATGATTGCGGCAATTTATTACCCAAAGTATGAAAATAATAATATCGATTTCAATACTTTGTAATTGTTGATAAGATCAGTCGCCAAAATTTTTAATATTTGCGATTGAGGTTTTCGGTCAAGTAGATCGGTTTTGTCACTTTGAGGCTATGTTTTTAAACCGCGGTTGAACCGGTTCGACCGTGAACCACGTATTTCACGGTCCGGTTCAAACTAAACAGCTCTAGTTTTGCATTTTTTATTTTTGAATTGATACGGTAACTAAATATTATTTTATTATATTTTTTTCAATATCTTTTCTTTATTTCAATTTTAATTCTTTACGGATATTCCTAATGTATAAAATAATTTTCATTATTTCTTACAAAATTCTTATAAATTTTTAAATTTTTCATATATTGACGAAATTATATCTTATATTTACTTTATGGAATGATACAATAATTTGTTAATCTTATAAAAATTATGATATAATTAAATCTTTTAAAAGCTTTTGCGGTTCAAACCGGTTTGAACCACGGTTTGAACTAGTTCTTAGTGAACCATACATTTTCCTGTTCTATAAAAATGACCGGTTTAAAAACATAGCTTTGAAGATATGATTTTACCAAATTTTACAAATTTGGATGATCAAATTTGTCAAAACCTTAAATTTTGAGAATTAAATATACCGTTACAAATTATAAAGATCAAATTTGTAAAAAAATAGAAAGTTTGGTGACTCATCATTTTTTCTTATTTAGTTTGAAAAATAGATTCAACGCAATATTTTCATATCGAACGGTATACCGCGTCAAATACCGGGTTTGACGGGTATTTGTTTTGGTACTGTCCTATATCGGGTATTATGATCGATTTTCGGTTTTTTCGGGTCAAACCCTAAAAAACTAATTAAATATTTTTTTAAAAAAAATTTGTTACTGAGGTACAAAATTCCGGATAGGTGAAAACATTGGTTCAACTTTAACTATAGTAAATGAACTGGGTTGGATCTAAAAAGTGTTGAATTAACATTGGATATAACAATATTTAATTCTCTATGCACAGGTGAGTTCAGCCATTGTTGTATCACCATAAAAACCAAGTCTCTCATTGTGCAATCACAGTACAGGATCATATTGCTTGTATAATCTTTTTAAAATCAGCGTAATGTGATGGCATAAAAGGAAAAAAAGATTAGGGTTTTGTTTTAACCAACGGAGAAGATGCTAAAAGTTCAATGATTGCAGAGATGATCTAATCCTGGAAAATGACTATGACTAATTGTATCTTTATATAAACATTTACTCCTGTTTGGGTAGTTGTATCTGTAACTTGAGAATGAGGGTAACAAGCTATGTTCAGTGATAGCCATGGCTGTTCTTGCAGCTTCTTTCCTCAGTAATTTTTACCATTTCTTAATCTTTCTTACTGTCTTGAGATTATTTCCCTGTTCCCAGTATATACTCTGATCTTGAGCTCAGATTCATCTCAGTTTTATAATGTTGGGTGAGGAAGAGGCCGCGGCTGCGGTGGACGGTGAAGTTCAGCTACGTGTTCAGCCACCGCCGTTAGCTCATATGCGGCAGCTATTGATAAGCTGTGCAGAGCTTGTTTCACGGTCGGATTATGCGGCGGCGCACCGGCTTGTGTCGGTGTTGTTGTCGAATTGTTCTATGTATGGAGATTCTACGGAGAGGTTAGTTCACCAGTTTACGAAAGGGTTGATGGTTCGGATCGGTGGAGTTGGGGTTTTTAGGGTTTCGGGAGTCGGTACGGGCGGCGGCGGCGGTGCGTCGACGAGTAGAAATAGAGGGTTTACGGATGAGGATGCGGTGGTTCAATCGTCGTACTTGTCGTTAAACCAATTGACGCCGTTTATTAGGTTCTGTCATTTGACGGCGAATCAAGCGATCTTAGAAGCAATCGATGGCCAACACGCGATTCATATCCTCGATTTTGATATCATGCACGGCGTTCAATGGCCTCCGTTAATGCAAGCGTTAGCCGATTGGTATCCTTCACCGACGTTAAGAATCACCGGAACCGGCGGCGATCTCGAGATTTTGAAAAGAACCGGCGATCGATTAGCGAAATTCGCCCATTCTTTAGGTCTCAGATTTCAATTCCACCCACTTATCCTCCTCTCCGGCGAAGACCCAGTTACTGTTATCTCTTCTTCCGTTCTAATCCTCCCAGAAGAAACCCTCGCCGTCAACTTCAACAATTATCTCCACCGTCTGTTAACAGACCGCGAAATCCTCCACCTCTTTCTCCGGCGAATTAAAACAATGTCACCAATCATAGTAGCAGTAGCAGAAAGAGAAGCAAATCACAATCACCCCATTTTTATCCACAGATTCATCGAAGCACTGAACCATTACGCTGCCATATTCGATTCTCTTGAAGCAACTTTACCACCAAACAGCCGTGAACGTCTCTCCGTTGAACAGATATGGTTAGGGAAAGAAATAACAGAGATAGTAGCAGCAGAAGGTGAACACCGGAAAGAAAGACATGAACGATTCAGATCATGGGATTTGACTGTAAGAAACTCAGGTTTCAGTAATGTTCCATTAAGTTCATTTGCAGTTTCACAAGCTAAGCTTTTGCTGAGACTTCATTACCCTTCTGAGGGTTATCAGCTTCATATTTTCAACAATTCAATCAGTTTGGGATGGCAAAATCAACCCCTTTTCTCAGTTTCATCTTGGCACTAAAACCCATTTCTCTGATAATTAATTACAACCTCATCCTGAAAACCCTAATCCTAATTTCGGGAACACAAAAAAGCTGTACCTGTAATGGAATTCTCTTCCAACCTAATTTGCTTTTCCTTATGTAATATGTTTTTTGTTTTGTTACTCACTAAAATATTCATATTATTATGGCAATTTAGATTATATTCTCTATGTATATGATGAAAGATGAAAGACGAAAGACGTTGATTAAATAAAAAATAGCTTATTGATAAGAATCTATATAATAATCGTATTCAACCTAATACAAAAAGAAAACGAGTATATTATGTTTGCCAAAATTTGTGAAGTATGATGATTAATTGTCAAAAAATCAAAGTTTGTGTACTAATTTTGCTTTTAAAAACTGAGTATTATATTTACCAAAAGTTAGATCAATGGTCCCTAACATCTCATTGACGAAATAAATTATGTGTGATCATGATTGCATGAATTAAAGATACATGAGAATAGAGAACTTACATATATATCGAATAACTGTAAATGTGAGAAGGTTGTATGATTGAAAGAAAATATGGTTTTTGGATAATATATTTATAATTTAAATAACTAGAATGATACCTCTTACTCATGTTGGATTCAAAGAAAAAATTTCAAAACGTATTCTATTTGTAATGTGGTAGTATTCTATAAAAACTACAATAATATAATTTAACAATTAAAATATATTTTGAATATCAAAATTACAAAATCATACAAACTTTGTGAACTTTAAATACCTTATAACACAAAATATAAGGAAAAATAAGGGATTATAATGTAATGTTAATGATTAGATGTATTATTAGGTTTGGGAATGGTGAAAGAAAGTAGATGCTTGTAGTGAGAAAAAGTGTATCTTTTAATCCTCAAAGTCGTTTGTCAAATCAAGGTTCTTCTGCATTGCCACAAAACACGCTATCTCTTGTTTTGTCACATGAATTCTGATACCATCAAATGAACATCAGACATTCTCACATTCCCCCATTCATTTAATATTATCATTTTCCCAAACATATACTAATTTATGGGAATAGAAAACCCTAATCTGAATTACGAATAAAACTAAAGTTGTTGATAATATTGGGTTTGTTTAGTTGTTCTTTCTAAAATTGAGATGTAGTGGGATGTAATGATCGTGATTTTGGTAAAATTGTCGTATTATTATCGTAATTTATGTAAAATATTAATATACCACTTATATATATATATATAATTATTAGAAGTAAAGGTAAATTCGTCATATTTTAAATCATGATGATTACCATTTGTTTTAGCAATTGTGATTTTTTTGCGATGAATCACTACAAATTTACTTATGTCTTGAATGCTTTAATAAAATTGTGATTTAAAGATTTCACATAATTCATTCGTTTTATAGAATGTGATACAAAGACACTCTTTGGCTCATCGAATCGGTAATTTATAGAAAAGGTATAAGGATTTAACCTAGAATGGATATAAGATGGGGAAATAGAAAACCCTAATGTGAAGAATGGGGAAAGGTGTATTATTTGATGGATATAAAAAGAAAAAGGAAGATTCTGTATGATTTGGATTCAGAAGAGTTTCCCCAGTAAAGTATTTTCAAACATTTGGGAAATAAATGTCTTCTCCTTTGACTAATTTATTTTATAATTCCTATTTTTTTAAAATAAATCAAAATAGTAAATGAAGTAAGAGCTCTCCATAATTGATCTTGAAATTTTACATTTTTTAAGTTTATAAAATTAATATTTGAAATATGAAATTACTCCCAAAATTCGATAACTGATTTTATCAAAATTTAAAAATATAGTGCCAAACTTTGATGTATGTAGTAAACCTTGAGTATTGATGTTGCAAATTGTACAAAATACATAGATTTGATTTGCTTTAGAGAATAAAATATACTTTTACTGAAATTGAGAGTCAATTATTTTCAAAAAAATATTCGATAAAAGAAATAATATATTATCTATGATATAATTAATGAAATATGAATTTTAAAAGCATATTTTTCCATTTGAATTACAATAAATTACATAAAAATATAGTAAAAATTAAATCGACCATTATACTAGGTTTGTTTGGTTGCATGTTTAAAACTATGTTACATTAATAAAAATGATATTTTTTAAACACATACAAAACAAAATTGCAATGCATCTAACGCTAAAAATCATTTTAACGTAGCTGCTAAAATCAGTTGTGGCAAAAACACAATTTTAATATAAATAAATTTATATAAATAATTATTATATAATAATTTTACTAAATATATTTAAAATTCAATTTTTCCTAGTATAATTAAGACATTCGAATTTGTTATAAATTTGTACATGGCTGATGGCACTTGTATTTGGGTAGACAGACACGTTAGCCGAGAGGAATCTTTGTAGTGGAGACGTGTTCTTACTTAAATTGTAATGATGAATTTAGGGGAATCATTATTACAAAATGAATAATTAGCAATTAATAACTATAATTAGTGATGGAGACGTGAAATCAATCACTCATTTCACTTGACTGGCGAAGTGATAGATCCAAAGCAGCAAAGGGAAAGACGTAACCACAAGCAACCCCCCACGTTCATAATTATTATTAATATTTTCACACTTTTATTTTTTAAAATAAATTTAATTTGCATAAAAATATTAAATCAGTCTTGCACAACTATGTTAAACGGACACCGACACAGAGATTCAGATTCGATGACTCGAATTTGTTAAAGATTCCGACTTTTTATTATTATCAATGATTTTTTAATTAAAATATAAAATTTAAAAAGATGTTTTGTTTAACATACTTTATAATTAACAATAATTATAGTTAAGATTCATCTAATTATATGATACATAATAATATATTAAGAACACACATATATATGATAATTAATGTTTTAAACCGGTAAAATGTCGAAATAGTTAGTATAAATTATATTATATCTCAAAAATACCGATATACCTCTAATTTTTTAAACATCAACAAAATTATATTAATATATATTTAAATCATGACTATTTCAAAATAAATAATAATAAATTTCAATATAAAAAACGGACTCGTGTCCAATAAGTGTCTGAGGAGAATCGGTGTCCTAGAAGAGTACGACTCGGATTCGGAGTCATTGGAGAAGAGTCCGTTTAAAATAGTTGCACAACTTCTTCATTTATTATTTTTGATAAATAGAAATTACATTTTCAAAATGCTCCTCATAATAATAAAAGATCATACTATATTTTAGGGATTTGTTTGGGTCGGATCCAATTCTATTATGATTCAAACACGATTAAAAATTCAAGGATTTGGATCCCTAAGATCTTGATTGGGTACGGTTTTTAAATGGATTCCAAAAATCTTATGTTTTCGGCTATGCGATGAATCTTAGTGCCAAAAAATCATACATTTTGACTAGCGTAAGTAGGAAAACATGTGAATGAATGATTTACGAGAGAAAATGTGTAATTTTCTATAATTATTCGGGTTTGGTGTCGGTTATACTTAAATTCATACCCAACCCAAATAATATTAGGTTTAAAATAATAAACACATACCCGATCCACATGTTCTAGCTAAATTAATTATCTAGATTTTTTCTTGTTCTAGCTAAATTAATTTAGTAATATATCGTTAAAATAAGGTGTATTTACCATGCTTTTTGTTTATTCTTATTCTAGCTAAATTAATATGCTAATTTATCATTCAAAATAAGGTGTGTTTTCGAATTCTATGCTCATTTTGAATTCCAATGGCGTATAAAATAAATTGAAGGGTAAAACTGTCAAACCAAATGGTAAAAATAAAAGAAATATCTATACAAAATATTTAATCACTTTCTTATAATTTGTTCAAGAATACTCACGTCTCTTCTTTAATTTGTGAGTTTATTAAGTACAAATCCAAATCCTCGACCCGGACACGTGGATCAGGACACCTTCTGAAACCTTTAATATAACTTTCCCTTTATTGTCCCTAAGAAATACTTTTGTTATTTCACTTTATAAGTAGTCTTCAAAACAATCATAATATATTAAAATCAAGCATCAAAAGTAACTCATATCTCAAAATCATCAAATTCATCTTTTAATATTGATGAGACATTCGGAAACCGGTACCACGAACCTAGTTAGGCCCAAACTTAGTCAGGCCAACCCAAATGACATAAGCCAAATTTGAAGGCCCAGATCCGACTCACATGAATGGACGGTCCGGCGAGAACAGATGGGCCTGAAGGCCCGTTCTTATTGATCGGGATCGATCGATATAGTCATGCGTTATCCTCCTCATCGGGACCGATCGGTGCAGGACGCACAAACTATGCTTCGGGTCATCCACATTTCTCAACATGTGACAACAAACTCTGACAATCCTGTGAGGAGCGTGCCTGATAAAGTCGTACGGACATCCTTTTTGTCTGGAGACAGCCGGCTAGTAGCGCCGAAAGTCCTGGCACCGCGTAGCCGTATAGAGCCACGCCCGGCAGCTATCCCGCCTGACACGAGCCAACCTAGCCGCATGGGACAAGCACAAGACGATACCCTATTGTTCACACAGCAGAAAAGATGTATAAAAGGGACACTTGGGAAACGGAAATGGATTCTCCTCTTCGGTTTTCTCTTGGTTTTCCTCAAGCTTTCCATTCCTTTGTTATCTCAAAAACAAACATGACATTTGTATTGAACAGCTTGATTATTGGATCGACCAAGAGCATTTCTATCTCTTAGTCAATTGGTTTTTTCCCCATCTTTTAGGAGTTTTCAACTCTAAAATTGTTTTGTCCTTTTCTATTTGATTCATAATCGTTTTCCCCTTACAAAACAAATTAAAACCGAGTTATGTAGGAGACATATTCGCTTGGACCCCATACGATGTGCCGGGGATTCACCGATCCGAGAGTGAGCACCGGATCAACACTGAGCCCGGAACAAAGCTTATTAGGCAAAAGATGAGACGTTATTCTCTTGAGAAAATTGAAGTCATTCGGGCCGAGGTGGACAAGTTATTGTGGTCGGGTTTCATTAGGAAGATTCACTATACTAAATGGGTATATTCCTTAGAAAATTGAAGTCATCCGGGTATCATCAGATCTTCCTTGCTAAGGAAGATCATAAAAAATCATCATTCATGACGGAAGACGGCGTTTATTGCTATGAAGTTATGTCTTTCGGCTTGAAGAACGCTGGAGCAACATACCAGAGATTGATCAACAAAATCTTTAGGGATTTGATAGGCCACGTTATGGAATTGTATGTTGATGATATGATTGTCAAATCCATGAATGATGAAGACCATATTCCTTATTTGTCTCGTTGTTTCGAAGTATGCCGAAAATATAAACTCAAACTAAATACGAACAAGTGTTGCTTCGGGATCCGAAGTGGCAAGTTCCTAGGATATTACGTTTCAGAGAAAGACATAGATGTTAATCATGAAAAAGTTCAGGCAATCATTGATATGCAACCTCGGAGAAATAAGAGAGAATTCCCGAGGTTTAGTGGCCGATTGGCAACGCTGAGCATGTTTATCTCTAGGTCCACGGACCGGGCTTTAACTTTTTTCAGGGTGTTAAGGAAAGCCATCCATCTTGGTTGGACCGAAGACTGCAATCGGGCATTCTCAGACTTGAAAACTTATCTGAGCACTCATCCTGTGATGGTGAGCCCTACCTGCCATGAACCTTTAGGGTTATATCTGACCGTATCAGAGGTCGCAGTCAGCATATCTTTGGTAACCATTGGGGATGACGTTCACCAACCTGTCTATTACGTGAGTCATTCCCTGGTACCAGCCGAAACCAGATACACTACCTTAGAAAAATTCATGTTGGCCTTGCATAGCTATATCCAAGCTTAAGCATTATTTTGAAGGTCGAAAGATTTAAGTGTATACTGATCAGCCTCTGAATGCAGTTTTGAGTCAGACGAACTCAAATGAAAGGTTGGCCAAGTGGAAAATCAAGATCAGCTCCATGTATTTGGAATTCGTGCCTCGAAGGGTGATCAAGACTTAGGTTCTCGCGGATTTCATGGTCGAAATGACCCGATCAACCATATTTCTGAATTAAGAGGACGACTGATAGATCATTTATGTTGACAGATCAACCTTCGGGGGAAAGGGAGCAGGAATCACCCTTATCACACTACAAGGCGACGTTATCCATTCAGCGGTTAAGTTCCAACGGGGGTTCTTCTAGCTCAAGGATCTCACGGAAGCTTTCATCCTTGGTTAGGGGATCGATCGTCTCCCAACGTTCATCTTCGGGATCTAGGCTGAACTTATTGACCATTTAATCCTTCATGTTGTCTATATACTGGGAGATGTTCGGTCCATAAACGTTTGCCGCTCAGGCAAACATCAGCGGCGAGAGGGTAAAACCCAACAGGGCTTCCGGACCGCTCCATCAGTCACTTCTTTACCCCTAACCAGTCTTTCCATCAAGGCATCTTTTTCCTCTTGGGACCGAAGGAGAATTCTATTGCTCTCGTCAGATATTTCTTGGATCTGACGCTCCAGTTCCAAAACGCGGGCCGTTGCGGAGTTTGCAACTGCATGGACTTCTCCCGCCTTGGAGGTAGCTATTGAAAGCTCATTGCCCGCCCCAAGCAGCTCTCCATTCAAACGGTTACGATCGACCCGGACCGATTCCAACTCTTGTTGCTTAATCTCGACTTGCCGCTGAGCTAAGGCAAGTCGGCTCTCTAGATCTTCAGAAGCCGAAGCAATGTTTCGGTTCAGCTGGACGACAGATGCAAGGTCCAAAGCCCTTCTATGTGTCTGCAAGAAACAACCTTGATCAGAACAAAAACCCGATTGGGCGATGAAAGTTGAAGTTAACTTACCATGGCCTAGGACTCCAGATAGGATAGCACCAAGCCGGAGATTGCGCTTTCAATACCGGGTGGGTTCTTTTTCCCCAAAAGCCGGTATTCTTCAAGTGCGACGTCTTTCCAAGAGGATGGGGTCCTTTTCGGTCCCCGAGCCTTCAAAACGGAGGATACCATCTCCTGGATGGCCTCCTGAACGGATTTCGGGCTCGATGTTGAGGGGACCGATCTCTCCCCAATTGTGACCCCTTTCGTCGGGATCGGGGCTGCGGGCCTGCTCACTGCCGATCGCAACCTCTTGTATTGCTTCGGGGCGTCCTCTTCAGGGCCTCGCTTGCTCTTGGTTGGGGGACATGAGGCTTTGACACTTTATCCCCCAAGCTGGAGGATGGAAGAACATCCTCCACCCGCATCGAAATCTGCAGCAACAACCGCACGACGTTAAGATCCAGATGGAAGTTATTTCCGATCCTGTACATGGCGGAAAGGCCTAACGAGCGAATTCTTTTAAAAATCACCTCGCCCACCTCCTCCATTGAGGGACCGGGCCTTTGACCGCTGGAACTTCCCGCCGATCGTGAAGATCCAGCAGCGGCGTTGAAGGTTGGCTTGGATGCCTACAGCTGGCATTTTTCTTGGCCTTTGCAGCAGCAGCCAACGCAGCAAGTCGGTTCCCAGACATTGTATATGTGGAATCTGCAAAAGAAGAATAATAAGGATCATGAAATATGAACCAAAGGAAACCAAAGTTATCCCCAATCCTTCTGACTCCGATGAGTCGGAGTTAGAGAATATCCCCTTCGGGGCAGGGGCATCGATCCTGCCTGCGACCCCTATCTGTAGCAACTTCTTCTCCCGAAGTATGTCTATTCGTTACAGACGCCTTTCGGGAGGAGGACGCATTGCCAAGGTATTGGCAATATCCTGGCGAGATGGGTTGAATCGGGTTCGGTCCAACTTCCCGATGTCAGGATGGGTGGTTAAGAGGGTGACATTAAACAGGTCTTCCCTCGGGATGTCTATCCAGACATAGCAAGACTTCCATTCATGAAGGGAGTCTTCCTTGTCAACAATAATACAATCCTTCATTCGGGTCGCTGGATAATAAAACATACGACCTCCTAACAACCTCATTCCCCTTCGTGATCCCACTAGGAATAGGTTGAAAAAGTCTTTTATGGTTGGTTCTACCCCCTGTATGGCAGTAAGGGATAAATGAAACTATATAAACATAACTGCCATGAAAAGAGCGAAGGTTGGGCAGTGAATCTTCCGAAGTACGGCTGCGACAAAAAGATGAAGGGGAAATCGCATGCCGGACCTCAGGGAGGCATAGCTAATGGGCAAGGCGTTAGCAGGAACATTCATCTCAGCGGGAGAGAAGCATGGAACACTTTCCTTCCCCCTCCGGATGGGATAATGGGCAGGGATTGAGAATTTGACCCGAAATTCTTCGAGGTTCATCTCAGAAACAATCGGATACCTAGCCCTACGGGGTGCCATAGATGGTTACCTTACGATTTGTAAGGAAATCGGAGTTTGAAGATGGTCGAATGAAATCGCCAGAGAATTCTAGGGCTCGGAAATTTCTTCGTGAATTGCAGCAATGGTTGCATAGTACCGAAACTCCGACTTTTATAGCCATGCATTGGCCACTTACAGGGTGACACGTCACCACTGTAGGCGGCTGCAGTCTGACAGCATGTCCTCCCTTTTGGAATACGGAAAGACGCAGACTATTATAGAGCCCAGAATTACGCTTTTACCAATAACCGTTACAGATTTCAAATTTGAAAATTAACGCTCTGATATTTCTTAAGTACATGATCGATCCTCAAGGACGCTGTCACAATCCGCTCGGGTACCGTCCTCCGTTGGTTAGATCGAGCACTCCTGCATCAAACGCTCTCAATCTGATGGTCGAACTTACATCACCACCATGATGGCGATAAAGTCCGAGGGGCTAGTGATGAGACCTTCGGAACCCGGTACCCCGAACCTACTTTGGCCCAAGCTTAGCTAGGCCAGCCCAAGTGACATAAGCAAAACTTAGAGGTCCAGATCCGGCTCACGTGAATGGACGGTATGGCGAGAATAGTCGGGCCCAAAGGCCAGTTCTTATTGATTGAGACCGATCGATAGAGTCATGCGTTCTCCTCCTCATCAGGACCGATCGGTCCAGGACGCATAGACTATGCTTCGGGCCATCCACATTTATCAACATGTGACAACAACCTCTGACAATCCTGTCAGATGCGTGCCTGATAAAGTCGTACGGGTATTCTTTTGGTTTGGAGATAGCCGCCTAGTAGCGCCCAAAGACCTGACACCGCTCAACCGTATAGAGCCACGCCTGGCGGCTGTCTCGCCCGACAGGAGCCGACATAGTTGCATGGGACAAACACAAGATGACACCCTACTGTTCACACAGCAGGAAAGATGTATAAAATGGACACTTGGGAAACGAAAATGGATTCTCCTCTTCGGTTTTCTCTTGGTTTTCCTCAAGCTTTCCCTTCCTTTGTTACCTCAAAAACAAACATGGCATTTGTATTGAACAGTTTGATTATTGGATCGACTAAGAGCATTTCTAACTCTTAATCAAATGTTTTTTCCCCATCTTTTAGGGGTTTTCCACTCTAAAATTGTCTTGTCCTTTTCTATTTGATTCATAATCGTTTTCCCCCTACAAAACAAATTAAAACCGTGGACTGTTAACACCCTCGGTTTTCAGACCACAACAAGTATATTACATTGTTGATCAAAATTGGATTATGAGACCTAGTATTTCGAAACCCCTAATGTAGGGATGTTATACGATCTGAATAGTTCGTATTCAAAATGTATTCAATTTGTATATAATCGTGTTTGTTTGTTCTAATATAAATATGAACTTTGTACAAACATTTGTTCATATTCATTATAATATGAATGAAAATGAATAATTTCACGAACAAATATAAATGTTTGTGAATAAATATATTATTTTATTTATATTTAATATAAATATATTTAAAAATACTAAAATTTAAAACAATTATAATATATCATATTTCAAATTAGATATCCAATACTTTATATTTTTTATGGGTATTATANTAACTTGTTATGTTGTTAAAAAATAGCATGAATTTTCGATTGATTTTGTTTTTGTCATAAATTAAATTTGTTTTACAAATATAACACTGATTTGTAGTCTGCCACAGACAGCTTTTATCGTAACTCGGTTTCTATAAATATAGAAACCGAGCAACCTTTTTTTATTTTTAATTGTTATTTTTAATGCCTTTTCGATATAAAAAAATGGTAGTTCGGTTTCTATAATTATAGAAACCGAGCTACGATAAAAGCTGTCCGTGACAGACTGCAAATCAGTGATATGTTTGTAAAACAAATTTAATCAATGACAAAAACAAAATCAATCGAAAATTCATGGTACTTTTTCACATTTTAACAAGTTTTTGTGCTATCTAAAAAACTCACTCGAAGTTTGAGCTTGTTTTTTCAACCGATATAAACTCGTTTTGGGTTTGAATTCTTAATGAATTGAATCCCAAACTTTAAAATTTCCAACGAACCATGTTGAATAGTTTCGCGAGAGAATAGTATTATAATTTATTAATATGCATATTATTTTTAATTTCGAACTCAATCAGAACCCGAACTTTTATTGAACGAACATCAAATTATAATTTTTTATATTTCAAACTCCAACGGAAACTTATCTATTTTGAGTCGAATCCAAACGTTAAAAACACTTAGATTCAATTTGATTTGATTCATTTACACCTCTAATAACAATTATTAATAACACATGGTAACGATAGAGTTTATAAAAAATATTACAAAAATTTATAAAGAATAAAAATGTATTGAAGAATTAAGAAACAATAAATTATATAAAAATATTTTTCAAAATAAACATCTCTAACAATATATTTTATTTTTGTAACAAAAATAAATTTCAGTCGCACCAAATGAGAGTTCTAATGGACATTTGCGCCGATTATGTCCAATATTTTTACAAATTTTGCAATGTAGAATTCGCTTCTTATCACACCACATATTAGAATAATATCTTGAAGGTTCATCGGCCTCCTTGATGCAAAGGATCCGAGGGTGACCTCGTTTAATCTTGCATATCAATGACAAAGGTTTTGGAAGTTCATCTGCATATGGCATAGATCAAGGCTTTGAACTCAAATTATAGATTTTTGTAGTTTTCCAAATAACATTTTCACGAATAACCCTCTACCAAAAACTTTTACAAACGTAGCCATGACTCTTCCCGTAAGCGTGACAATTTTAAATTAAAAACAAAAAATTTGAAATTGAATAACAAATCGATATAATGAACCCAAGTTGTAATAGAATAAATTCTTCAATCACTTTCTAAAACACTTACACAAAAGCCACCTTAGTTGAAGAATTGAAGGGTTTTCATTTAACATATTTTTATATTTATATTGTATCCGCAAAAACTTAAAAATAACTATGGTAGGATATTTAATCATTAAAGAACAATTTAGTCTATTTAATCAATAAAACAAAAGATAAGAACCAAAATTTATATTAATAAAAGTTGAGATACTTAAATTGTAATATTTTTAGATGAAGATGTGAATTGTGAATTTATGAAATTCTAGGGACTAAAATTGAAATTTATCCTTATTAAAAATGTAGCATGTTTTAGTTTATTTACAGCAATTTATTACAGTGATTTATGTACAACAAATTTCCAGTAACACTGATCAAGAGTGTGGTTCAGTTCCTTTACTCGTCAAGCTTCAGAAACAACTCTCCCAATGCACAATACAAATCTGTTGCTGCAGGCGGCTGAGGCATCGAACCGAGAAGAATACCGGCAACATTAACCGATTGGCTACCGTAGAATCTCGAGTTTTCATGGTCACGATTCATTACCAAACTTCCTTCTAGAGAGCAACCAATAAATGCACCTAAAACAGTGACGAAAATCTTCGGGTATTAGAATCCAATGGATCGGGCAATCACGAGGAGTGATAATGTTACCTTTACTACAGCTATATGTGTAACAAGTTGCGAATCCACTTGCCCCGGCTCTCACATCGGCTTCTGCGGTACGTCCCGTTGGACCAACCGCAGCACTCATACCAGCTCCGAGAGCGAAATGTGCATTGCAAAAGTTTTTCACAGCTTCGATGGTTCTGAGTACAAGAATGAAGTCAGTGAACTCTCCTCCTCCCTGTCGAATGAAAAGGGTCATTACTTGTTACACGTTTTCGACAACTATTGAAACTATAGAGTCTAGTTAAATTATGATGGGAATGTGCACGGATATAACATGTAAGGGGAGACCATACTGTAAAAGACTTTAACAAATCATTTATTATGGTACACCTTCCATCTTATGAACCAATCCAAATTTCATTGTAATTCCAATGTGGGACATTTTGACATTTCAACACACCCCTCAAGTTCATATATTTGACAAATTTGGACTTGTGAATTGAATGAACCGAACTTTCCCGGTAATTATAATCAATATTTTGATCGAACCAGCTTGGATACCATGTTAAATTTATAGAGCCGGATCATTTTATATGGGGAGTGTGCACGCATATGTTCAAGTATTTTACGATATAATCTCCTCTTATACGATATATCCATGTGCACTCCCTTCATAATTTCAATATGGTATCGAATCTGGTTTGGTTCATTTAAATTTTGCATGTCCCAAAACCTTATGGTTGGACTTGAGAGACAGTTTTGAATTCATCTCATATTGTTAAAGAAGTAGGATTGATTAGGTTTATAAAGGTGAGGAATGCTATCACATAATGGCTTGATCTAAGTCTTTTAAATGTGTGTCTTTCTCCTCTTAATCCCGTTCGTTCACGCTCCCCATCTTAATTTCAACCAGACTCTATAATTCCAACAACAACTTTAAGGATAACACGAGTCATATTATCGGAAAGAGACTAAATTCATTGACGGAGCTATTGTTGATCGACTAACCTGAGCTCCCCAACCGACCCCAAATGAAGAAATAGCAGACGGAGGAGACCATGATCCGTCTTCTCTTCGAGCAATTACGAGTCCGGTTCCAATGTTATAAGTGAACATCATTCCTACTTTCACAACTGTAAGTATTGCAAGGCCTTTAGCATGTTGCAAAATAGCTTTTGGAATTTTCTTTTCATGCTTCATAGAACCAACCTGAAAAAAAACTAGAGTTCACGTAAATATACGAACAATGTCGATGGTTAAATACGAGGTACCTCCGCATAAGCCCGAACAATGTTGGTGGCTTTGTATATTTCATACTCCATTGTCTGCCCCCATGGAAAATTTACCCAAGATCGCAAAGTACTCAAATCCGTAACATCATTCGTAGGAAACTGAGCTGCTCGGCTTACTTGATCCATTAAATAGCCTTGCACGCATTCGAGACGTACATAACATACATCACAAACTCGTTGTGGATCTCCTATACGAAACTTTTCGGGCAACAAGCTCCGTCCTTTACTACATTCATTGCAAAAGATTCCTCCGCAAAACCGACAATGATGCCTTGTGCATAGAATCGGATGGAACCGCACATTACAAAGCATACAAGAAGACGATGTGCTATCTGGTAACCACTTTGGTGGCTTTGAATCAAGAAGCTCATGTTTGCTATTGAGATTTGCTTCGGAAAGTGCTTGAGCCATCTCTTTCCATGCCTCTTCCATAAATGAAAATTTCTGAATATCCACTGAAGCAAGAGATCGAATTTTTCCTCGTGCTGCGAGTAACATCTCCACTACCACATCCCACATAGTTAACTCTTTATCACCAATTACATATTGAAACAAACCTTTACATTCATCTGGAATAAATCCACCATTTGAAATACAACCTTTAGTCCATTCTTCATGTTGTTTTTCGGTCATCGGAGGAACAGAAACAGGTATCCAATTCCCTGTTTCTTCATACAATGGTAGCTCATAATAGAAAAACTTCACTTCCTGCTGATTCGTCAAATCGTACTCAAAATCCAGAGCACTAGCCATTTTATTAGAATCATACTCTTCTGTGGAAGATAATGGCTGGGGTAATTGACCTTCTCCATTCAAGCCTTTTAATTTCTCTTGAGCTAAGCTATAAGTATTTCCATCGACTGAATAATTCGCTAGCTCGGTGAAGACTTCCGATTCATATTCAGAAGATTTTATACAAGCTATTTCTGATTCATCGAAATCACTTGCAGTAATAACTTTTAAATCATCTTCCCTGCTTTCATAACAACTGAATGAATGAGAATCAGATTGACCACGTTGTTTAAATGACTCGGAAATGACGTCTGAACCGTAATCAGATGACTCAAGTTGTTGTGTATCACAGGAATTCATGCTTTACCATATAAAAAATCTGGTTTTTTGAGGTTTATGCCATACCTTCATAAGCAAGATGCACCAGGCATGTAGTAAAAATTAATGAATCTTCACAGAAACCTCAGAAAACTGGCTTTAAAAAGCTAAAAAACAAAAACACACAATAAAGAGATGCAATGATACAAATTCAAGAGACCAGTAAACCATCAATCAACAAACGCATAAACTTTGGCACAACTGCCATGAAATTACGCATTTGGGGAAACTCAAATACTCAATTTTCCCTTGATAAAAATAGATATAAGATCAAAATAAACTAAAAAGGAACTGAAATCACCGGTACAAGGATCATGGAGCAACGAAAAAAAAACAAAAAAGGTCGAGACAACACAAATCAATGATTCTCTAAAAGGGCGAATACCCCTCCAAAACCCACGGTTCAAATTCCTGTAAAGATTGATTCACGCTCAAATTAATCCGCAAAACCGATGATCTCCATGAATGGAAACCCCAATACCATTATTCATACAAACGAATACTCCAAGAATCTATTTTGCGCCTAATGTCACCGTCCCCAAACACCCTTGGATAAATATATCATAATTGTTTATTATAATATTAATATTCTTATAAATAATTTTACTTTATTCTCTACCTAAATTAATTTATAAGTGATAGTTATCATTTTTACGAGTATGAAATATTCTGAAATTTTTATTAATAACATTTGTAATTGTATTTTGTAAACTAAAAGTGTAATCAACCGCTACAAATAATTGAAATATTAAACTATTAACCCTATAATCGAAATCGAATAAAACTAATGAGTACTCGATCTTATTTTAAAATCAAATTAAAAAGCGGACCAAAATTGAACCACATAAATTGATAAATTAGTAAAGCTACAATTTTTTCACCTTTAACATTAGTTAATTATAATATTATCAATAAAATTAATATATCAATTTTAAATATGAGATTTCATAATTATTTTAAAATTATAAAGGTATCATTAATAAAAAAATATATTTGGCATGTAGGCTAAAGAAGCCTTGAAGATGGCCTAAGGGAACAAATTAGAAAATTAACTCTATTATAGTTTACTAATATTTCTAACATATTATAGTTAACTTTCTAAAATATAAACAATATATTTTGATATTTTTCATTTTATTGTTTATTAAAACTATAAATAACATAGAAGTTTGGGGGGAAATTTTGCAGACTGTCGTTCTCAAAATAATTAAAAATACTGTACTTTTCTATATATATATTTTTTAACATTGATCAAATTTTAATCACGTATATAGCAGTGATTGACATCTTAAATTGATATCTTGACTGACTTTAAAAAAAATTATAAAGTCATTTCACATTGTTCTAAAAAATAAAAACGTAAAAAATGTATTATTTACTTTAAATAAAATAAACTAATAAATGGAAAGATGAAAGAGACTATTATTTTCATTTAATAAATAAATTAATAAACAAGAAGATTAAGAGACGTAATAATTGATTAAAGGAAATAAATTAATAATTAGAAAGATGAAGACACATAATATAATTGATTAAAAGGAAATAAAAAATTAATCAAGAATTAAAATGAAATTAATTATAGTAAATTAGAATGCTAATATATAGAAATAGGTTGTTTATATATATAAATATTAGAGATGTGTTCTATGTGTATTATGAGAATATAAATGTATTTTCAGAATGGATTATCAGAATATATTATAGAATGTGAACATTTTTAAGTGTTCTGTTTGGTAAATAATGAATAATGAAATAAAAATAATGTTCTGTAAAAAATGATTATGAGAATGCATTATAAATACTAAAGTACTATTTTATCCTTATAATTATAAACAAAACAAGATTTATTTAATTAGAAATAAATAGGCGTGTCCATTCGGTAAATATCGAAACGAACCGAATAAGTCAAAAAATTAGCTACCGATTACCGAACCGAATTTTGTCTGTTCAGTAAATAACAAATTGTTTCGGTTCGCTTTTGGTATTTACCGAAATACATTATTTTCTGAAATTTAATCAAATTAAACATAAAATTAATCATAATAATATATTTAATTATATAATTTAATACAAAAAATATTAGTTTTAAATTAAAGAAAATGTTAAATTCGGTATTCGGTAATTTACCGAATACCGATTTTTTTACCGAACTAAAACCGAATACCGAAATGGCCGAAATTTAAAAACCAAATACCAAACCGATTTTATAAATCGGTATCGGTTCGGTAAAAAAAATCGGTAAACAGTTCAATATTCAGTTTTTACCGAATAGTGAACACCCCTATAAATAAGTGATTCAGTCAGAATGGGTAGTTTGGTCAGAGATTTTTTAAAATGTATTCCAGGAATTCAAAATGAGGGATTCATGTCATTTTGTGTTTAAGAAGAAAACTCATAACGTGTTTTGATAATGGATCGTTAGAATGAGAATGAAAACGTTGAGGTGTTCTGTAAACGAATTCAAAATACATTTTAAAAATGACAAAACATTCTGACAATGTAATCAGAACACGCACTAAGTATTGTTAAATAAAAAATTTATTTTTATTAAAACAATAAAATTTATAAAAATTTAAAATATATTTTGACATTTTTTTAAGAAAATACATTTAATATAAATTATTTAAAATTTAATTATATAAATTTATACTATAAAATAATATTAAATTTTGAAGTAACATTATATCTGAATAAAATTACAAATAGTAGTAAAACTTTTAGCATATTTAATCATATGACGATTTCATTAATTAAAATAAATATTTTATTTTATTAGAAAATGTTAATCACTGGTATATTATTAGTGATTTGCAATATGTCAATAATATTTTACTTATTTTCTTAAAATTGGTGTTATTAAAAAAATATTTTTTTTCTGACACCATTATCTATTGATTTAAATATTTATAATGTTGATGTGATCTATAAAAAAGACATATTCAATTTTCAAATTCACTAGAATTGACCCAAAATTCCCTAAATATTGCAAATTGATTCAAAAGTAAATTTCAAAATATTCATATTTGGTACCAGAATATTTTCAAATTACAATTTTGGAACACCTAAAAATATAAATGATCAATAGTTGAACACAATTAAAAAGTAACAAGAGAAAAGATTCTTTAGTGGTATTTATTTAATATTAAAAATAAAATAGATGTCGTGCTGCGTCGTGGAGTGGAAACTTCACGCTGAGCATTGAATGTTCGTTGATTGAGTCGATCAAAGGTGGCCTACGTTTATCGTTTGTTCGCCGGAACCTGCCTCATGTTCTTTATTTTAGATTGCTGGAGCTCGGTCGCCTCTTCTCTACACTACAAATTCAACATTCACCTTTGCAAGCTGAGATATTGGAATTGCGAACTTTGTCGCTGCAGTTTCCGGATTTTTTCTACGCTTTTAAGCTGGATGCGGCATGATGCTTGAAAGAAATGGAGCATTTTACTGGTTTCTTGCGGTTTTCTATTTTGGGTTGTTCCGGTTTTGTGAATCCCAGGCCGTGCCTGCTGATGAAGGTTGTTATTTGTTTTCTTAGTTTTTTGTTGGCTTGAGGACAAGAAGGAAGAATGAAATTTTAGGGGTGTTTTGCTTTATTGGGTGGGAGCAAAATTTTCAAGAGAAGCTTTTTTCTTGATTATATGTAAAATAAAGAATTGGGTTATCTTTGGTTGATTTATTACTGTTATTTATTTGTATTAGCAAAAAATGACGTTTTGATTAGGCGATTTGTCATGTTTTCCTCTTAGTTCATGCTCTACAACAAATGGCCACTGTGATGGGTGCCACCTACTGGAGATTCAATGAACATTCGTGTGTACTCGAAGTGGTCGGTATTTCGCCTATACCTCCTCGGGGTGCTGAAGGTTATGTTGAATGCAATTGCACCATTGAAAGGAACAATGTTTGCCATGTCACAAGAATGTAAGATTTCCTTCTTTGTGAGCCACCTGATTTTTCTATTTTCTTCAAGATATTTTTTTCTAACTTGAGATGCTATGTATCTGATGATTTCCCAAAGAAACTTAAATCTCTCTTCATTTAAAATTGCAGTGTAGTTAAGAGTTATAATCTTCCTGGAGTTCTTCCACGTAATATTGCAAATCTTCCATACCTCCAGCACGTGTAATCGAGCATTTGAATTCTGAATATTCACTTAATTTGCTTATACTTTTCAATCTGCTTAATTTTTTTTTGTTTTCAGTGATTTTGCCTACAATCTTCTCACTGGTACGATTCCGAAGGAATGGTTTTCTATGCAATTGATTTCCATGTACGTGTATAAAAACATAGATTTTTATGATCTTCTTTAGGTCGATACATGACGTTTTTTGTCCTACATTTTTGTAGATCTCTAGTGGTCAACCGTTTATCAGGGCCAATACCGCAGGAGTTCGGTCAAATGAGTAACTTAACATATTTGTATGTCATCAGCTTAAGCTTTTATAAAGCATTTTGTTTATCCTCCGTAAGAGTCATACCGATTTAATCATATAATTCTGATAAATTATGTTGTGATTTTATTCAGTCTTTTTGTTTAGATTTTTTTCGCATTTGTAAACCGATTGATGTAGAATGGTATTTAACAATTTGTAAAATTTGTTCAGGAACCTTGATAATAACCGATTTTCAGGTATCATTCCTTCTGCTCTTGGGAAGCTGATAAATATGAGGATTTTGTAAGATCTCACGTTTTATTGTAATTAAAATAATCTTTCAATGTGCTTATGACAGAAACTAACAATTCTGTTGATTGCATTTCAGGATTCTGTCCTCAAACCAACTAACCGGGGAGTTGCCTGAATCTTTTTCGAATCTAACAAATTTAACAGATTTGTAAGAACATATACTTCCTTCACGTTGTCATTTTTCATGTCCGTATATTTCTTGTATTAACATATTTCATATTGCAGTAGGATAAATGACAATAACTTTAGCGGAAGGATACCCGATTTTATTCAGAACTGGAAACACCTCGCCAGATTGTAATATATTTTTTTTCTTACNATATATTCAGGTTGTTTCTTTGCATGAATTGAGGTTCATTTTATCACCATAAACTCATTTTATTTCTTTTTGAACCAGGAGGAGTTAGTTTTGGAGAACTTTAACATTCAGGATAAGGCTGGAGGACCTCAAAAGCCGTTCGTTGAATATTTCAACGTCCCGGTTATGGACAGTACTCTTGTAATTAGATTCTACTGGGCTAGTAAAGGTACTATGAGAATCCCCAGCAGAGGAGATTATGGTTCTCTTGTATCTGCTATCTCTGTTGTTCCATGTGAGTTTTTTTTCTTATTTTATTGTGCTAAATTCGGGTGGATGGCATTTAAGGTCCCCAAAGTTTTTAAATGGAAAAATTAATTCCCAAACTTTGAGTTTTTGGCAAAATTAGTTCTCATATTTCGTAAAATTTGACAAATAGTCCTCAAAGTTTAATGTGTGGTAAAATTGGTCCTCAAATTTTAGGGACTAGTTTTGCCAAATGGGGACCAAATTTGGAAACTTTTGGAACTATTTTTGCTAAAACATTTAAAGTATGGGGACTACGGATGCTAAATTAAAGTTTGGGGACCAAATTTGCCAAAATCACTAAACTTTGGGGACGAAACACGCTATTTTCTCATTCTCTTTTGTTATCTGGTGCAGCTTTTGAAGTTTGTTCAAAAGGCAACAAGAATAATTTAGCTCCTATTATATTGCCTGTGGTTTTGACAGTACCTGCTATCTTTGTTATGTTGGTTCTTCTTTGGTGGAAGGGGTTATTTTCAAGGGGAAAACGAATACGAAAAGGTATTAATTTTGATGGTTTAGAGCTTCAAACAATTGCATTTTCACTGAAGCAAATTCGACTCGCAACAAACAATTTCGATATATCGAACAAGATAGGAGAAGGTGGATTTGGCCCTGTATTCAAGGTTCAATCTTTCGATGTATTTCTTCGTTCTCATTTTTTGTTTCTTGCATTTACAAGCTAGTGTTATTGCAGGGAACGTTACAAGATAACTCTGTAATTGCAGTGAAGAAGCTTTCGTCCATGTCGAAGCAAGGAAACCGTGAATTCATGAACGAGATTTTCATGATATCGTGCTTGCAGCACCCGAATCTCGTGAAGCTTTACGGCTGCTGCATTGAAGGAGATGAGTTGCTAGTTGTGTATGAGTATATGGAGAATAATAACCTTGCTCATGCTCTCTTTGGTAGTACTTACGATTCCGAATTCATTTTCGTGCATTCCCGGAACAATAATATTGCATGTTGATTGATTCTATAGGCACTAATGGGAGCCAGTTGATACTAGATTGGCAAACGAGGTTCAACATTTGCGTTGGAATTGCAAGAGGACTCGCCTTCCTACACGAGGATTCGAAAATGAAGATTGTTCATCGTGATATAAAAGCGACTAATGTGCTTCTCGACAAAGATCTTAACCCGAAAATCTCCGACTTCGGATTAGCAAGGCTCAATGAAGACGAGAAGACACATATCAGCACGAAAATCGCCGGTACAATGTGAGTAATGAGTTCATCTTGTTCTTCCCTTGAAACTTTTAACTCTAAAGGTGCTGAAATATCAAATTGTCCGAAATTTTAATGGGATGAAATTTAGATTGGTTTATAAGTGAGGAGGGGTATCATAGTAAATGATTTTGTTCAATTCTTTTACTTTGTGGTCTCCTCCCTTATACGATATACCGTGCACTCTCATTATAATTTCGGCCATTCTTTAACTCAACATGGTATCGGAGTTGGTTCGGTCAAAATCTTGATTATCAATATCGGGAAAGTCCGGTTCATTTAATTTTGCAAGTCCAAATTTATCAGGTATTTGGACTTGATGGGTGTGTTGAAATATCAAATTGTCCGAAATTACAATGGGATGAAATTTAGATTGGTTTATAAGAAGAAAGTGGCACTATAGTAAATAATTTTTTAAAGTTTTTTACTTTGTGGTTTCTTCCCTTTATACGATATACCATGCACTCTCATTATAATTTCGGCCATTCTTTAACTCAACATGGTATCGGAGTTGGTTCGGTCAAAATCTTGATTATCAATATCGGGAAAGTCCGGTTCATTTAATTTTGCAAGTCCAAATTTATCAGGTATTTGGACTTGATGGGTGTGTTGAAATATCAAATTGTCCGAAATTACAATGGGATGAAATTTAGATTGGTTTATAAGAAGAAAGTGGCACTATAGTAAATAATTTTTTAAAGTTTTTTACTTTGTGGTTTCTTCCCTTTATACGATATACCATGCACTCTCATTATAATTTCGGCCATTCTTTAACTCAACATGGTATCGGAGTTGGTTCGGTCAAAATCTTGATTATCAATATCGGGAAAGTCCGGTTCATTTAATTTTGCAAGTCCAAATTTATCAGGTATTTGGACTTGATGGGTGTGTTGAAATATCAAATTGTCCGAAATTACAATGGGATGAAATTTAGATTGGTTTATAAGAAGAAAGGGGCACTATAGTAAATAATTTTTTAAAGTTTTTTACTTCGTGGTTTCTTCCCTTTATACACTATACCGTGTACATTCCCATTATAATTTCGGTCAATGCTATAGTAATGACGAAGCTTCGATAAATAGGTTTACTTATTCTTTGTTGCAGAGGCTATATGGCTCCTGAGTATGCATTATGGGGTTACCTTACGGACAAGGCCGATGTTTACAGCTTCGGGATCGTGGTTTTCGAAGTTGTAAGTGGAAAAATGAACAACTACTTGCCGAGCCATAACTTCATCTGTCTTCTAGATTGGGTACACATCTTGCTTTAACTTGTTAAGTTTCTAGAGTCAGGTCAATATACGTGGGGAGTGTGTTAAGAGGGAAGAGATGATATCATAAAAGACTTAAACAAATCATCTACTATGATCAATATTCCCTCTTATAAATCAATCTACACCACATTTAATTTCCTGTATAGGACAATTTCATTTCGGTCTATACCTTATGGATATGCCCTTGTGGGACATATATATGTAATCTCAGGCAAGTCACCTGCATGAAAACAAGAAGTTGGATGAACTCATCGACACAAGACTCGGATCCATGGTCAATATGAATGAAGTCGAAAGAGTAGTGAAAGTAGCACGACTCTGCACGAATGCTAACCCATCTGTGAGGCCGACTATGTCGGAGGTTGTAAAAATGCTCGAAGGGACGATGGAAACTCCAGTTGTAGTTCCCGTCGACAATGCCAATGATATAAGGTTCAAAGCCATGAAAGATTTTCAACGAGGG